>JAOSBP010000002.1:2998100-3009129 GCA_027563825.1 Erythroxylum mucronatum | reverse complement strand
GACCCCTCTTTATACTGCCGTTTCCATAGACATGTCGGTCATGATACGGAAAGTTGCTGGAACTTGAAGAAGGAGATCGAGCTCCTTATCTAACGGGGAAGGCTGAGTAGATTCCTGAGGTATGGGTAAAATACTGGTCGGGATAACAAGGGCAGAACCGACCGGTCTGACACTTGGCGAGGGCATCAGAGGCAAAATGACAGACAGGATGAGGAAAGGCAAAATAGGAATTCGAACGACCGGCATAACGCGAAGGCACAATCCAGGACAAGAAATGATAGAAATGCCGAGCGACAAGAGGACCGACCGGTCAAGATCATAAACATGATTTCTGGGGGTAATGCAGCAGGAGGGTCGACCGCTAAAGGGAGAAAAAGATATGCCAGGCAGGTCGGTGAAAACTTGACACCAAAGATACAGAAGCCGAATGATGGGATAATCTCGTTTGACAAATCTGATCTAGATGGTATTAGCTGCCCCCATGATGACGCACTAGTGGCTACCCTGAATATGGATGGTAGTGAGGTGAAGCGAGCAATGATCGATACGGGCAGCTCGGTCGACCTGTTATATTACGACTCTTTCAAGCAAATGAAAATTTTTGAAGAGCGACTGTTGCCAATTGAGGGGCCCATCAAAGGGGTAACTGGAGCATCGGCCTACCCGTTCGCTTGGGTATTGTTGAATGTGAAATTCAGGCAGAAGCCATGTCAGGTGGAGAAGAGCATTGAATTTTTGGTCGTCAAGTTCGCGGGAGCATACAACGCTATAATAGGAAGAGCCACTCAAAACGCACTTAGGGCAGTTATCTCCACCTACTACCAAGCAATGAAATTTCCAACCCTGCATAGAGTCGGTGTTGTCAGAGGCCAGCAGAAGATCGCCAGGGAGTGCTATCTAGCGGAAACAAGAGCGCTTGACGGAGCGGTAGTTTTAACGAGCTCTCGTGATGAAAAAGCTGAAGAGGAAGCCGAGAGGACGATCGCTGCAGAATAAATGCCGAACGACATTTTCACCCGTACATAAGCTTACTTTATTTATTCCCTTGTTCAGCATTTTATTATTTACGCTTTTGCGCATGTAATTTGTGGGAACCTTTTTCCTGATTATATTAGTCAAGTTTTTTAATGGCCTACACTTTTGTCGTCATCAATAAAGATTTTCAGATTTCTCGGCATCAACAATTTAGTTAAATTGGATTAAGGGCAGGACAATCGACATCTCTCGACACCGGTCGGCTACGGCCTCGACACCTCTAGACATCGATAAATTGTTCGACAACGATCGACAAGGTTGCCAACACAAGAGTTGGAACCATTCGACAATTGACTAATCACTCAACAATGACTAAATTCGACAAGGATGCCAATACAAGATGTTGGAGCTGATCGACAACGACGAAATTCGACAAGGTCGCCAACACGAGATGTTGGGGCCGATCGACATCGACACCGATCGACCAGGTTGCCAACACAAGATGTTGGAACCACGCGACGCCAAGACAAGATCTTGGATCGTTCGATAATTGACCAACCGTTCGACAATCGACAAATCATTCGACTTTGACATCGATCGACCAGGTTACCAACATAAGATGTTGGAACCATGCGATGCCAAGACAAGATCTTAGATTGTTTGACACTGACCAATCGATCGACACCGTTCGACAAGGATGCCAACATAAGAAGTTGGAGCCATACGAAGCTAAGAAAGAATTTCGGATAACATGTGCTCCACATCACTCATCCGTGGTCCCAAACAAGATTTTGGAACCAGGCGATGCTAAGAATAGAATCTCGGATCGCTCGGTCCCAACAACGATCAGCCAGTTTCCGAAAACTGTTAGCCTCGATATCGTTTGATTGAATCTTTTCACGCCATGATTTTGCTCGAATGCTAAGACTGCCCGACCAATTTGATAGATGAAACATTCAACTTTTATATGACGCTAATGACAGCCTAAGTAACAAGATAGCAAGGGATAAAGTAAAGTCTTTATTTCTTCGTTGATTCCGCCGGCCACAAGCTTGGCCGGGTGAGCTCAAAGATCCTAAAATCAAAAGTTAGAATTTGGGAGAAGAGGAAGAACTAGCAGCCGGATCGCCAGGAGACAAGGTCAACATGGCGACCGGTGCAGGGTCAGGATCTACAGGAAGAACCAAAGGGACGTCACCTTGAGCTGGCTCCTCTTCCTCATCCGAACTGAGATCCAACATCTCGTCCGGCAACTTCTCCTTCTCTCTCTCCACTATCTCCTTCATCTCATCGAGCGAAAGGCCGAGCTCGGGAGGAAGCAGTGGATCGGCATAATCCTCAAACAGAGGACCATCCGTCCCGTCAGGAATGCAGATGCAGTTGCAGTTCCTCAGGAGGGTTAGAGACATGTCGCAGGCGAATTCAATGCACTCGTCGTTTAGATGCCGCTCTCTCCACCGCTTGATAGCTTTAATTCTCTCCTTTTTGATAGAGCTTTGAAGCTCCCGCAACCTATTCTCAGCCCTTATTTGGGCATCCACTGCATCATGACAGTCATGGAGAAATTTTTTCCGAAGCTCTTCCTCCGTTTTTATTCGAGAATTGGCCTTGAGGATTTCTTCCCTCAGGCCCTGGTTGATGAGTTGCATCGCCCGGTGCTCTCCCTCCAGCTTATCCCTCGACGCAATCGCTCTGTTTTTCTCCTCCTCGGACGACTCAAGCTGAGCCCTCAAAACGTCCTTCTCCCCCTCTAAAATGCGTCTTTTCTGCTCCTCCTCTGAAGCAAGTTGAGTGACCGCAAAATCCTTCTCCTCCTTCGCGGTCGACAGCTCAGCCTTCAAAGCTCGAACCTGTTCATGAAGGTCCTTAACCTCCCGATCCACCACTCCAGAAATTTCTTCAAGCTGACCGACACGTCGGTACACTTCGTAGGAGAACGTCAAATTTTGGAAAAGGATGTGGTTGTCAAAAAAAATGGGGGGTAAAGGTAGGAATTACCCTCGCGCAGTTGCGTACGAGTCTGGACAACAGCTCTTTATTGTTTAAAGAGCTCAGGAATTTCTTGTCCAGGGGAAGAAAAAACTTCTCGACAACCTAAAGGGCCACGTTGATATCCCCGAGCGAGGCAGTTTCACCGAGACTGACCAGGGACGCCTTTTTTCCCTCGTTCTCTTTCCCCTTTTTCTTTTTCTGTTTCTCCTTCTCCCTCCCCTGGTTTTCATCCAACTGGCAAGGAGATCGGTCAAGGGCTCGAACGGCTTTGTTCCTCTTCAGAGGCCTTTCCTCTCTTTCTTCCTTTTCTTCCTCGCTAGCCGATCGGATCTGAACTACGGTAGTTCGCGTGGACACAGTCGACCGATTGCATAATGCGGGCTGATCAGCAGTCGTTGGTATGACGAGTGCAGTGGACCGCTCGGGGATGGTTGGTCGGGCGGTATCCTTGCCGATCTCCACGCCTCGTGCCTTAACCTTTGAACCAGCGGCCTTGCCCGGACCTTGGGATTTGCGAGAGCTGGAGGATGAGCTGATTTCGCTGATCTTCACCATGGCTACACAACTATAGAAGTAAGTCAGAAATCGAAGCCAATACTAATGAATGCAACAAATAGTTAAACTGTGGGAAATCAACCAGAAGGGGCATTTTCTTCTCTTAGCCCATTAATTTGGGGTGGGGGGTCGATCGCAAATGAACTAGCTGAAGCCTCTCCATGATACCCTCGAATGAGGCAGTCAAAATCGTAATGGCCGAGCGCTTTAATGCGGTCGACTACCTTCCACTCCTCCCGGGAAAGGAGCAAGTTTGAGACGTCGTTCCACCGCTCGGCAAAGGGATACCTACAAGGTCGAAATTCGAAGGCGGATCCCAACGGCCTCACAAAGAAATACTTGGTCTTCCAGGATTGGACTTTAGAAGTCGTCCCGGCAGGACGATAGCTGGCATCCCTATACTGAAAGTGTGGGACCCCGGCCCCGGCGATCGAACTCTGGTTCATCCGTAAGAAATGGCGCATGATGCCGACCGATGGCTAATGCCCAAAATGATGGCATAACAGAGCTAGCCCATTGAGGAACCTCCAACCATTCGGAGGGATCTGGCTTGGCCTCAAGGCATAGACGTCACATATGTCGTCAATAACCGGGGCGTACGGCAACCTCATACCCCCAATCGAGAAAAACCCTTCTGAAATCGCGAGGTAGCCACTGCCATTACTATGAATCCGCTCGCCCTTACCGGCCAGTCTAGCTCTCCAAGAGACGGGAATGTTATTCTTAGCGACCAATCGGGATAGTTCCCTCTCAGTCACCGTTGATGGGTCGGCATATGGTCTCTCAATGATTTGCTCGTCCTTTCGGGTACTCGCCCCACCTTCCTCAGCTGTTACTGTCTCTGGCGCCACATTCCCGCTGGCCTCCGGTGCCTCCACCATTTTTGCTGTTATCTCCGGCGACCCGACAGTTTCTAAAGCCCTTTCGGCCGCCGGAGAGGAGGAACCGGCTTCGTCCCTAAATCTAAGTTCGTCTCTAGGGCTAGTCGACGACATGGTTACAAAAGCGAAAATTTATAGGATGAAAAGATAGGAGAAAGGACGTACCTAGTTTGGTGAAGGAAGTCAAAAATTTGAAGACGGCAGAAAGGAAACTCCGGAAACTGAAAGCAAGAAGACGCAAAGGAAAACAGTGGAAACCGGAGAACGAAATAAGCGTGAAGAAACATCAACGAAATAAGCAAGTTTGTATTTATAGAGGATCAACGAAACGGACGTCCAAACCAATGCTTGACGCGTGGTGAACATCTGAACCATCGCGAACACGTGGCATAATCTGAGCCGAAGTAAGTTAGGGTTGCTTAAAAACTACAACGGCGCGCTAGTTGAAAGGACGCACTTGACAGCTGTACAGTAGCCAGAAGGACGTGCATGACAACTTGTCAGATAACACGAGCTGCCAGTAATGATCACGCCTAGAGTTCCATTTAAGTCTAGTCACCCGATCAACCGGTCTCGCTATTACACAAGCCCGACCGACCTCGCCGTTATGCTCGGTCGACTTGCCATACCGCCACAGCCGATCGGCTGTTTCCGTCATTTCTTTTACCGGTTGGCCAAGACGTTGCGCCTGCTCGGTCGGCCGCATCACGTCATAATCAACCGATCGGGCCTAGTACGAGCTATCCACGAAGCATGTTGTTTCTTACTTATATACTCCTTCGACCCTTCCCTAGGCTCAGACTCGAGGAGTAGGGGAGCTTATGGTCGGGTCGGCTGTGCTAGGCCTAGGCCCATCTCTATATGTACATGGCCCGCTCGGCCCATCAGGTGTTAGACTCCCATACAAATGCAAAGATCTACGTAAACCTAGCATCCACGCCATATATAAAGTACTATTCTACCAAGATTCAGGTATGAGACTGAAATCCTAGCTGTTCTTGATATTCTCAGCTACCAAAACCTCTCAAAAATACTGACTTGAGCGTCGGAGGGGCTTCCCGGGAACCAACTCCCGGCTCGCCGTTATCTGTTTTGCAGGTATCTCACAGCCAGAATCGTGCAAACCATGTATCAAAACAACGTCGTTCAACCTCAGCCTAATCCGGCTGAACCAGAACCGAAATTCAGGTATTCCGCATTATATTCGTTTTTAATCCTTTCATGTATATCGGGGATACATAATAAGGCTTATTCTACGTATATCACTTTCATCTTTTTCAAATATAAGTTTCATACTTCCGATTTGGCATGTTATTAAAAGGATGTCAAGATTTTTTTTTATCCTGTCCTCTTTGTCTTGTTTTACAACTTCCTTCTATAATAGCACCTAATCTCGCTTTTAAGCGATTGAGAGAATCAGAACATACTGATCGAGTTGAAGTTGAATAATATGTCAGGGCAGAATCAATACTTGAGAGTCTAAATTCATATTCAGGAACCTTTGATAACTTAAAATGACGGAAATTTACTATTTATTGAATTATTTACTGAAATAATTTGATGTGATTAACAACCGGAAATAATTGTCTTTCACTTAGTAATAAACAAGTCGTACGAATAATGAAAGCATTAAAGATATTTCTTTTTTCTCCAAGATCAACTTCATATACAAAACAATTCAATCATTAAGCCGCAAGTCAAGCTTACTCTAGGTTTAACTACACATTAATTAGATCCACATTCGTATAACTTATAAAATCAATCAGAAACTGTAATAGGACAAACAAAGTTACAGCTTCGAATAGCTTATGATTTAAAAATGTTGAAGTATTAATGCAAGATTCCCTTCTTGACCGTTAATTAAACCACTAGCTAGTTGGCCCAGGAAAACCGACGCCTAGATTATTAGAAGATATTAGTTCAAGATCTTGAACTGAGAAATTTATATATATGGTTCTACAAATTTAAAGAATCCCCGAAGACATGGCAATATATAGAAACCTCAAATTCTTGTTACCGAGGAATAGTTTGACAATGATCTCATTACATGATTATAATAAACCCGCCCTAATTGTGTGCTACAAAGTCCGTCGATACAGAAAACAATATGGTGGCAGCTGTATTCTATTTCTGTTCTTTGATGGTCACAAGTCTCAGAATTTAATGTCAGAAACATGCACCCTAGCATACACAAAGGTCAAACATTGAAAAGTCATGTTCTCTCCAATGCTGTCGGGAACCCTAGGAAACATCAATTCGTAGTTTAATAATACAGCTTGTTACTAGATGGATTGTACAAAAGATCACGTAAGTAACATGTACGGTTCAAATACAAGTTTGAACTTTAGAAATTGGATATTTTTCTCTTTACATAGTGGGGAAATTTTGATAGCAACTTGGTGATCTCAAAGTAGGATATATAGGCAATCTGATGCAAACCCTCGGTCAGCTGTTAGTTCAAATAGATGAGACAGGAGTAACTTATGAGGTTGATTATATCGAGCGACCTCCCCTTTTATGGTTACCCGCATCTTCCCCACCCACCCCAAATAAATTGAAATGACTAGACAGAATGGGAACTATTATATTTAGTGAGGTAACATGGCAACAAGAGTAGACAATCTGAATAACTCAACCAAAAAAGAATTAAAAAATAATAATGTGATTCACACATGTTTTACGAGCATATTAATCATCAAATGAGACAGTTCGGTTGTATCATGACTATCATGTAGGCATTCTCAAGTGTGGATTTTTTGTTTACCTTATTTTATGATTCTACACAAAAATTAGTTAGAAGAATCGCAAAATGAATGCGCCTCAAAGATAAATTTTAGCCAATTTACCTTGGTTAGAATCGAATATTCTCCTAGTTTTTTCAATCTCATGATTCACTCTCTCCAGTGTCCTCTAAAATTGAGTAAAAAAATTATAGTATAAAATATCTTTATATTATAGCAAAATTTGAATACCAAAAATAAGAGTATATTTGTTGTTATATGTACCTTCATCATTATAAACGAACTAGCAGATAGATACTATTCAAATACGCAGTAATATAATGCCCACTAAATTTAATTTTACAATTATTTATTTTAAATATGTTATATTATTATATTATTTAACGTATAAATGAATATCGGGTAATTTAAAATTTTGTAATAAAATTATAAATTTTTAAATTTTTAAATGTATATTTTCTTAAAAAGGTTAAATTTTGTTATATTAAAAATATATGAATTAGAATACTAGAAATAAATAAGTAAAATTAGTTAGTAAAAATTTGGGATGAAAAATTAAAAAATTAAGGAAATGTATAGTGTAATGTATTTGTTATAAATGAATAAAATATATAAACTAAATTAAAAAAATATTATAATATGTAACGAAAAACTAAAAAACATATATGGTGGGTGTGACTCAAACAAAATAAGTTAAAAATAAATAAATTTTGTGTAATTTAAAATTTTGTGATAAAATTATAAATACTTAAATATTGAAATGTATAATAAGAAAAGAATTACGATAGAATTATTAAAAATATATAATTTATAATATTAAAAATAGATTAGTAAAATTAGTTAGTAAAAATTTGGAAGGAAAAATAAAAAATTAGGAAATGTAATATCATAAGTCACGCCCGTGACTGAAAAAAAAGTTTTAAAAATGTTAAAATTATGATAGAATTATTAAAAATATATAAGTAAAAATATTAAAAATAGATTAGTAAAATTAGTTATTAAAAATTTGGAATGAAATAAAAATAGGGAATGTAATATCATCAGTCACGGGCGTGACTTAACTGAAAAAAATATAAAATGTTTTGTTTTAAATTAAATATTGTAGTTAATTAAGGTTTAATAAAAAGTCACATGTTACATTAATATTGCGTAATTTAAAATATTGTGATAAAAATATAAATATTTAATGTATGTAAATACAAATATTATAATATATAAGTTAAAAAAACATATAGGGTGGGTGTGACTCAAACAAAATAAGTTAAAAATAAATAAATATTGTGTAATTTAAATTTTGTGATAAAATTATAAATATTTAAATTTTGAAATGTATAATAAGAAAAAAATTATGATAGAATTATTAAAAATATATAATTTAGAATATTAAAAATGGATTAGTAAAATTAATTAGTAAAAATTTGGAATGAAAAATAAAAAATTAGGAAATGTAATATCATAAGTCATGCCTATGATTGAAAAAAAATGTTAAAATTATGATGGAATAATTAAAAATATATATGTAAAAATATTAAAAATAGATTAGTAAAATTAGTTATTAAAATTTTGGAATGAAATAAAAAAGGAAATGTAAGTCACACTGGTGACTGAAAAAATGTAAAATATTTTGTTATGAATTAAATATTATAGTTAATTAAGATAAAAAAAAGGTCACATGTTACATTAATATTGCGTAATTTAAAATGTTGTGATAAAATTATAAATATTTAATGCACGTAAATACAAATATTATAATATATAAGTTGAAAAAAACCAATATCATTAGTCACAAGAGTGACTTATTAAGTCACGCCCGTGACTAAAACAAAAGTTATTTTTTATCATAAATTAAATATTTTAGTTAAAACAAATGTTAAATTTTGTTTTTTTGTAAATCAGAAAAATTAATAAATGAAACAAAACTATGTACAAAGAGTTTACATACAAGTGCCACAGAAGGCACGACTAGCTAAAATATAGCAACTAGCCTCAGGACAATTCAAGATAAAACACAAGGATTTCTGTAGCCATAAAAGGAGCAATCCTATAACCATTTAACATCAAAAACACAAAGAACGCTACCAAATAATACCCAAGCATCTATAATCTAAGTGGGAAGCCTACTAAAAATTTTCAAGCCCAGAAGAAGCAAGCCAAAGAGATACTAAAGTGAAAAGAACAACCTTAGCCCCTGGATGGCCAAGGAGAAAGCTGCCGCCAAGAAGTTACTGTGCTGAGCCTCCGAGAGTAGGCATGGCAAGACATGCCCTATGCAATGAGAACCGCACATGTTGTGACCTGGAAATGACTGAGCAATTAACCTACAAAAGTAAGTGAAGAACCAAACTATAAAATTACCTCCTCTCGGTGTATAGACTGAGAAATTCCCTAACATGTCTTAATGAAAAAAATTCCTAACATGTCATATTATTTAATATATAAATAAATATTATGTAATTTAAAATTTTTTGATCAAATTATAAATATTAAAATTGTTAAATGTATATTAAAAAAGGAATTAAGATAGAATTATTAAAAATATATAAGTTAGAATATTAAAAAAGAATTACTAAAATTAGTTTGTAAAATTTTGGAATGAAAAAATAAAAATTAGGAAATGTACAGTGTAATGTGTTTGTTATAAATGGATAAAATATAGAAAGTAAATACAAATATTATAAAATATAATTAAAAGTTACAAAATTATATCATCATTCACTTAATAATTTTGTAATCAATTAAATAATTTAGTTATGATTTAAAAGGTAAATATTTGGAATTTAAAAAAAGAATTTAGAAAATCGATATTGTGATATATTTTTTTATAAATGGATAAAATATATAAAGCAAATATAAAATTTTATTGATTATTAATTATTATTAAGCTAATCATCCCTCCTGGAACAAGTAAGGTCACAGGCGTGACTTAAAGTTTCACGCCTGTGACACATATATATTTTTAATTAAATATAATTAATTAATTAAAAGTGCCACGCTTATGACACATATATATTTTTTAATTTTTAAATAAATATAATTAATTAATTGATTAAATAAAACATAATTGATTAATTGATTAAATAAAATGACAAAGATATATACGCTAATTAAATTATAATTAATTAATTAACTATTATATACTAATATTAAGTTAATTAAATACTATATATTAAGGGGTCTGCAGAAAGCTGTCAGACAGCAGTGCACGATCGTCGGTGTTCCGAATTTCGTACCGTATCGATCGAAATCCGGAATTGGTACGGGTTTAAATGTACCGGGAACAAATTTCGATCGGTACTGGTCGATTCCGGTAGGTACCGGCCGGAACCACTAATACCGGCGATACTAGGGACCATTCCGCAAAAAAAAAGAGAGGAGGGACTGTTTTGCAAAAACCGAAAATAAAACCTTAAAAAATCACCCCCCTCCCCGACTTCGGTCTCCCTCTCACTCTCACTGCCTCACCTCTCTTCGCCTTCTCTCCCTCTCAGATCGCCGCCTGCGTCGCCGCTCGTCATCGTCACCTGGTCGTCGTCCTCCTCCTCTGCCTCCCTCACGTCTTCGTCTTCTCCGGTGGTCTACTCGAGTCTTCGTCTTTTCCGGTGGTCTCCTTGCGTCTTCGTCTTCTCCTCCGTGCGTCTGTCATCCTCCGGTGGTCTCGCGGGTCGCCTCGGTCGCATCGTCCACGCCACCTAGACACACCGCCTCCTCCGTCCTCCCTCTGTCGCAACAAACACCGCCAGCCATCGAGACCTGAGATCCGACTGTTTAGCAAATTTTTTGGGTGTGTGTTGACTGGTAAATGGAATTATTTTTGTGTTGTTGTGGTCCTGTGGATTGGAAATTGTTGGATTTGCCCGCCGTGTATGTTTTTGTTGTGGATTGGAA
>JAOSBP010000002.1:2928801-2942214 GCA_027563825.1 Erythroxylum mucronatum | reverse complement strand
CTTTAGAAAATACAAAAGGTCTTAAAATAAATAAAAAAAGAATTATAGTAAATACAAAAGATTACCTTAAGAATTACAAATTAGTTTGGCCTTTCAATAATTGAAATTTCCTTTTTAGTAAAATAAAGGTTGCAAATTTGAGCCCTTGGAGGTTCTTTGCAAGCCACGGAAAGGAATGGACGACGAGCTCTCATCGTTCAGATAAACCCATGTTCACTCGTTGGTTGCAGATCATGGGATATCAGCATGTCCAAAATGGTACTTGGCTTTGCTAGACTAGTATTAAATTCAGAGTCTAGTTCGGACCATGGCTCTGAATTCCAAATACAGAATTCATGTGGGGAACTTCTAGATTTGATTAGAGATAAGGGGTTGATAAAAGACGATGGAGAGGGGTTGATGAATCAAATCAGATTGGGTTGGGACAGTTTGGACTACGGGCAAATTCAAACTGCATGAATTAGATTTAATCAAATTTTGGACTACACTCGAATGACATTTTAGAAGGTTTAAACCGATGGACCCAAGACGTTGTCATCCTTGAAATAACATGTTATTAGATATCATCGTCATCGTCATCGTCATCATCATCATCACACTCAGCTCAAAGTCCCGCAATAAAGTGAGGTTTAATAGTACGAAGTCTTATCCTTACATAGTAGAGACGTTGTTTCCAGTAGACCCATATGCAAATGTGACAATAAAAAAGTGACGCGGGTTAAAGAATAAATAAGTAAAACTGGCATACTAAATCATTATGTAAAAAAAAACTCAACTTTAAAGAAAAATTTAGAACTACAATATAACATAATATATCAATGTTTTAAAAAAATATATTAGATATATCAATGTTTAAGAAAATTTCTTGTACCAAAATTTGTTGACAATAATGGTAAAAGATAATAGACAATTAAGATGAAAATAAATTTAAAAAAAAATCTTACCACTTTATTAGTACATAAAATCTATTTATAATAGCTAAATAGAACTCTTAGATAAAGGTAAATTGAATCCTATGTACACAAAGACATTAGAAAAACACAAAAAGTCTTTTAAAAAACTACAAATGTTCTTAAAATGAAAAGAAAAAGATTTGTAGGAATCCAGAATATTACCTTAAAGAATTACTTTTTAACATATTACAAATTAGTTTGACCTTTCCATATTTGAAAGTCAGTTTAAATCTTTTTTTGGGGAAAATCAAGCTTGCATGTAGCTTTTTATGAAGCCCTAAGTCACAAATTTAACAAAGTTGATTAGTAAGTTTTATCTTTTTCATAATAAAATAAAAGAAATTAATATGTTTTTTGCTTGCATATATATTACTTAGTTTTTTGTACGAGTACAACTGGAAAAAGAGTTTTAAAATCTAATTTTGGTGAAGAATTGTACTATTCTTTAGAAACATATTTCAAAAGTACGATAAGACGTAATAAAATTGGACAGAGAATCTTTCCGTCTCGGAGACTGACATTTTGAGTGTGATTTCTTATTTAGAGTCTGATAGCATCTTACTCCGATAATGGCAAAATTCTATTAACATCGCTAAGATTAGAAGACTTTTGCAAATTTATCGTCGAAATGATCGGATTGGATATGGACCAGCTTAATGAATCAGCTAGGAATTGACTTAAAGCTATATAGGAAAGGATTGTCTGGTTTGACAAACCAAAACCTAACAACTAGGGCCCTTGAATTTCTCCTCCACCTTTTTGTCCTTTTCCTTCTCAAACAAAACAAGTTCCAACATTTCTTCTTTGTAATATTTGACAGAAAATCAAAACCTTGTTATTATTATTGCTCATTTGTCCATGTCAAATCTTGTTAACTTCCACATCAGAAAGGAAAATTTATAGAATATGAGTATTAAATAATTACTTTTAACTAATTATTGTTTAATTTATAGATTTATAAAATTAAAAATCCTTTAACTTGCCATAAATTACTCTAATTGCATTTTCAATTTGAATATTAAAAGACTTAATTTTACTCTTAGAATCAATTCCTTTGAACCAAAACAAAGTAACTGTTAAGTTATTATAAACTTAAATCCACACTCTACGGAATTTGATCATTTTATCCAAACAAGTTCTGTTTTGAAGAAATTATTCGACAAATTATTTTTGTTAATTAATTTATGAAAGTGGATCGTATTAGAAAGTAAAATTCATGAGGATTCTAATGGTACATTACATGTGTAACTTGTATATACAGAATAAGAAATGTGCCATATTGATGTTACCAAGACATTTTTGAAGCACAAAACGTTAATGTCTATTGAAATATTTCACATTTGTATGATGATGTGTATGATAACATGACATGTATGTTATTTGTTGTTTGTGATATGATTATGTGAATTTTATATTTATCAGATATGATTGATCTTATCATATAAACCAAAAAAAATCAATATATCACATAAATATGTAACATACTGATTTGTGACATTATTTGCATAATGTAATGTGTATTAACCCATTGATATGAATGTTATTAGAAACTAGATCTTGAGACGATTCTAACAATATATTATGTTCATAAATTGAAATTTTGGTTAGAAAAATATGACTGTTTGAATGTTTAAAAAGTACTGGTAAAACTCATTTTTACCACTAGACCCCTGTGATGATATGTTCTAAGAAATATGTCATGGGAGTCAAATGTTCTATTTCTTGAATGTTTGATAAAGAGTGGACCTGACATATTTTTTTAAGAAAGACAATTATACTTTTTATAATGTGTAATGTTCATTTTTTTTGTTATTGCTATGGTATTGTTTGCAGAAATAATAATTTAGAGCATAACCATTGAAAAGTTAGTGGGAGTTTTAAATATCATATTCTGCCTATGCCAAAATTTAATTATTTGTTTATTTAGTTATGTCTTATTTTCATGAAATTGCATGAAAATGGAAATGAATGTCTATATATATAAATGAAAAATCCATAAAATTGTAAAAAAAATTCTTGCCATATTTGAATATTTTCTTGAGATTATTTTTGCTGGAATTGGTTATATGTGATTATTTGACATTTTTCAAAATTACTTGATTTTAGCAATTTTGTTTAAGGCATGTTTGTAATTAAGTGTAACAAAATTTTAAAACATGCTAGTATGCCAAATACGATGTACATATAAGTGGGATTATATTGAGTTGAGTAAAATTTATTCCTTAATATAGGCTTTTTTTGTTAGGCAAAATTATTTAAATAATTATGTATTGGAAACTTTATGATGTTATCTGATTCTGGAGTATCAAAGTCTCCTTGACTCATTTATGTTTCATTATAACTATTTAATATGATTGTTGCTGCAAAATTGATGTATATATGGTGCTAATCGAGATTTATTCAAATGTTACATTGTATTTATTAGATAGCTTCCAAACAAATCATAGTTGATCTTTAACAAAGGTGAAAGTTTAATAGTGACAATTTTGATATATGGCACCATAAAATTTAGAATGTGCTTGAGGAGCAAGAGGTCCTAGAGGCCTTAACATCTGTGATGGCTAAACCCAAAGAGGGTATTACTGCTCAACACTGCTGAGATCGTGAAGCTTATGACAACTGGAAAAAGAAAAGTAATACTACTCACATCACGTTGCTGAGTAGTATGGAGAATGATCTCATGTGCGAGTATGAGCAATACCCTCACTGCAAATGCCTTGTGGACGGCTTTCAATCTAAAATTTTAAAAGACTTCCATAACTCAACTACGTGGCCTGACTCTCAAATTTGATAGCTACAAAAAAACATCATGATCATTTAATGAAAAAACATTTAAGAATCATGTCTAGCATGATATGCAAGCTGAAAGTGGTTAGATGCAATCTTTTTGATGACTAGCAAATCCAAGCGGTGATTCGATCACTTCCTGATAATTGGGAGCACATGAGGGTCAATCTGACATATATTGACAATATAAAAACCTCTAGCCTATTGCATGTCATTTGGAGTTGTAAGAGGAGCACCTAGGGCTGCCAGACCTCCAAATGTGTTAGTTGTTGAGTTTAGTTCTCGTAAGGCATTCAAGCCTAAGAGAAAACATATTAGAGGTTCTTCCAAAGGAAATGATGAATCTAAGCCCAATAAGAAAACCAAACACAAGAGGGGAAAATGAGCTTGCGAAAAGGACAAAAGCAAGATGAACTGCTACAATTGTGGTCAAATGGGGCATTTTGCTCGTGAATGCACTGAGTTGAAAAAGGTACAAGAGGTATACCTTAACCATATTCCTCATGTTACTTGTTATGTAGCTACTATCGTGTTAGTTGTTGAATCTCTCCATGCATGGATTATATACTCAGGTGCAACCAACTACGTCACGAGGGACCGTATAGGGTTTGTTGATTATCGTCGAATTTCAGTTGGTAGCATTAAAGTATATATGGGGAATGATTCTAGTGTTAATGTGCAAGACATCAGCTCTTATAAACTGGATATGCGAAATGGTTGCCCATTGTATCTCCACGACGTACTTTATGCTCCGGATATTTGACAAAATTTACTTTCTATTCTTACTTTGCTTAAGCTTAGTTTTCACATGATATTTAAGAATAATCGTTTGGATATTTTCTTCGGAACAATTTAATATGGTTCTGGTTATGTTATGAATTGTTTTATGGTTTTGGATATTATTAATAGTTATAATATTCATAATAGTTTATTTTGCTGCTCACTTCTACCAATAATAGAAATAATGATTCACTTACATGGTATAATAAATTGGGCCATATTGGGTAAGACAAAATGAAAAGACTAGCTAGAGAAGTTCTTTTGGGCCCACTTGCTAAAATAGACTTGCCCACATGTGAATTGTTTAACAGGAAAGTTAAACCAAAAAAACCTTTTACAAAGGCTTAAATTTTCCTTTACAATTAATCCATTCTGACATGTGTGGACCATTAAATATGAAGGCAAGGCATGGTAATTCTTATTTTATCACATTTATAGATGATTATACGCGCTTTGGTCATGTCTATTTGATCTCCCACAAATCTGAAGCATTGGATTGCTTTAGAAAATATATTGATGATGTTGAGAATCAATTAAATAGAAAAATAAAAATGTCAAGAACTGATTAAGGCCATAAGTATATCTCTGATCAATTTAAAGAATTATGTGAAAGAAAAGGAATTATCAAACAATAACGATTCTAAGAACTCAGTAACAAAATGGTATAGCAGAATCGCACTTTACTTGACATGGATAGGTCGATGATGTTACAAGCAAATTTGCCTGTTTCCTATTAGGGAGGTGCATTGCTAACTGCAGTCTATGTTCTTAATTGTATGCCCTCTAAATCAGTTTCCTCTACCTCTTATGAACTTTGGATTGGTAGAAAGTCAAGTTTGGATAATCTGTGACCATGAGGTTGTGCTGCTTACATACATAACACTTTTCATCGACATGGAAGGTCGGGACATAGAGGCAAGAAATGTATCTTTATAAGATATTATGAACACTCAAAAGGTTATGTGTTCATAGGTGAGCAACAAGATAGAAGTGTAATTGAAATTGAGTCACGAAATGTGGAACTTTTAGAAGAAGAGTTTGCTAGCAAACGTGAGGTGAATGAGAATCTAGAACTCTTTGAACTAAAAGACACTGAGATTGGCACATCTATCAACCTAGTTGAAACTGAGGAATTAATTCCTTAATAACTTAGAGATTGTGGGAGCGGCATCCCTTCTAGTTTAGTACAACCTAATGAGTTATGAAGATTTTCATCCTCGAAGGAGCAACCGTGGAAATATTCCCCATCGTCATTTTGGGATTGAGGGCGAATCTTTCATGGCTATTGCTAATGATGGAGATGAGCCTAGAAATTACCATGAGGCTATCTCGTCAAAAGCTAGTAAGGAATGGAGTAATGCTATGAAGGATGAAATGAAATCTATAAAGACCAACAAAGTTTGGGACTTGGTTGATCTTCCTTATGGGAAAAAGCCTATTAAGAACAAATGGGTTCTCAAGATCAAATGCCAGGCAGATGGTTCCATTGAAAGGTACAAGACTGTAGCCAAAGGTTATACACAATAAGAGGGTATAAATTATGAGGAAATTTTTCACCAATGGTTAGGTTTGCCTCAGTTTGTCTTATTTTGGCCCTTGTCGCATATTTTGATTTGGAACTTTACCAAATGGATGTTAAGACTGTAGTTCATAATAGAGAACTGGATGAAGAAATATATATGCAATAACTTGTTGGTTTTGTTCCAGAAGGCCAAAAGCACAAAGTTTGCAATCTCAATCGGTTTATTTATGGCTTAAAGCATTCATCCAAACAATGGTATCTTAAATTTCATCAAGCCATAGTAAACGATGGGTTTATGATGGTTGAGGAAGACCATTGTGTGTATCTTAGGCGTTCTAAGAGAATTTTCATAATTCTATCATTATATGTGAATGATATTCTGTTAGTCGAAAATGACAAGGAGTTGATAGTTATCACTAAATGGTGGTTGTCCTCAAAATTTTAAAATGAAAGACATAGGTGAAGCAAATTATTTAGTTGGAGTGAAAATCTTTCGTGATTGCTCTAAGAGGTTTCTTGGTTTGTCACAAGAGACTTACTTGAGACAAATATTTAAATAGTTTCAAATGCACAATTGCAAACTCATTGATACTCCTGTGGTAAAGGCGAATCCTTAAGTCTTAATAATTGCCCTAAAACACTTGAAGAAAAGGAGAAAATGAGTTGTGCTCCATATGCGAGTTTCGTGAGTAAATTGATGTGTGCCACGATATGCACCTAACCTGACATCTGTTTTACCGTAGGTTTAGTAAGTCATTTCCAAGAAAACTTGGTTTAGATCATTAGAAAGTTGTTAAAAGGATTCTTCGTTACATACAAGGGACTCTATAATATATGTTGTCCTATCAAGGTTCGGATTTATGGTTTATTCGATATTCTGACGATGATTGTGGCAGAGATTTAAATGAGCCTAGGATATGCTTTCTTAGTCAACAATGGCGTTATTTCTTGGATGAGTAAGAAACAAGCATGTGTATCTTTGTCCATGATGGAAGCAGAATTTGTGGCTTGTACGTAAGCTGTGCAAGAAGCAATGTGACTTAAAAGGTTCCTTGAGGATCTTGATGTGCTCAAAGATGCATCTCAGCCTATCACTGTCTATTGTGACAATACGACTGCTTTAGATTTTATCTAAGATCCAAGTGTCATGGAAGAACCAAGCCCATTAATCTAAGGAATAATTTTATTCGACAAGCAGTGACACAACAAGATGTGGTTTTACAACACATTTCTACGTGCCAAATGGTTACTGACCATTTGACTAAACCTAAATCCGGAGATATATTTTTGGGTCATGTTTAGACATTAGGGTTACGTAGGATTTGAACTTATAATGCACAATGTAAACACCACTTAATCTTTCGAATTATTGAATAATATCGTGATTTTATCATCTTTATGTATTTGCATGCATTAGTGATAGTTAGCACATATATGTCTGTTTTTTATAGAGAAACAAGATGGTTGACTCTATCACACTAGTAATTATCCTTTTAAGCGCTATTGAAGGTGAGCAAAGGATGAGACACTTATATTGTGACCTTGCCTAGATGTCAAGATGAGATCTAATAGTTAGATCACTTATGGAGCACCCATAATCCATATATGCTTTTCTTTAAGCCGGATGCAAGATATTTAGTATATTTGATTGAATTAAGAACATAGAAAGATCTCGAGTAAGGCGCTTGAGCAACGACTTGACTAAGATTCGTATGATATCTTGTTTGATATATTGTAACATACATTCATATGCATGTGCTTTGTGATCATGAAAGGAAGTGAGTGAATGAAACCCTGCTTCATTACCATGTGAGTCCTTAAAGACATTTCATTTGTCTTGTAATATGTTCCATTATGACTTTAGACTGTGTCAAGAGGTTGATGGTTAATGTAAGCTACTTTAGTATGTTGCCGAAGGTCATGAGAAATTCGACCCTATGGAACATTATTGGGAAAGCTATTAATTTGAAAACCAATTGACATTAGGGCAAAGGAAGAATATTTGAATTATGATCATGTACTATACATATTCATCGACGAGTTATGGCACTATTAGAAAGGTGACATAATTATAAGTACAATATGCGAAGAGTGGAAGTATAAGTATCCTCTGCGAGGGATTAGAGATACTTTACCTGACATAATCAAATAGTTCTAAGGTATACTAAGTCTTTAATGTTCGCTATATTTAAGGGTTGATGTCTCTATGATGGCCTTAATTGGTTTCTAGTATAGAGCTCCCGAATTTTTATAGACTCAGTAATCGCACCATTCATTTGTTTGTATGATTAAGTTAAGGTATGGAATATGTAACGTCTTTCTCGTCATGTGCGAGTGGGAGATGTTGGTATATACGATTGATGGCTATCCGCCTATGACAATAACCAATATTCAAATTCAAATGTTAGAATAAGGTAAATGTTGTTAGTTAACGTAGGATAAAAGTTATCCCATCATCCCTATCTAGTAAGTTTTTATTCTATAAGTACGTCTAGAGCCTACTTGAGAAAAACATTTGAGTGACTGACTAAAATATAAAGTTTGAAAAATGACTGAGTGATAGGTTATCGGATAATCATGATCTTTCATTGTTGATTAAGCAAAGACATTTGATTTGGTATAATCAAGTTGAACCTCTCATAGATTCAATATACGTCGTAAAAGAATCATCCATTTATTAATTTGTTGTTTACTGTAAATTTCTAATTAAATCTTCATAAATGAATAATTTTTTAATTTTTATAAGAAAATAAAAGAAATTTTTTTATTTATACTCGATTAAACTGCACATACATTAATTGGATCGGTTTTTCCACCAGTAAAAACGGAAAACGTTTCAATCTATTTATAGTGAATTTGTACCGGAAATGGTAGTGGAAAGCCTCGTTATATGAAGAAAACAAAAGATAAATGTCTCTTGTGTAGAAAGCAAGCAAGCAGCCAGCGAGAGAACGTAAACGTCTGGACTGTCGGCTCACGCACAACAGAGCTGACGTGACTTGATATTAAATTAAAAGACCGGTCGTTATATTTGTGCGAGTCAAGATCGTGACGGTTCTTATCTTTTAAAATAGTCCGATGAAAGAAAATGTCTTTACACAGCGACAAGTCATGCTTTGTGCGATTTGCAAGATTTTTGGAAAATATCCATTTCAAGTCAATAAGATATTTCCACAAAGCAAATTTGTTAACTTCCATATCTCATTTCCTTTTATTGTCACGAGTTTTTCCATCATTGCAATTTGTATTCTGTTCATTTTCTATGCCACTTCATATGTTGTAAGATCTATAACTAATCAGTAATAAACTAAGGTGTTGTTTGTTTCTGTTTTCTTTTTTGGTTTTCTGTCTTCGTTTTCGTAAAAAATAAAACAAAGCAGTAAAACGTGCCCCCTGTCCCATCCTACACCCCCCCCAGAGTTAGCTCAGAAGGGTGCTGCTAGATTCAGATTTGCGTTGATCGGATTTTTTCTCGGGAAGAGACCAGCATACCTTGTAGTTCAACGAGCATTGGCCAAGTCTTGGGCTGAATTCGGGTTAAAAGAGGCGCTACTTACAAGTTCGAACAACTTCCTATTCCGATTTGATTCTGAACAAGGTATGCTTGCAGTGCTTGAGAAAGGCCCTTGGCACATTCAAGGGCAGCCATTATTTCTGAAAAAATGGAGCTTAAATGGTGGTGAACTGGAAGAGGTCCGGAAGGCACCAATGTGGGCTCGGTTCTATAATGTACCAGTTAAATATTGGAGCATGGAGGGATTGGGAAGGATAGCCAGTGCAGTTGGTCATCCTCTCTTAATGGACTCGCAAACTGCCAGGATGTCGAGGATAGTGTGTGCTCGTTTATGTGTGGAGATGGAACTATCCAAATAATGGCCCTCTAGTTTCCAATTAGCTACGTACGGAGAGGCGGGGCAGCAAATCTTCAGGGAAGTTAGGATTGAGTATGAATGGAAGCCTGTCCAGCAGCAGCAGAGGAAGGAATGGGCACCGACTGGCCATCAGTTTGCTACTGGGTTCCGGCATGAATTAGAGAAGGCGAAGGAGCAAGTTCAGAGCTCAGCAACAGATAATTCTCCAAGTCACGAGCCATCTTCTGACATTCCACCTCCTAGAGAGGAGCTCATGCCATTATCAGAGAGCTCTTTAGAGTCAAGCAGGGGGCAAGGTTCTAACCAGGAGATTCTTATCCCTATCGAGACTCAGCTAGCTAATCAGGAGGGAAACTTGGCAGATTCCACTCTGCTCCAAACGTCACCGGAGGAAATTGTAGCTGCCTCTGAAGAACACCATACAGCAGCTGGAAAACAGGAAGGGCCACTGCCAGAGGACCATGAGAAAAGATCGACAGGGATCCATCAGATTCATCAGCCATCTGATTCACTTGAACTCAATAAGGTTAGCTCAGAGTCAGCTGCTGCCAATCAGGAAGGTAACCCATCTTCTCCCATTTATGAATTGTTGCCTCCTAGTCTTGGGACAGTGGGAGGGTTTGAAGGGGAATATACCATGAGACAGAAAAGGAAGACTAGGAAGAAATTGAAGTAGGTCATTTGTGTGTGTTATGCTGCCTATGGATTTGTTGTTTTGGAATATCCTGGGTCTTAATAACCCCAAAAAACAACTTGCTGTTCGTGCTAGGATTAACAAATTGTCAGCTTCTTTTGTTTGTTTAGTGGAGTCTATGATTCGTTCTTCTGACCTTCTGAATAAAGTGTGCTCCGCTTTGTTCCCTTGATGGGATTGGTTTAGCAATTTAGATCAAGCCCCGAATGCTAAAGTAGTGATTGCTTGGAATCCTGACAAGTTTTTGTGTACTATCATTAGCTTTACAGATCAGATTATTCATGTGAACTTACATCCTAGGCATTGCTCTGAGTCCTTTTTTGTTTCTTGTGTCTATGGGGCAACCAACCTAAATTATAGGAGATTTCTTTGGTCTGGGTTATCTACCCTTAGTTCGTCGGTAGGTCATTCTCCTTGGCTTATAGTTGGGGATTTTAATGCTATTCTCTATCCTCAGGAAGCAGACCCTCCAAGTTCTTCGGCTTTATGTAGCCAACATGATTTTAGAATGTTTGTTAGGGACAATGGGGTCTTTGACATCAATTCCAGTGGCCCACTGTTTACTTGGTCAAATAAACAGACTGGTCCTTCTTTCACTGCTCGAAAGTTAGATAGGGCTCTTATCAACCCGGCTTGGAGTGTTAGGTTTCCTTCTTCGCATTGTCTCATCCACAATCCCCATATCTTTGATCACTCCCCGTTGGTAGTTCAGTCAGTTGTAGCTCTCCCGAAGAGGAATGCTCCCTTTCGATTCTCCAATTTCCTAGCCTCGCAATCCAATTTCATGAAAATAGTAGCTAAGGCCTAGTCTTCCCAAGTTACAGGAACTCCTATGTATAAGGTGGTGTCTAAGCTGAAGCTTGTTAAGCAAGCTCTTAAAGCTTTGAATTCTGGTCAAGTCGATGATCTCAACGAGAGAGTGGCGACTTGCCAAGCAAAGCTTAATCTTATTCAGGACCATCTGAGAGTCTTACCTGGGTCTCCCAATCTGTTGGCCCAAGAATCTGATGCCATTCGTGAGTTGTATAGAGCTTTAGAGGATCAGGAATCCTTTTATAAACAGTCTTCTCGTATAAATTGTCTAAGGGAGGGGGACCGAAACACAAAGTTTTTTCATAATTTCCTCCTTGCTAATCGAAATAGAAACTCCATATACTCTCTAGAAGTGGGGAATGGATATAGGATAGTGGGGCTAACAGAAATTCAAGATCAATTCCTAGAGTTCTTCAAAGGCTTTATAGGAGCAGAAAAGAATCTTCACTCTTCCAAAGAATTTGTGGCTCATCTTTTTCCAAATCCTTTATCGGAGATCCAGTCCAATGCTCTTATTGCAGAGGTTTCTCCTCAAGAAATTAGAGAGGCTCTTCACTCTATAAATCCCAATAAAGCCCCTGGTCCAGATGGCTTTAACGGATACTTCTTTAAGTAGACCTGGCCTATTATTGGAGGAGAAGTTACTGAAGCTATCCAAAACTTTTTCATTCATGGTAAACTCCTTAAAGAGCTCAACTCCACGTTCATTTCTCTCATTCCTAAACGAGCTCACCCCTCCACTATGTTAGACTATTGTCCAATTTCTTGCTACAATATGCTTTATAAGGTGATAGCCAAAATTTTAGCTAATAGACTTAGAGGAATCCTTCCGCTCATAATTAGTCCAAACCAAAGTGCCTTCCTCAAAAATCGCAGAATAGGAGACAATATCCTGTTAGCACAAGAGATCTTCAAGAATTATCATATTTCTAATAATCAGAAGCGTTGTGCCTTTAAAGTGGACCTACAGAAAGCTTATGACTCTATTCACTGGGAATTCCTTCTCAACACTTTAGAAGCAGTAGGTCTCCCACCGCGGTTTATAGGGTGGGTTAAAGAGTGCATCTCAACTCCATCCTATTCCATTTTGGTTAATGGGTCCCCTACTAGTTTCTTTAAAGGTAAGTTTGGCTTAAGACAGGGCGATCATCTATCTCCTTTCCTTTTCATTCTTTGTATGGAAGTTCTCTCTCGGAATTTAAGAGCTACCACTGAAACCAATCCTCTGTTCAAGTTCCATTGGAGATGTCAGGGTCTAAAGCTAAACCATCTGCTCTTTGCTGATGATCTCTTAATGTTCTGTCATGTGGATTTGTTCTCGGCCCAGACTATGCTTGATTCTCTGTTCACTTTCTCTATGTTTTCAGGCTTGGATATTAATGCCTCTAAGAGTCAGTTTTTCCTTTCTTCGGAAGCTAGCCATCTGCAACATAGAATGAGACTGGTCTCTGGTCTTCAGCTAGGCTCCCTTCCCATTCGGTATTTAGGGGTCCCTCTCCTTACAGGTCGTCTTTCCCGGAGAGACTGTCTCTCTCTCTTAGATAGGATTGATAATCGAATCAATAGATGGACTCATAAGAGTCTTTCTTATGCTGGGAGAATCCAACTGGTCATTTATGTTCTCTCCTCTTTCCAAGTCTACTGGTCCACGATTTTTGTTCTTCCCTCCTCCATCCTAAAGGATGTTGAATCCAAACTTAAGAGTTTCTTGTGGGCTGGGAAGGTAGATTCTCATTTTCATGCTAAGGTCAAATGGAGTGACATTTGTAGACCTAAGAAGGAGGGGGGCTTAGGAATCAAACATTTGCCAACTTGGAACCAAGTACTATTAGGGAAACAGATCTGGGTTCTGTTTGAAGATAGTGAAGCTCTTTGGGTTCAATGGGTGCACTCTATTATATTGAAGAGGAAAAAATTTTGGAGTGCCCAACCTAACTATAATAGTTCTTGGAGTTGGAGAAAGATTTTGTCTGTGAGGGATAAGCTGAGGCA
>JAOSBP010000002.1:2885213-2907616 GCA_027563825.1 Erythroxylum mucronatum | reverse complement strand
GGGAGTTTTTCACGTAAATTCTCTTGTGTTGTTATTTTCTGATATTTTTGTCTATTAAATATCCTTGGGTGTGGGTTTGGAAGGTATAAATTCCCAACAAGCAAGACATTATATTTCAACTTAAATTTAATCTTATTTTTATATATATAATTCAATTTATCATTATATCTCTATATATAAGATAATTCTATTTATGAATTTTCAAATCAAATTCCATTATAACTATGTTACCATTGCTGGAAGCGGCCAAAAAAAAAAGGCCAGAAAATATTTAAAGTTTATGAAATATCATAAACTTCACCAATATCAACTAATGCACGAGTACCTCATTTTCCTTATAGGTTGGTTATATCCGAAGAAGATGAATATGAAAGAAAGATATTAGAAACCTTCAAACAAGTGGAAATCAATGTACCACTTCTTGAAGTTATTAAATAAATTCCAAAATATGCAAAATTCTGATGCGGTTCCAAAAGTTCATGGGTCTCAAGTAGTACAGTATAATATCGTCTCACAGAGAGTAATTGTGTAAGTATTAGGCTTGGATCACTCAATTAATTGGACTAAGCGATTGTGTAGGATTGGGAAATTAAAATAAGAAATTTAACTAACAAAAATAACAAAATCAAAGCTAAGGAAAATTGTAAATATTTCTAGGGGTTACTCGAATGAAATGTGGTAAGCTTCAAGGATGGTTCCACTTTTAGCGCTTTTTATGGACTTTACCTGGATCAATTTATGAGGCGAATTTTAGCTGATAGACGGTTGAGCCTAGAGTTTCTTAAATCATTTTCAAGGCATCAAAGGAGTGTTATGCAATAATCCTAATCTACTGTCATAAACTAGCAATCAAGCATAACCCTTTAAGTTCTTTGCTAACTTGGTTTTCTCTTATAAATTCAGTTTATGCCTAAATCTGAAATTTATAAATTCCCTGTTTGGAGTTCCATCATCAATTTTCACCTATCAGTTCTTCAATTAACAACTAACGTCAAGTAATGGTTGGCTAAACACAATATCAGCAAAATCAATTTCAAAACAGAGAAATCAAAACAAACAATCCATACAAATAAATCAATCGAGATTTAATCCATAAAATTAGCTAAAAGCTTCAGCCCAACCTTGAAGCTTCGAGGAAGCTACTCAAACATAATAAGATAAAGACCACATAAATCAGGATTAGCAAACAACACTAGAAAGACACAAAAAACATATATAAAAATAAATGAGTTTAGGAATCAATGGTTGCGTCCCTCACTGTTGGTGCGTCTCCTGACTGCGTTGTTACTTTGGTGGTGCCTCCCTCCCTCTTGTGTATGCGTCTTCAACACTGCCACTTTAGCTCCTCTGTTGGTGTCCCACTTGGAATTGTAACCTTTGAGAATATGTGCTGTCGTGTTATTCTCCAAGAACCCCCCTATTGGTGTAATGTTGAGAGAAACTTACTGGTGTACGTTGAGAGCTTCCCTTGTGAAATGAGTGGAGAGTTCTCTTGAGTAAATGGAGCTCCCCTTTCAATGATTTTTGTTTGTTGTCACCTTGCTTCAACGTTTTATTTTGTGTAAAGTTAAGAGCCAAATGTAAAGTGAGTGGAGTCTCCCTTTTGTCCCAGCCTCTAACTCCTCCTATTGGTGTTGTAACGTTAATAGCTGAATGGTGGGTAAATGGAGTAACGTTGAGAGCTTCCCTTGCCAAATGATTGGAGAGTCACATTGAAGAGCTGGTAATGTTTCTGTCTGGCCCTTCCTTTTCTCTTTTGTAACGTTGATAGTCCCCCAAATCCCCCTCTGTTAACGCCCTTCCCTACTTGTAATGCCAGCTCTCTTTTTTTTCTTTACCAATTCACGCTCTCCTCTCCTTCCCCTTTCAGCTAACACACAGCCCCCTATAATGCACCTCCTCTGGCAATCTTTGTTTTCTTCTTTTCGTGATCCTTAGAGCTGTCACGTTGGTGTGGAGCTGCTACACATGGAGTGGGGTTGCTTCTTGGTTTTTCCAGCTCTTTTTTTTGCCTTGGCATGGCCCTCCTCATGTGCTGCGTTTCTGCTTTGGTTGTCTGCTGTTGGAATAAAATAACGTGAGTGCTCCTCTTGTCTGCATGGGTGGTGGGTCTTTCCTCCAGGTTGGTCACGTCTCCTACTGGTGGTGTGGTGGGTCTCTTGAGCTTGGTGGTTTAACATGATTTACCTCCCCAAAAAACAGCTGTCTTTGTCTCTCCTCTAGCCCCCACTCACGTGATTTTTTTTCTGTTAAAACAATCAGTTGCCAAATTATTTTCGTTGGTGTCCCTTGGTGTGTAACGAAATGAGTGGAGTAGTGAAATAATGAGTGAGTGCTTAAACTGGTGTTATAGACTTTGCAACTAAAATTAAGAGCATTTCTTATAAATTAAACAGGACAATTATAAAATAAAAATTTAAGTGAACCAAGCAATTTACCAGGAAAAATATTAATAAAGCCCAATAATTAATCCAGAAATTAAGAGAAAACGCCATTATTTCTAATGATAAAAATGCCTGCAACATGGAGTACGACGTCTGATGGATGAAAAAACCCTCTTGAATCTGAATTATATGTAAAATGTGATCAATGAGACATTTCAATTTTATCTAGCAACTCCTCTTCTACTTCCACATAAGTCGTGTGAGGATGCATTGTTTGTGATTTTTACATGCCAAAAGGCATAATGTTGCTAGTCAATGCGTGAAAGATCCACAATGACCTCGAAGTATTGGGTTGAACTAGAAAGTTCTATGCTAGAGAGATTTGAAGGTGGAGAAGTTGAAGGGTTATAAGCTTCTTCCCTTCGGTGTTGGAAGGAGGATGTGTCCTGAAGCTATCCTAGGAAGGAGAATCTCGTAGGTTATGTATAGCACCTCCTTCTTCGCTCAAACCACAAACTCAAAGGTGTTGATGGTTGAAGCTTTTATGGAACAGCTACTGAACTAAATGCTTCTTTTATGTATTTCTGCATCTGCTACATATAATATGGTCTGATACAAGATGAAGTAAACCAACATTCAGATTTTGTTGTTTTCGAATAGTTATCCCTGAAAAAATGTAAAGACTACTTCCTCTCAAGTGTTTAAGTGTATAGTAAAAGATTCGTCTCCTTTAATTGTAAGCTTCAGTTGTCACTCGAATACGTTTTCCAGAACCAATGTCTGTGTTTTCCTATTCAGTGTAACAATGCTCTATAACTCAACTTCAATAAATCTTTTAAACAAGAAGAAGAAGGCACGATTTTTTCCAGAACAAAGATGATTTTTTTTTCACTCACTCTTACTTGCTATGCGAAAAGGAAGAAGATGAGCTTTATATCTTCAGCTGTTACAAGTTAAAAACCATCTTAAATCAACTGCTAGAAATGAATGATGCCTATGATCTGAGACACAAGATTTTAACACGTTTCTTGTTCTCATTTGATCAACTAAAAATAAGAAACACGCACAACAGTAACTGACATGTACTAACAACTACTGTTTTTGGAGGCTACATGAAAACGATATTCTGATAATGGCAGGACCACAAGTATATACATGTGGTACAGACTGGACATACTCAAATGATCATACTCTAAATTCTTTTCTTTCTCCAACTTTGGTAAAGTGTCTTGATAGCTTTATTACAACTTTTGTTTCTACTTTAGGATCGTCTCACAAGTTGGATCGTCTTGGATAGTATTGGAGGCTGGATCATTTTGGAGGTTGAATCGTCTTGGAGGATCGTCTTGGATTGTCTTAAAGGTTAGATCATCTCCCTTTCACAAGCGTGTCTCCTTCGCGAACGTCTCTCCTTCACGAACGTCTCTCCTTCATCTCCATTGTAGCTTACTTCAACCTTTTCTTCATTCTTCTTGCCTTGATCTTCAATCATCCGAATTTCATTTCTTGAATGCATGGACTTCTGAATTATTCCTAAAATCATTAACTCTAGTTTCCTCAGTTGTCTAGGAACCTTCAGCTTGATCTCCAGCTTTCCTTTTCTCTTCACCTTGACTGCCATAGCTAGGTCCTCCACAAGCTTCAATACAGCAGGTTGCATAAAACAACACAATTCAACAGAGAACAGTAGGACTGACGTTGGGTGCACTCATTCAATGTTTTGAATGGTCCAGGATTAGTGAAGAGAAGATTGGCATGACTGAGGGAATAGGCCTCTCCATGCGTAAATTTGAGCCCTTAGAGGCTCTTTGCATGCCACGGAAAGGGATGGACAACTTCCTCTCAACGTTAAGATAAACTCATGTTCATTCATAGGTTACAGATCATGGGATATCAGCATGTCCAAAATGTTAATTCACTTTGCTAGACTAGTATTAAATTCAAAGTTTAGCTCAAACCATGACTGAACTTCCTTATAAAGTCGCCTAGTTTTGTGCTCCTCTATTCTTCTTTGTCAATTATTTGAAAATGTTGTAGTTTTCCTTCTTAGCCTTGCATTTATTAGAAACAAGTGTTGTTGGCTGCCAATTTAGTCATTAGTTTCCCAAAAACTTCTATTAATGCATGTTATTCACGGTCATTAACTTTCTACAACTTCCATTAATGCATATTATTCATGACCATTAACTTCTCATAACTCTCCATTAATGACGGAGTTATGGAAAGCCAAATGGAGCAAAAAATAGAGATGATTTTTGTTCATCTTGTGTAAGACACAAAGGAAAGAAATGTTCCTTTCTACACACATACTCTTTTTCTCTCTAACCCTCACAAGAGTTCTTGTCTTTGCTAGCATAAAGAAAGAACTCTAGCCATCTCCTAATAAGGTTTCATCTTTCTATCTTCGTGTGGAATTTCTTTAAAGACGGTCTACATTGATTGTTGTGGTTTACGACAACCCAACGCGGAAAAGATTAAAGAACGAAGGAGATCATCAGAAAAGTATGTAAACATCTTACATTTCATGTTTTTGTTTTCCATATCTATACATGAGTAGATCTAGTTTTTGAGTTTTCATTTTATTTTCCACTACGTATATTTGATATATATTATATATGAGATGCATGATTGAAACCTTACAAATGGAGACTATTATATTCTCTCTTTACCAATATAGGATCTAAGGGGATCTAAGCCAAGAGAGACCTCATCTATTCACATGGAATGGGCCTCGTCACTACCCCTCAACTATCCGGAATCTATGTAGAAATGTTCAGTTGACTGAGATGGACAATATAGTCCATTTGATTGGATTTTACATAAATCCGATCAATTAAAATTAACTGGTTCAACCCATCAAAAGTCAACTGAACAAATTAGATTTAATCAAATGCTTTAAGGTAAAACCCACCTCAGCGCATTGCACCTTGTTATTGGTTAATACGAAAGAATTGTCGAGATTTTGATGATAAGATGACTACTTTAACAGAGAAAAACTGAAAAAATCTTAATGAATCAAATGGATTTTGTACATCTAAATCGTATTTACATATCTTCTTTTGTATAAATTACTACATGGTTGTTCCTAACATTTTATAGCCCCGGGTAAAGTAAAAAAAAATCTCTTATTTTGCCTATTTTTATTCTTTATGAGTGTAAAAAGTGGACCCTTATAAAGAACAAAATGAGATAAAATAGAGACATGTTAAGAGTGGGCCTTCTCAAGCCTAATTACTACAATAATAGTGTTAATGAATAAAGTAATTAAAATTAATAGTAAATAAATATGTGATAATTTCTATTAAGAAAATAGTTTGTTGTTTTAATCAGTTTTAAAAGTTGTCAAATGCAAACACACTAGAAAAAAATTATGTAAAAGCACTGGATATTTATAGATTATTGAGATAATTATGAAATATTAATAATTTTAAAAAATGTGGAGTATATAAAGTCAAATGTTAATATACGAAAGAAAACATAAAGGCCACTACCAAAAATCTTATGGATCTCACTTATTTGTACTATATCCTAATGTGGTATTGAAAATATAAGCCTTTGTTTGGATGCTTAGTTACACACGGGAAAGGAAATAAAAGGAAATCTTGTATTTTCAAAATAAAAATGGCTCAAATTTTTCTTCAATTCTCTCTCTTATTCTTGTCAAACAATGGAAAGAAAGAGAAATACAATTTCTTTTCCTTTCTCTTCTCTTGTTTCTCTCCATCCAAACAAAGGCTAAGTAAACTGACAAATGTTGAATTTTTAAGTTATATCATAAACATTTTCGTGGACGACAGCAGATGCCAACCGATCGACGTGTACGGCAATGCATTTCATCATTTTGCTATCCGCACAGAGATAAGCATAACCCTAACAGGTGGATTAGTAGTTCTTCGTTTACAAATACGACAATGTTTGCCGAATCGTTTTAATAAGATTTAACAAAAAGATGCTTGTTGATCTTTTCGGAGACATCAAAAAACTAACTCGAGGTATAAAGGAGATGGAAACTAGAATATAACATCTAAGAAGAACAAAAACAAGAACATAAGCCGGATTAATTAACGAGTTACTGGAGATAATCGATATGGTTTAAAATAGTCAGTCTGATGTGATTGACTTCATGCACCTGAAAAAACAGAGAAGTCCAATCCAAAACGGTTTTCGTGGGGAATTTTTTTTTTTTGGGGATAAATCACTGGTATCCAAATTTACTGGACTGACTAATCCGATTCGGGGCGTAGTCACAATTAAAGCTCCTTGCCCCTTTTTGCGGGTGTGTTTAGTGGGGATCAAACTTGAGAGCTCTTCTCACAAGTTTAGCGCCAACTGAGCCACAACTCGTAAGTTCGTGGGGATCTTTTAATAAAGAAGCTAAATACCAAATAAATGTAATCAACATTGGAACATACGTTCAAAAAAAAAAAACATTGGAACATTATTTTACTTCATGTTTTATTCGATTAAACGTATCTGCAGTGGAGACGCAAGTTATAAATTTATAATCCTTGCGAATTCATGTCTGCTTGTACGTATCAAAGTGTTATTGGTCTTGGTTTTCTTAATCTTCTTATACATTTTTGGCAAAGCCTTACGAACGAGATAATTCGTCGAAAACCTCTATGTTTCCTCGTGTCTTCAACGAAGAAAATCGGAAGACTGATGTGGCCATTTTGAGTATGTCTTCCGACATTAAGCTTTTCAGGGTCCCCACTTGTCGGCTGAGTACATGACACGGTCTCCATCAGAGGTCTTAAGATCAACCCCCTGTACGTAGAAGTTGTCAATAAGGGCAGTAATTCGGACGTCATATCGAAGCAGATCTGCTTGTCGCTAAGCAGGTTGTTGAATTTGTTCGTGCTAGGATCCAATTCTGTGTCGATCTTTTTTCAGATTAACAGTCTGTTTCATCATAAAATAAAAGACGTCCCATTCGTGTCTTCTTCAGTGAGAAAGAAAGAGTCTCTTTTCTCGAATATATCTACGTAAACATTTGTTGTCTTCTGCAGTTGCAACCATAAAAGACGATGCCATGCCTGTGTTTTTAAGTAGTTACTTAGTTTTCCTGCAACGTTATCAATAGAAGCAAGAAACAATTGATCTGAAAATGGAGATAGCTCATGTCTTCAACTTGGCATTCATATTCTTCTTCGTTTTGCTTTTCTTCACGATTAATTCGAAAAAACTTTCAAACCCTAAAAAACTGCCACCTAGCCCACCGGCTCGTCCCATTATAGGTCATCTGCACCTTTTAAAACGACCTGTTCACCGAGCTCTGCATAAACTTTCTACAAAATATGGTGACATCCTATTTCTACGATATGGGTCTCGTAAGGTGCTCCTGGTGTCCTCATCTACGGCAGCTGAGGAGTGCTTTACCAAACATGACGTTATTTTTGCTAACCGCCCTCAAACACTCGCCGGAAAGCATCTCAATTATAACTGCACGACTATGGGTGTCTCCTCATACGGTGATCATTGGCGTAACCTCCGACGCCTCACGACTATAGAGCTCTTCTCTACTAATCGTCTTGGCATGTTGTCTGGAATTCGAGCAGAGGAGGTAAGGTTGTTGCTGAAGCAATTACTTGGGGACTACTCGATAAAGGGGGTAAGTAAGGTCGTTGACATGACAGCAACGTTGACGGAGCTTGCGTTCAATATTGTCATGAGGACGATTGCTGGGAAGCGTTACTATGGAAAGGAAGCTAACCACGAAGAGGCAAGAGAGTTTCGATCTATAACAAGAGAAATGGAGGAGCTTCGAGGAAGCTCCAATATTAACGATTACTTGGCACTGCTTCGATGGGTAGATTATGGGGGGGTTGAGGAGAGAATGAAGGCATTGATGAAGGAATTCGACAGGTTCTTACAGGACCTCGTTGAAGAGCACAGGAGAGCAAGGAATGTCGCATCTGCTACCAAGCAACAAAGATTTCTGACTTTGATTGATCTCATGCTGTCTTTGAAAGAGACAGAACCCGAGTTTTATACCGATCAAACCATCAAAGGTGTTATGCTGGTAAATATTACAAACTCAATTCACTTAATTTCATTACCCTTGTTAGCAACTCGGATTAAGTAATACGATATTGTTTTGTATGTATAGTCAACGTTGACTGCTGGAACTCAAACTTCCATAGCTACAATGGAGTGGGCAATGTCACTTCTTCTGAACAATCCAGAGACTTTACAAAAAGCCTACGCAGAGATAGATTCTGTTGTTGGACAGAACCGCCTGTTGGATGAAACAGATTTACCGAAGTTAAGTTACCTGCAGAACATAATTACTGAAACTTTACGACTATTCCCACCTGTACCGCTTTTATTGCCACATCAGTCATCTGCAGATTGTACTGTTGGCGGGTTCTTTGTGCCCCAAGGAACTATGTTGTTGGTGAATACTTGGAGCATGAACCGAGATCCCAAGCAATGGCCGGAACCAGAGAAGTTCATTCCTGAAAGATTTGAAGGTGGAGAAGGTGAAGGGTACAAATTGCTGCCATTTGGTGCAGGAAGAAGAGCTTGTCCTGGGTCTGGTCTAGCCAAGCGAGTAGTAGGGCTTACACTGGGTGCATTGATTCAGTGTTATGAGTGGGAAAGGGTAAGCAAAGAGAAGATCAATATGGTAGAAGGAACAGGGCTTACTATGCCTATGGCTCAACCACTGCAAGCTGTGTGCAGGCCTCGCAATGGCATGATCAATATCCTTTCCACACTCTGAGGCGTGTAGAGTGTAGAATAATTTCTTTGTATTTTTTTATGCATGTATGCTTCAGGAGATTAAATAAAAACCAAAATCTAGTAACTAAAGTCATTTCTGGTTTTGTCTCAACGAGTTGCCTATGTGCTAGTAAGATACCTTAGTTTCAAAATATACCCACGTCACAACACAACAGCCAAGCTATGTCGACAATCACCACAAGACAACCATAAGCATTATGCTAGACAATTTGACAATTGCATTTGGATAGAACCCGATACGATTACGGATGAGTTGGCTAGAAATCCCTCTCAACCCTAGCTCGGACTGCAGAACTGTCCAAAACTTATGCAAATTATGCCAATCACCTGGCAGATGAAATAACATATCTTACTGTGTCATTTTCTGATAAAGCTGTTTAGAGAGTAAGCTTGTAACAGCTGGCAAAGTTGTTTCTATATGCCTATAAAGTTATACGTTTAAATTACAAAAACAAATATTACCGTCTCTGGACCCCTATAAAGTGGACAGCTTTATGTATTGAGTACGTTAACTTTTGAAGATGAGCTTTAGAGTAATTGAAAAAGTTATTTCTTTTATAATCACAAATTTAAGTCACGGAAATAACTTCTTTATAAGAATATAAAGAAAAAGTTACGTATATTATAACCTTCCTCACAATTTTATGTACTAAATACATTGACTTGACTTTTTATTATGTCACATATTCTAATAAATGTTTTTTTTTGAACATACATGATTGTCCTCAGGAAGTAATTAACTCCCCTAAGTTTTACTTCCAACTACAAACCAAATTTGAAAGACTCAAAATCGAGCCTTTAATTTCAATTAAATTCGGATATGTCCAAAAAGTTTAAACATATTTATTGAGTTATATCTTAAAATTTATATTTTGACATTTTTCTATCTAATTAATGGTGTAATTCTCTCTTTTATAATTTTAATCTAAATATAATTAAATAAAGTTTAACCAATTTGGAGGAAGGTTGCCTTCATACTTAAATATTAAGGGACAAATACTTAAAACATCACACGTCAATTTTTCTGTTTTCCTTTCCAAACTCATTTTGATAAAGAGAAAAGAAAAAAAAGCTCCCAACAAGCCCTCCAAACCTTCCTAATGTACAGCAGCTACCAAACAAATATGATTATATTACAAAAATGATTATATGGTCCTTATTAGTGAATATATAAAATCAATTAAGTTGGTCTCACACAACATCTTAAATTATTGTGGTGAAACGGTCATTTAACAATTAATATATATGTTACCTCTTCAAAAAAAAAAATGGGTCATTTAACAGTCCCGTCCTTTCTCGTACTAAATAAGTTCTAATGAAATGGTTGTATCTTTAAAGTGTTTTCCCATGCTATTTAACTCTTGTATTTATATTTAATATGTTTTATTTTATTAGAAATCCTAAGAATATTTATATGCAAGCTCTGGTTTTTAAAATAACATCAATAATATTATATATTCTAAGTGCCACCTCTATTTCCACGTTAAGAATAACCATGCCAAAACATGTCGTGGAGGCCAAGTGTGAAAACGTTGCTAGTCTATGATTAGTCTATTCTCAAGCACGTGATTAAGCAAAGACTTTATTTGAAAGACTTTACTTTGCTAGGCAGATCATAATTGCCACTTGTTGCGGTGAAGAAATAAGGAGCATTTAGGTAAACCCGCTCATGTAGTACTTTTTGGTTTCTATTTCACGCCAACGTTTCTTCTATAAAATACTTAAAACCACAAGTGATTTAAGTACTGTTCTGGAGTCATTTTTCCTTTGTTTTCTCTCAGGGACCATACGTGGATGATGTATTATATATCCAAATCAATGACGTCTTTTTAAATGGAAGCATAAGATGCAGGTCACATCAAATAAGGAAATTATGCAAACTTTTCTCATCACAAGCAATCAGTATAAACGACGTGACAATTCACTTTTTAAGCTATCTACAAGTCGATATTGATTGAAGATTACTATCTAAATGGTTGAGTTAGGATTAGTTAAGCCGAAATCGACATGGGAGGGGAACTGGACTGACCTTACTCAAAGCTCAGCCTCCAATAACGATCCACCGACTTTTCAACTTTGTAATATTCGTTGTGTATATTCAATGCTTGTAATTTGTTAAGAAGCTAATAGTTTTGCATGTCGATGTGTTGTGGAAATTATAATCCATACCAGGTATGTATAATATAGTCAAATGCAAAACCCTATGTTAGGATTCCAAACATTATTTGAAAAATAACTCCATATAAATTGTTATACGCTATAACTTAAATAATTGTTAAGAGTTCAAGGGAAGAATGGCTTAGAGGGAAATTAAAAAAGTAAAAATGTCATATATCTTATAAATTATTACCAATAAAAGGAAAGTTGTTTTCACGAAAGCTACTTTCTTTCTTGTCCTAAAAGGTAAAATTAGTCACTTCAGCTGTTCCCACATTCGGACCCGACCAGATTGTGAGGGGTTAAACCACGGTTTGATCTCGGTCGATCACCTAGCAAAGCGGCCCATGCGCTCCCGTTACCAAGAATCGAATCTTGGTCCTTATCCCAAGTTACCCTACTAGATTGCCAACCGAGCTACCGGCACTCTTTATTGTCAAGCTATTAATGCCAGTTCCACATCATCATGAAATCCGTACATTATTTGACATTATCATAAATGACTGAATCACCATCTTCTCATGTTACATTATTTGATGAAAAAGGGTTGAACTTTTTTTGTGTGTGACAAAACTCAAATAAATTAAAAAATAATCTCATTTTTTATGCTCAAATAGAATTGTGTTATCAATAGTAAATGTTAGTTCATGTGCAATTTAAAAAGAAATTAGGAAAATAAATATTCCAACCATTGGATAATTACTAAACATTAAGAATTATTAATGTGCATGCCTTAATTGGATATGTGTATTGCCAAGTTTATTGATATACATAAGAAGATAGATAGACCTTATTCATTAATCTTCTTGACCTCAATCATAATTTATTTTTTCAGCCGTGCAAAGCTAAAAATTGAAATATTAGTTATTTCAAAACTTTAATAGAAATGTAAATACACCCATTGGGTGCCACCTTCTCCTCCTAGAGGATATGTCAAGGGTCAAGCTCCCTTGTAGTATTATGTAACTTTTCTTATTGGAACGATTTCCTAGCGGAGGTTATTCATGCAGTCCGTCAAGGGGGCAAGATTGTCTTATTCTCCGAACCTCTTTCCAGATGGCTCTCTACCACTTCTGGCGGGAGAGAAATAGGCAACTCTACAAGCAAATAGCGAGGAACAAGTATGAGTTAGCTGATTGCATTATTAATTTGATCAGGGAGGTCATAATTGGGACTGGGATGCAGGACCGTTTATGTTTGGCTTTGAGAAGACGCTGGCAGCTCTAGTTGTGGCTTGATGTTGGTTACTGTGTATTTTATCTCCACTTGATTTTCATGTGACAGTGGCATATGTGATAGTGGCATAAACACTACTTTCTCTTTTTGAGTTACCTGTATAGGTTTGCTTTCTTGTACATTGTAAACGTTGTTCATTTAGTTATTTATAATATCTTCAAATTTAAAAAAAAACTTTAATAGAAACTAATAGTACTTTTCCACTATTTGTGAATAAATTTATATTAAGGAATATGAAATAATTAATGTGGCAGTGGCACACATAAAATCTAATTCTGAAATTTCTCTTACTCAAGTTTCAAATTGCTAAAGATATATATGTGCCAATGCTATTAGTCTCTTCTATTTATTTGTAATGAATTTTTATATCATCTTAATTGGAATATTTATCTTAATTTTATAATCTCTTCGCGAGTTACATAAAATTGAGAGCACATGTAAATGATCCTTTACACTATCACCATTGTCTCTCAAATGATCTGTTGTAAATGTAAGGCGAATCATATGCTGAGATATTAGTCTAAACGGCAGCTTGTACGTCAGAAGTTTGGCGTGAGAGAACCAAATGCGAAAATAAAAGTTTGTATTATCAGTTTATCGTAAACTTTTAAATGAAAGCGTCAATGATAGGACATTACTTTGTTTAATGTTGTCAGCAAACTTTGAGACGCAAGTTGAAGCGTTTGGTTTTCTTAATCTTTTTATCACATTTTAGGAAAAGCCTTCCGAGCAGAAATTTCCTCGAAAATCGAAAGTTTCCTCTTCTGATACCTTCAACGAAGAAATCCTGCAAGACTGATGTGGCCACTTTGAGTATTTCTTCGGGCATTAAGCTTTTCAGGTGATGTGGTCTTAATCAGACCAGCACTTCTGTACGAAGAATTTGTCAGTAAAGGCATTGATTTGGACCTCATATGGAAGCAGATTTGTTTATGGCTAAGCAGGTTGTTGAGTTTTGTCTGTAGTAGTTTCCAATCCACCCCGTTACCAGTATTCCGGCCACAGTTGTTTCACTCTGCAACGGATTTGGTTAGGCAAAGAGAGAAGAGTTAGGTGAAGTGTCGATCTTTTTAGAGATAACAGTCTATTACATCGTAAAATATGAGAAGTTGCTTTCATGTCCTCCTCCGTGAGAAAGATGTTAGTCATACTTTAATAATGGACTCAAAATCAACGAAAATGTAGAAACATACATGTTTTGTTATCCAATATTGTACAATGAACAAGTTGTTAAAAAACTACTCTAACTTGAACTTTCGACCAACTTTATGAAATGTTTATGTCTTTATGTGTAAGTCTTTACACTCTTAATGTCTTTTTGCGGTTTTCTGATGCAATTGAACGTATATAAACTTAATTTTTAAGCAGGTAGTATGAACAACTTTTAGCAGCTATTTATAGTAATTTTATTAGATTTTCTTATCATAGGTTAATTACATAATTTGCCTACAATGAATATGACTCATTTTTTTCCGTTAAACTTCGTTTCATTAAATCAGATCTTTTATTGAGTTTCTTTATTATTTCAATCTAAATTAAATTTAATTTGTTAACCTTATGTTTATAAGTTTCATAATTAATAATTGTTAAATTAACAAATTCACTGACAAAAGATGGATTCTTTTTCCCTCGGTCTATCAAAATCAACATTTGTTGTCTTCTGCAGTTGCAAGCATAAATCCGATGTCAGGCTTGTATTTTTAGTACCCTAGACCTTCAGTTTTCCTACAACATTATCTCCACAGAAGCAAGAGCTGAGAATGGAGGTAGCTAACGTCTTCAACTTGTCAATTGTATTGTTCCTTGTTTTGCTTGCCTTCCGATTTACTTTGAAAATTACTGCAAACCACAAAAAACTGCCACCTAGTCCACCTGCTCGTCCCATTATAGGCCATCTTCACCTGTTAAAACAACCGGTTCATCGATCTCTGCATGAACTTTCTACAAAATACGGTGACATCTTATTCCTACGATATGGGTCTCGTAAGGTGCTCTTGGTGTCCTCATCATCGGCAGCTGAGGAGTGCTTTACTAAACACGACTTGACTTTCGCAAACCGCCCTCAAACGCTCGCCGGAAAGCATCTCAATTACGACTGCACGACTATAGGCTTCTCCCCATACGGTGACCATTGGCGTAACCTCAGACGCCTCACGACTGTAGAGCTGTTCTCTAATACCCGTCTTGGAATGTTCTCTGGGATTCGGATGGAAGAGGTACGATTGTTGCTGAAGCAATTATTAGGGGACTGCTCGATAAATGGGACAAGCAAGGTTGTTGACATGACAGCAAAGTTGACGGAGGTTGCGTTTAATATTGCCATGAGAACTATTGCTGGGAAGCGTTACTACGGAAAGGAAGCCGACCATAAGGATGAAAGAGAGTTTCAATCTATCACAAGAGAAATGGAGAAGCTTCGTGGGAGCTCTAATATTAACGATTACTTGGCAGTGCTTCAATGGGTGGATTATGGAGGGGTTGAGGAGAGAATGAAGGCATTGATGAAGGAGTTCGATAGGTTCTTACAGAACCTCATTGAAGAGCTCAGGAGACCAAAGAATGTCCAATCGGATACCAAGCAACAAAGATTACTGACATTGGTTGATGTCATGTTGTCTTTGAAAGAGACAGAACCCGAATTCTACACGGATCAAACCATCAAAGGTGTTATGTTGGTAAGTATTAAAAAGGAAATTCTGAACTGAACACTTGTTAACAAATCGGCTAAGGCATACGATGTTATTATGTACAGACTACGTTGACTGCTGGAACCCAAACTTCGATAGCTACAATGGAGTGGGCAATGTCACTTCTCCTGAACAATCCGGAAACTTTACGAAAAGCCAATGCAGAGATAGATTCTGTTGTTGGACAGAACCGTCTGTTAGATGAAACGGACTTACCGAAGTTAAGTTACCTGCAGAACGTCATCACCGAAACCTTTCGACTCTTCCCACCTGCACCACTTCTATTGCCACATGAGTCGACTGCGGATTGTACCGTTGGTGGGTTCTTTGTGCCCCAAGGCACAATGTTGTTGGTGAATACTTGGAGCATGAACAGAGATCCCAAGCAATGGCCAGAACCAGAGAAATTCATGCCAGAAAGATTTGAAGGCGGAGAAGCTGAAGGGCACAAATTGCTGCCATTTGGTGCAGGAAGAAGAGCTTGTCCTGGTTCTGGTCTAGCCAAGCGAGTGATAGGTCTTACACTAGGTTCATTGATTCATTGTTATGAGTGGGAAAGGATTAGCAAAGAGATGATCAGCATGGTAGAGGGAACAGGGCTCACAATGCCTAAGGCTCACCCATTGAACGCTTTATGCAAACCTCGCAGTGGCATGACCACTATCCTCTCGACACTTTGAGGCCTGTGGAAAAACTTCTCTGCATCTATTGTGCATGTATGCTTCAGGAGATTATGTCAAATAAGCGAACCATCTTGTCAATGGCTCAACTAAATCTTCTGTATCCTAATGCTATATATAAAAAAAATTAAATACCAAAATCTAATAACTATTATGAAAGGCATTTCAGGTTTCGTCGTTTACCTTTTGCCTTCTTTTTGTAGTTCTATAACAATAACATCAATTGAGAGCACCTTAATTGTGAGAAATGATCGTCTGGTTAACCTTATTTTGTCTAACTCTATCAAATCAAAAAAATGTTGTCATTTCTGCTTAAATTTTGTAAACTTTGCTAAGCTTCCAAAATTCGTGACTTATGAGTCAAGCTGACCCTAGACAATGTCCTCTCATCTTCATCTTCATTATCACAAAACAAAAAAATTTCGGACATTCTCCTTCTTTTCAGCACTAAAGAAGCCCAAATTCTTTTACTTTCACTGATCTTCATATCCCTAGAAGATCATTGCCAATTAGAACCCCTCTCATCATCTCGTCTCTCTTTGTCCCCTTCCTACATTTGTAATACCCAGATTCTCGAATCTCAACCACATCAAAGTGTGCAATTTTTACAGACGAGTCCATTATTAAGCTAATTTCCAAACAACTTGAGTGATGTATACATTCTTAAATATTGCCTTCTGTCATTCTATCACAAAAGAAAGGATCAGAGAATTTCTGAGTAAATGTAGGGAAATCATGCATTTGGAGATGAACAGATGTCTGGGCATAAAGAATATTGATTTAAACTTTGAAATTTCTAAATTAGAGATATTGCAAGAAAAGGGACTAGAAATGGACGATGAAGCATTGGCAATGATTTCCAAAAAATGCCTTGGATTGATACAACTAGACTTGGAGGGTTGCTTAAATGTGACAACAAAAGAGGTGACTTAGGCGGTGGAAAACTGTAAACTATAGGAGATTTAAGAGATATAAGTTTGAAATGATGTGATAATGTGAAAGTTGACATTATAAATTTTTTGGTCTTCTCAAGGCCGTGATTGAGAAAAATAGTCTCTGTGTAGATTTTCTCCATGTCATAACCAAGTAACATTCTTCTTGTGACATGGATGTTTACTTTGCCAAGGATAGCTTCAGAGTGTATTTGGCTGAACTGTATAGAGTTGTTTTTTTTCTTGGATTAAATTCTTTATGAAGTTCAATTGTAATCTCTTGAATTGATAATATAGTGTAGCTTTTTCCTTTTTCTTTTCAATATCATTTGTTGTCTCCACAAACTCACTTTATATAAACGTGTATCAACTTTCACGAACAATTGCCATTCTTCGTCATTCTTCCTAAGTTTGTTTGAAAAAATTCCACGGAATCTTTATGGTGTTCCCAAATACTGCATCTCTATGCAGTCACCACTATTGATCCAAAACCAATACAAAATTACCATCTTGAAGCTTTTAAGAGGTATCTCAACTTGCACTTGCACTTGCATGGTCGTGTGCAAGTTAAGTCACGACTGTGATTTACATGCACAGTTGTGCATGTAAGACCGTGACTTAACATCTTTCTAAAAATTTCCTTGCCTCCAAGGAAGAAGTGTTTTGAAATTAATATGTTGAAGGAGAAGAATAAGATTGACGAGTATTGATATATAGACCCATATAAAGTAGGATATGACAAATTGAAAGGGTTAAATAGGCAGACGAGGGATGTATCTTTTGGTTTCAAGTTATTCTTGATAATGGTAATTAACTTCAGAGGTCTATGTATCTTTTATCTGGGTATCTCCTTAATCTTCCAAAGATGATGTGATACAATTTTTCATTCATTTAATCACAATGTGGTTGTAGCTTCAGAAATCTTGATGGGTTAAATGTCTAGCCATATCTCTTTTGTAGGTTCACTCTGTTTTTAAAGGAAATTGTAGCGGTTCAGTTTATGTAGACTCTCCAAGAAAAATGAATGTTTGATCTTCTCATTTTTCCAGCAAACAGAGGCATAGTTTTGCAATTTTCCTATGTAGAATTTGATATTTGCTTTAATGAATGATTTTTTAATTATCTTAAAAAGGTTTTTCTCCATATCCTTAGTTGGAATCAAACCAAACAATTTGGAAGTTGGTATTTGCAATGAAAATTGTGGTTTTTCTTCCTTGCATTGGTGAAAAGTTTTGTATTTGTAAAAGAGGAAATAACAATTAATGAGTTACTATATATAGCTCTATGTCCAAATGATATTTTTCATATATTAGAGGATTCAAATTCTCATGCAATGTTAGCTCAAACTGCGAATCTTATTGTTTAGGAATACAGGGAGAAGGTCATTCATTTAGTGCAGAATGTTAAGAAAACAAAAGGTTATATGTTATTGTGTTTATTATTATTTTGGGATTTTGAGGGTTAAATGAAAGAATTTGTTTTCTTCATAGAAGTCACGACCATGACTTAACTTGCACGGCCTTGACTTAAATTGCATAGCCATGCAATGGCTGGTTAAGTCACGAAACCATGACATGGACAAAATATGAACTGTATAATGGTCATTTTCAAACACAATTCTTCTTGTTTAATTTAACTCCACATTCACAAATGCTCCAACTATTATGACTTTCTGCACTAGATTGAGCCACTTCATTTAAATGCACATTAACTAACTAGTGACATTAAAGGGTCTGACATGTACCATACACCACAAAATAAATAATTCAGTTTTAGAAACTGCCCCATTGTTATCTCCTCTATCGAATAGTGTAAAAGTTAAAATTTGATGGAGATAACGAAGGGTAGGGTCCACGATGGCAAATGATTTAGACCGACTGGGGGAAAACACTTTCCTAGAATTGGTCACTTGGGACCAAAAGTCGTTAGCCACAAAATCGTCAGGATATTCATAGAAATCACTATTTGGAAAGCCAAAAATAGCATTCAACACTTCTAAAGTGATCACATGATATGCATTTATTAATCGAAATTTGAGACTCCCAGCTGTGTCCCTAGCATTAGTTTCACGAACTACTTCTAAAGTGGTCAGAAACTCTAATGTCAATTTACATACGAATTTTTCCTAAATTCAGAAAATTCTTCCTAGCTTATATTTCACATCAACTTGTGGACTCGATCAAATATTCCTAATTCAATAAGTGCTTGAAAATTTAAAAATCTATTTGGAATAATTTGATGATCCTTAAAAAAGACATACCTTTATTGGTGCTCTTTAGTTTGAAAGTTGAGGTACGGGATACCTAAATTTGGCTCTTGTGGTGAGGACGAGGGAAGTCTGGGTTGTTTCATTTTTGGAGGCATATCTGGCTGCATTAGTATAGGTGGCGTTTATTCTCCTGCTGGATTGGTGTAGTAGACATATGGGTGTGCGGCGTTGAGTGGAGCAGTAACAAGAGTAGCACGGTAGCGGTTCAGGAGAGTGTGAAGGCATGCGGTGCCGTAGGGTGCAAGGGCATGCATGGTGGTGGTCGGGGTGAAGAGCTACACACGGGCGTGCATTGGCGAGGGTGCACTAGCAAGGCATGCATCCATGGTTGGGGTGAAGAGCAGAGAGTCGGGTGAGAAGGGCGGAGCCTGTGTACGAGGGTGGTGTAGTGCGGCTGGCTGGGTGTGAGGGCGTGCGACTACGTGGCAGTTACGGCTGGAAATTGGGCGAGGAGTGGTGGCTGTGGGTGGAGAAGATAGAGAACGATGAATAAGATTTGGAAACAAGGAAAAAGGAAAAGACGAAGATAAACACGCTATGTATTAAGGGGAAGGGGTTATTTAAAGGTGTAACTAGGCAGTCACGGTTGTGACTCCCAAGTGCCCAATGACACCCACTGGAGAGTCATGGGTCTGACTCTCTAGTCACACACCCATGACTGAGGAGTCACGAAGGTGTGACTCACAGTCGTGAATGGGAAGTAAATATGATATTGTTCTTGATCAATTACTTGATGTATACAAACAAGTTAAAATTAAAGATCCATTGGAGAAAGGTACCTTGTTTGGGCCATCGCATACTTCTGAATCAAGAAAGAATTTTGAAAAGGGAATAGAGATCATCAAGTCCCATGTATGGTCAGCTTGGTATATCTTTCTTTAAATTATATAAAATGGATTTGTGTCTATGTTAAGACTATAGATAGTATTGAAATGAAAAGGCCAAGATTTTGAGCAACATACCTTCCCTGGAATGGCTAAGAGATTTCTTCTTCCATAACCCCATAATTTTTTCCAGTTGTAAAGTCATAAAGTTGTTTTAGTTGCATAGTTAGGATTTCTAGTCATGGCTGCATGTTTGTTGAATGATTTATTTTTGGGCTAAAAGTATATTTCCTGAAGTTATTCAACAATCAGTTTTTACCGATATTTTGCAGGGAGGTAAGACCCTAACAGGTGGCTTAGCTATAGAGTATGAGGGAAATTATGTGCAACCCACTATAGTTGAGATTTCTTCTAAAGTAGATATTATGAAGGAAGGGATATTTGCTCCTATTCTTTACATGATGAAATTTTAGGTTGTTCATTCTCTAGGAACATTTTGTTTGGCTGGGATGATTATATGAACAAATTTTTGTTATTGATAGCTTAAAAAGAGTATCGTGGTTGCCTTATAGATCTGAATTATGTGATGGCTTAAAAGAAAATTGTTATTGCCATACAACTCTGGGTTATATAATTTCTTTTGTTTATCTGCTTTGCAATTGACTTAACCTCTTGAAAAATGGACTCTTCTCTAGACTTTAGAAGAAGTTATTGAAACAAACAATTAAGTCCCTCAAGGATTAAGCAGTTCTATCTTCACCCGCAATCCTGGAGTTATCTTCAAGTGGGTTGGGTAAGTGCCACTAACTTGTATGAAGTCCATTACTTGCTTTCCAAATGTTTAATAGCTTTGAATATATGATATTGCCCAAGATTGGAACTTTCTTCTGTCATATCATGAATTTGTCTTCCTCTGGAGTACTATACTGTTTTGCTGGTCAAGAGCTTACATGGTTACATATAACGCAGACCGCATGAAAGTGATTATGGAATTGTAAACATAAATATTCCAATAAATGGTGCTGAAACTGGTGGTGCTTTCAGAGGTGAGAAGGCTACAAGGGGTGCCATGAAGCAGGAAGTGATTCTTGGTGGATTTGCATATATTCTGACTTTTTTTTCTCTGGCATATCTGGTCTGCAGAGAGAAATATTCGTTTGTTGATATTGGCATTTTAATTCTGAATGTCTTGGTTGATCTCTTTCGCAGCATATTCAATTATGGGACTGAATTAACGTTGGCATAAGGAATCAATTTTGGCTAATAAACACAGCTTAAGGTGATGGATATCTTCATTTTACAAATCAGCTCTACTATACTTTCCTACTAAGCAATGCTCTTTTTGGGTTAAATATATGTTTCTTGCTTATGAGTTTCAGAGTTTTGTGCATCATTGACGAGAAGGATATCCAAACTTTGGTTTCGAGCTTTCATCTGAAATCTTTTATGCTTAAAGCTAGCTTTTTCCTAAATGAAAGTCAGCTGCACAAAATTTACTAAAATGTATTAATAACGAGATTTTACGTTCATTTAGACTGCTACTACTGAACTCATACTTGGTTTAATATATATGTCTTAGTCTCTTAATATGATTGAGAATAAGTTGTTTTTCTTCAACTCTAAATTAATTTATGCATTAAACTTATCTTGATTCAAGATTGATATATCAATATGAGATTGTTTAAGTAAAAAGTTACAAGGTTAACAAGTAATTTTGTGTACCCAAAGGGTTATTTAATACTAATGTGATGATTGTTGATGATTTTAAGTCAGCTTTCGCACAGCAACTACAACATTAAATAACTTGAATTATTGGAGTTAAAGTTGTTTTCCATAGAGTAGTTCACCTTATTTAATGTTAATCATTGAAGTTAATTAGTTTTGACTTATAAAATTATTAATCTTCTGAGTAAGACAAACAATAGATGTGAATCATGTGACATTTTGCAGTAACGTTGACTCATATTGTTGAAAGATGCCTGTAAATATAAGAATCAAACTTCAAGTACTTGCAATTATATTACCATATTGCTTGATTTTAGGGTTGGCAAAACTGGCTTGGCCCTTCTTAAATCAACAACTTTAGTCTTGATTAGGTTCGGTTTTAGATTAGATTTGAATTTGAAAGTTTTGAATTAGCTTTAATCAAATTGATATAGTTAATTAAAATAATATTTATAAAAATATTTTTAATTTAATTTAATTCACTACTTGAGTTTTGATGTGGTTCCGCAAGTTCACGGGTCTCAAGTAGTACAGTATAATATCGTCCCATAGGGAGTAATTGTGTAAGTACTAGGCTTGGATCACTCAATTAATTGGACTAATCACTCGTGTAGGATTGGGAAATTAAATTAAAAGAAAATTTAACTATCTAAATAAATAAATAGATAAAACCGATGGCGATTGTGTAAAAATGGGGAAATAAAATAAGAAAATTAACTAGTAAAAATAACAAAATCAAGCTAAAGAAATTTGCGATTTTTTTTT
>JAOSBP010000002.1:2867051-2882410 GCA_027563825.1 Erythroxylum mucronatum | reverse complement strand
TCATTTTACACATAAACAGCTAATACTAAACAACTAATTTTACCAAACATCAAATGACAAACAGCTAATGCAATCAGCTGATAGAATCAGCTAACAGCTAACAGCTAACAGCTAATGCAATCAGCTGATTGCCAAATAGGCCCAAATTTTCTTAAATAAGTGTATGTTAAGGTTGTTTGTTTATATTTCTTTTTTTAAATTTTAATTTTGTTTTTAAATTTCCTTAAAATAAAGAAATTGTTAATATATTGAATAATTAATTATTTACAAAATATCTGGATAAGGACACTTTCGGTAAGATTTCGTTCTTTAAAAAATCTATTTTTTATTTATTTCATCTATTCCATGATCGGGTGCATGTTACACCACGATTTTGAATTAGATCAAAGATTTCAAAAAATGACACATTTATTCATTTTATCAATAATTGAGCTAGATCTAGTGTATCATAAAGGATTTGCCTTTTTTTTTATTGATTATTATAGATTAGATCAAAAACAGTTCTTGAATGAGGTAGGTCTTCAACTACAGAGCTTAATTGAAAAAAAAATCTTTATTAGTTCTACCTCCTACTTTTTATAGAGAGAATAAATCTTTTTATTGAATGATAAAAAAAAGGTTCAAATGGAATGATTTGGATAGTTTCTGAGTTTGATTTTGATTTCTTACGGTTTCAAAAAATTATAGAGACTATAAAAAATGAATTTTGTTTTCTGTTTATGTTTTTTCATAATCTTATTTACTATCAACTAAATATGCATTATTTAATATATTGATTATTAATAAAAAAGTACGAATAATATAATTTAATATTATATATTGAATTAATTATAATTGAATTAATAAAATTTATGAATAACTTAATATTACTTAATAATTTAATTATTAATTAAATTAAATAAATTTAATTTAATAATAATAATTTGATAATAAATATTATTTAAGATATTAAAATATATTTATTTAATTAAAAATAAAATAAATAAATAAACTTTATTTATTTATCAATCACAAAAAATAACTATATAACAATTAAACAAGTTTTTGTTTCTATTTAAAAAAACATAAGCTAAAAGCAAAAGTCAAAAATTAAAAGAGAAAAGAAAAATAAAATTGAAATCATCCTTTCCTAAATTATAAGAAAATTCGAAATCCTGGAATATTTTTCCAACTACGTGCATGCGTTACTCATGTTAACTTCTGAAAGCCCAAAAAGAATGGGCTCAAGACCTTGTTATAAATTTAGCTGAAATCCAATTCAAGCTGAGACTTATTTCGCAAAGCCGAAACAAGAAAGAAAGGAAGAAGGACAACTAAACCTGACATTTGACATGAAATTTTATTTAAGAAAAATCTCCATTATCACAAAAATAACATTGACGAATATGAAAATACAACATAATTTATAAGAATTGAGAAAATGAAAACGTAGTGATGTAAGGGGTTGTGGTTGAGTGGCAGGGACTCATCCATCCTTAACCAAATGTCAGGGGTTCAATCCTTGATTTTGGGTATGAAACAACCTTAAATCTTTGGGCCAGCTGTCCTACCCTATGAGGTGCCTACAAGCTAACGAGAGGATTAGTAACTGAATCCGTCGGTGGATACCCTAATATAAGAAAAAAAAAAAAAAGTAAATAAGACCCACAACCACATCCTTGTCCCTCTTTGTCATATTGTCGCACAAGTTCCCTTTTGGAATGGGAATCGAATAAAGAAAACAAGGAATAGAGCCAAATGGTAATTGGCAAATTTGACTCTTAGCAAACCAAACCCCAACAGTAACGTGAAAGAGAAGCCCCAAACTCAAACAAAAACCCAAATTCGTACAAATAAATTACTAATTAGTCCAATGAAAAGGGAAGATCAAGCTTGTAATAGAAACAAAAACTCTTTGTATTTTTCGTAATCGAAAACAACCAACTTCAGGTCCCAATTCCTCGACCTGCCTCCTTATTTCGTCCTTCCTTTATTACCTGTCCCCTCTATCTCTTTTCTCCCATCTCTTATCTTGTTTTAATCTACTTCACCATGAAACGCGCTTTGGAGAGTGAGGTTATGGATGCAAATACCAAGAACGTGAAGCGCCGTGAGGATGAAGAAGGAGAGATGACTAGGGAGGTTGGAGATGGTGCGGATTCGGGAACTGGGTTTAGCAATTTGGACGACAATTTACTCTTCGAGGTGTTGAAACACGTAGACGCACGGACTCTGGGAACAGCTGCGTGTGTGAGCAAACAGTGGCATCGTACGTCGCGGGACGAGAGACTTTGGGAGCTGATCTGCACCAAGCACTGGGCTAATATTGGATGTGGAAACCAGCAGCTGAGATCTGTTGTTCTCGCTCTCGGCGGCTTTCGGAGACTTCATTCGCTGTACCTGTGGCCTCTATCTAAACCTCAATCCGCTTCCAAGGCGTCGAGTTCTTCGTCCTCGTCTGCATCATGGGCTCCGTTCCCGCCGATGATTGGGGTGAAGCCACCCACCAGGTGGGGGAAGGATGAGGTGCATCTGTCATTGTCTCTGCTTTCGATTCGGTACTATGAGAAGATGAATTTCAATACCAGAGGAAGACGGTGAAATATAGGATTATGTTTTCATTAACTCTAGTTTCCGGGCGTCGTCTTAATACTTATGTGGGACATTGTTGTTTGTTTGTTTGTTTGTTTTCTTTCTTTCTTTTTTACTGATTATTAGATCTGTAATCTGTTAACTTATTTGTAACGAATGAAAATAGATTTAAGCTTTTCAGTTTCCGGGAAAAATTCTGCATGTTTGGTTTGTGAGAAAAACCTGGGAAAGAAGAACGAACAATGGAAGAGAATCTGATGAAGGGAATTGATTATAGGGGAGAATGAGAACAGGCACAAGCAGACAGACAGTCACAGACAGAGCCAAAAGGATCCGAATTGCGATACGTGTCAGTTACTGTAGTCCTCATCTGGCAAATAGATGGGGCCAAATTGTAAGAGACAAGAGGGGATTGGCTTGTGGAAGATGATCTACCGTAGTCCCAGTGAGAGGACTCCACATTGTCGTAATTGCTGCTGCGAGTGTTTTGATCGTTTCAGGAATACTAAAGGGCAAGGCAAGGTTATTGGTATTTTACTATTTAAGCTTTATCCAGGCAGAAGCAGGCATAGATTGACGTATGTGTTAAAAGTCTTATGTACATGTTTTGTATTTTTGTGTTGGGTTAGCTTTTCTTATCTGGCATAGCTTGGAAATTGTCGGATTAACGCTTTCTTCCCTATTCTGCCGAATGTCTTTTCCTCTCTCCATCTTCTTTTACTTTGTCAGGTTCACAAGTGTCTCTTTCTGGGATGAATTAATTCCAGGTTTTTATTTTGACCAGATGGTATGGAACGAGAATAAAAACAAAAGCGAAACAATAAAATCGGTCGGTAAGAAGAAAACAGTTTTTCTTTCTTACCAGCTGCCATTTAAGGCATTATTCAACTTCAGGGCTATGCTATGTACTCGAGATGGGTAGTAACTAATTAGCCCAACTCATCTAGCTTGTGCTCAAGGTGAGTTAGTGCTTCAATAATTTAAGCCCATTCCAGGTAATAGGTCCTTGCAAGATATTTGTCATTGCTAAGGACCTGAGGCCTTAAAGCCTTTTTCAATATGCAGAATCTAAAGATAGGCCGAAAGCCTTCTCTGCTATTAAATTAAGCACTTTAGATCTGGGTTAGGAATCTTAAGGCTTCTCAGCCCCGCTCAGGTTAATTGAGCATCAGGCTGAGCTCAAATTTTTTTGAAAATTTGTAAATTTCAAATTAAATTTAAGCTTAAACAATAATAATGATATCATTTTTATTTTTAAAATTTAAAAATATTCACTTACTTGAGCTTAATCAGATGGTTGAGCTTGCTTAGGCTTCGGAATAGACCTTAAGCTAATATAAAATTTCAAATCAAGCTCTTACTTAGGTGCAACGTGACAATCCAACACATTGCTACCCTTTAGATTGGAAGATTTTGATTTGAATTAAATTAATTTGGATTAAATATTTTTATTTTAATAATTAAACAACTAATTAATTAAAGTTGAATTGTTTATTTTAAATTTAATCGAGTTTTAATTATTCATATTTAATTAAATTTATATCAATTTTTTATTTGTCCAAAAATAATTTTATTAATACATTTTATCTTTTATATGATTTTCAATTTAAAAATCTTAGATTTAAATAATAATAGTAACAACAAAAACATAAAGAGAGTCTCGCTGATCACGAGTCTAGGGAGATTTAGAAGTACTGTGGCTTATCTTAAATAATAGATAAGTTTATGACATATCTAAAAAAGTTTTAAATTTAAATTATAGTTTAAAATTACTTTAACTTTTTAATTTAAACCACAAAAGTTAATTAGTTAAAAAATATGTTAAATTTATAAATATCAATGATTACAGAAATTGAAATTATTTGTTTACATGCACGATCAAAAAAGTTTTGCAATATTTGGCTTCCTCGGTCAAATTCCATTCTCTGGTTCACACTTTGAGTCGCATTTGCTTCAGTCATTGATAATGCGAACTCCTCAAATGTCAAAAAGGGTACGGAGCACTGGACATTTCTGGAATTAACTCGAACATTTTTGGATATATAAGACCATAAGACACAAATCTCCCAGTGACATCATAGCTGAGCTTTCTGTCCTCCTCTTTGCAGGCGTGTTAGCTACGCAAAAAGACTTCCTGGAAAGTGCAAATTGGGTGGTTTTGTAAATACCTTTTGCAGATTACCCACTTCAAAGTACCTTTTAAGAGCTGTTTTACACATTCGGTTGCGCAGTTAGCCTAATGACTCGCCATTGATTGGTTGAATTTTAGGAAGTCCAAAAATATAGAGACAAAGACAATATTTATCACACTTGCGACCTTTTTCCTGGTCAATTTACGTCCAATCCTTCAAATTTTACAATTTGTAAGGTTCCTATATTGTCCCATGCAAAGCCTATATATAGCACACGAGGTTAGGAATCTCCTCATCAACTAAGACAAAGCCTTTCGATAGCAAAACTTCTCTGAAGAGCAAACTCTCCCCATTGATCACTCGACATCGCAACCCATGGCTATAACAAGTTTGAATTCTTCTAACTTCTTTGTTCTAATGATTCTTGCAAGCTCCTTGTTTCCCATTTCATCAGAAGCCCGCCTTTTGAAATTTACAGACTCGCATGGCTCTATGAGCAGAGGGACTGATACATCTTTTGATGGTTTCTACTTTGAAGAGATCAAATCTGGAGGTCCTAGCTCTGGAGGGAAGGGCCATGAACACACTAATGATCAAACTCTTGGAGAGATCAAGCATTCTGGTCCAAGCCCCGCTGAGGGACATTATTACACTACTGATGTTCCAAAATCTCTGGGAGGTATCAAGCACTCTGGTCCGAGCCCTGCTGAGGGACATTATTACACTACTGATGCTCCAAAATCTCAGGGAGGTATCAAGTACTCTGGTCCAAGCTCAGGTCAAGGAAACTATAACACAGCCAGCATTAGTAGTGCTCCTCAGACACTACTTGGGGAGATCAAAACCTCTGGTCCAAGCGCAGCAGAAGGACATTCTTATACAACTAGTGTTCCTCAAACTCATGGAGGGATGAAGAACTCGGGTCCAAGCGGATCTGGTCGAGGACACGACTACATTAGTAGTACTGGTCCTAAAAATCTAGGAGGAATCAAACACACTGGTTCAAGTCCTGGTCAGGGACACTAATGATGCTTCCATAATACTACTAAACCGCATTTTATTTTATTTTATTGTTGGGAAGTGCCTTAATTATTTAGTTTTCATTCTTTTGGGTCCATTGCAGCGGACTCGTAATTTATTTTTGGTAGAATTATGAAATGCAGAAGAATAAAGTATGCGGTTACGAATAAAATGTTGGCATCTGTTTCATTCTGAGTTCTGAAATTAACGAGCGCCATATTACGCATCATTTACTCGCTCTTCGTTTACCTTCGTCTGTTAATTAATAAGTGCCGGTTCTGTTGCTTGATTGAGATTTTGGTTAAACATGAACTGAACAAAAGGTATCCAAAAAATTGGGCAAATCACATAAAACAGCTCCTGTAATATACTATATTATTCGTCTTAGCTTCTGTATTTTTAATTCGTTCACCTTAACTCCTGTGTTTTTTATTCTCATTCAAGATACCTCAATTAGCTATTTTTGGACAAATTTACCCTTAGATTATTGAAATATATTTTTTTAATCTCTTGATTTCAAGAGTAAATTTATCCAAAAATAGCTAATTGAGGTATCTTGAATGAGAATAAAAAACACATGGACTAAAGTGAACGAATTAAAAACACAAGGACTAATATGAATAATCAAATATATTACATAGGCTCTTTTACAGGATTTGCCAAAAAAAAAAAACTGTCTTCGGAAAACTGTCTTCGGTACATTATCACCTGGCTTTTGTCTTTTCCAAAATATTTATTTGTCTTCCGCTCTCTTTTCATGTTTATGTTAAGAACAGAAGAAACTTAGGAGTAATGAGATCTTGTCGAGGTTTAAGACAAAAAGGTTGAGAAAGTGAAAGTTACGTGATATACATACGACAGTCTTTTAAAAATCAAATCGTAGTTTTTAATTTTATACTAAAATAAATAAATTAATTTTTTTAATAAATGAAATTCCAAATTTTGCATTTATGAAACTAGAAACCCACGTACAGTCTGACGAATGACACCACCGAACATGATAAGTTTGACCCTTCAAACCTCACAGCTCGACCCTTCTAATACTGTCTGTTTGTTGTTGCCCTATGTGCTCGTAAGTCGTAACCAACAAAGTAATTAAGGAATTGATCATGACTAGGATCGCACCATGGGCATCGTGCACGCCTCTTTCGGCGCAGCTGTGCTTTGTATCTATGCCTAGAATTTGGGCTCCAACATGCCGCCTTTTCTACATGGTCGTTGCAGGCAGTTTCAAGAATCCTTCTGAAAGCCAGCAAATATTGGTAAAACTTGGCGTACATTTTTTTAAGCCGAACCCTTAATTTAATCGATATTACTATTTTATTAACCAATTCATCAGAACCTGACCATTCACTGGTGTAGTCGTTCCTTTCATGGCCTAGAGGTGACGACAATCGGTGCAACTACCTAATGCGCTTCTCTTCGCCATGTGTCATAAAGGGGCTTTCCCTTCTCGTTTTCCTGCCAGTTTCTTCATCTTCTGCAACCCTATAAATAAGACTGTAAACGATTTCTAATTACATATCACAGAATTGTGTTACCATTTAATTTCTTAACAACTTATTAATTGCTTTCTAAATATTCTTTGTCCCTCCTCGTCCAATGGCCAGAATGTTCAGGTCTGTAAATAGTTTCTTGCTAGTAGCTGTTCTTCTTTCAGGCTGTTTGCTTTCAGTCTCATTAGCAGCTAGGCCTCTCAATGTTGTGCTGTCTCGGGGATCTGTGGACGAAGGGATTGAGATCTTAATTGATGGTTTGTACTTGAAAGGGATCAAAAGCGGAGGGACAAGCCAAGGTGAGCGAGTTTATCCGTCTATCAACGCTCAAGCACCTGCAGAACTAAATTTCAAGAACTCAGGTCCAAGCCCTGGTGTAGGCCACTAGTTACTCATCTGGGGTTACCTCGTATCAGTGCTTCATCGTAGTTTAGTTGGTATACGTACGGCAGAATCGAAGTTAAAGTTGTTTTTTGCTCAGTTGATGAGCTAGAGCAACAGTTCCCATTCTTTTTACAGTTCTGGAATTCTTAGTTATGGTTTTGAGGGTATTCAGATATACAGAAAATAATTGTACTGGTTCTCAGAACGTTCTGACCACTGAGGCCCTTAATCTATTCTTTTATACAAAATACGAAAATACATCCATCATTTACTTCTATTTGTTTGAAATGCTCAGTCCAGGATTTTTATTTTTCCTGTTATGCCAAAGATTGCCAGAGATTAAGACGTACGCTGCGCTGATCAATTTCACCAGCAAAACAGTTGCGCTCATGCTTTCAAGGTTAAGCAAGCGATGATAAGCCTGAGAGGACGCTCGATCGCTTCTCTAATGGTTACAATCTGAAGAAGAATTAGTAGAATGATGGATCGCACATGGAGTGGCTATTGTCTCCATGTGCTTCTCGTCGAGGTTGAGAGGAACAAGAAATGGACAAAATCAAAACGAGTTGACGGGTTCTATATATATTTATAATAAAATATTAAATGTATTATAACTTCTAATCTAGAATATTTAATATTACAATTTATTGTAGAAGAGTGAGTTTACAATAATTTTATGTCAATTTTGAAAATATTTTCTATAATATTGTAAAGAATAAAATTTTACAAAAATAAGAATAAATATAACCAAAATTTATAAGACGCTTTCAAACATAATAGTCAAAGTGGTTAGCAAGCATAGTTCGTAGGGATTGAGTCATCAATTCTAAAACAAGGCATAACTCTACTCGGGGCTGAAGAAGAAGATCCGAGATAACCCATCGATCGATCCAGGCTTCATAGGGCTTTAATTGCTATGATCCTAATGGTTTGTGTGTACTTGACAATAGAACTGGTTAGGTTTAGGCCCTTTTTGGTTATTCAGCGTACAACAGCTTAATCAGTTGTAGACTGCACAATCGCAAAATATCCATATAACCCAACCAACTCTGTCTTATGTGCCACGCCAGGTTTCACGGAAAAGAGATATAACATAAACGGATCGACAGTGATCAAACCACCTGATATAACCCGAAATGGGAAACTCCAAGACCGAGTTCGACGACGACGACGACGACTCTGCTACTATCTCCGACGGCTCCAACACCAAGACGGATTCCGACCCAGAAACCGAAACTGACGATGAAGTCCCTCCTGTTGCTCCTCCTTCTTCGTCTCTCTTTGAAGATGGGGAAAAGGTTCTCGCTTTTCACCAGAAACAGATTTATGAAGCCAAGGTTGTACTCTCTCGGTCTATGTATTTCTCTTTACTTTTCATTTCTGTGCAATCATTTTCAGGATTTTATAAGGTGAATGAATTAAAAATAAAGACAAATGTATAGAACAGGAGTAGCTTTGATTGTGTTCAAATTGGTCTTTCCTGGTACGCGAATTTATATGCATAAACCATTGAGTGGAATTTGGATATTTCTTCTTAGAAGCGAAAAGTCTTCGCCTTTTGCATGCATTTCCTCTTCATTTTGGCACATTCGATGCCTCGCTAATTTTCGTTGTCTAATTCACTCAAGGCGTTCCATGAAGAAATAAATAGACATATGCATGTGCATGTAACGTATCTGAAGATAGCCTAGCGTTGGATTGTTCTCCTGTAAGTGTTTGGAGCCAAGAATGCTTTGTCCGTATGCTGTGTGGACGCTTTCATTTACGTTTCACATTGGTGAATGAATTTATTTTTCTGATTGACCTTAATAAAGTGATCATATGGTTGTTCCTAGTGGAAAGTTTATTCAAGCCAGCTTTCAGTTTCTTTTCTATTGGTTGTTGAAAAGAGTATAAATGAACTGAAATTAATGTATTGCTCCGAGCATATGAGCGATGTGTTTAAGTTGGTGGTTAGAGAAAAGGTATTTTTCCTTTTAACTACTATTAAGGATGAAAACTATTTCAACTTTCAAGGATGGCTATTGCCAACCATGATTTTTTCACTTGTGTATTAGAATCCACAATTTTGTAGTAACTTTGAGTGTTGACAATTATTACTTGCTAAATGACAATTGTATACTGTTTGTTTTCATCTCAAGGTGGTAAAAGTTGAATATCGATTCAGGGAATGGAGATATTATGTTCATTATTTGGTAAGCATCAACTATGTGACTTTTATTCCTTTTCCTTTACTTCTCTGTAATACAATTTTACCATGTCAGATTTAATGCCTTCTGATTTTAACCCATGAAATTTTGTTTCTTGGCAAATTTTGAATGATACTTGGTTGCCTAAATGTCATAATATGTGTTCTTTCTTTATTGTTTTGCAGGGATGGAACAAAAGGTCAGTCACACCTTTCATGTAACTGAATTATAATATTCAAGAGACAGACTGATTATTTGAGCAAATGCTTGTATTCTAATTTGGAGATTGTATATTATGTCTCATATTCTTGCATTCTCCTTTCTTGTTTCAACTTTCAAGAAGAGTTGTGTAGACGAGTGGTTGAATTATTGTTCATAACAACTTGCAAAGATACTCAGAGACGTGGATCAACTTCTGCTTGAAGTATATCATGCTGTTTGCTGAGAATGCTTCTTAATCTAATTCTTATCTTTGTTTCGCCCTTGACTACTCCACACTTGTAGATGCACATTTTATGTCTTATAGCTATTGGAATATGCCTGCAAGATAGCAGTACACTCGTAACCGAGGATTGTCCTATATTATTTAATGGAGGGATGTATTAAGATTAGCCCAGGAGGGGAATATGCTTTATCTTTTCTTTGTAAATGATTTAATCTACTAGTCACATATTCTTCTTCAACTTCTAATTCCTACAGTTGGGATGAGTGGGTTGGAGTGGACCGTTTGTTGAAGTTTAATGAGGAGAATGTGCAGAAACAGCAGGCCCTTAACAAGAAACAGGGTGCAGAAAAAAACACAAAATCAATCCGTGCGACGCAGATCAAACCAAAAAGTTCCAGTGGTTAGAATTATACAACACTTATATTTTGTGTAACTTATATTTCATACAAATTCAATGTTTCTTTTGCATATCTGCAGAACCTTATACATTTTCAGTTTGAATATGAATCCTTTTTTGGCGTTGTCCTTTGAGATGGCTTTTAAACTACTTTGAAACTTTTGTGCAGTTGCAAGGGGCAAGAAGCGGAAAAATGATTTTCTTAATAAGGTAAAATTTTAATGTTTCTGCCTAATATTATATCTTGTGTTGATTGCTGATGACAATTAGCATATACATAAGGGGATAAAATTTAAGCTGGATAAAGATCTGTTCTCTTCAATGCTTTATGATCATTAGCTCTTTGAGAGGTTTTCCTTTTGTGCTTATCTTTCCCTTTGCTTATGCTGCAATTAACAAATTGTTAGGATAAAGGTGCCATACCCATGGAAAAGCTCATCAATTTACAAATTCCAGCAGCATTGAAGAATCAACTTGTTGATGATTGTGAATCTATCAATCACTTGGGGAAGGTATCAATCCTGTTTATATTTGGTTTCTAATATGTTCTTTTCAATCTTTTTAGATTATTTGGTTGTAGCTTGTCGGTAACAAGACCAAATAGCCTTTCTTATTTCATTATTTCTCAGCTTGAGATTAGTAGTCTTGCCAGGAATGATAGTTCTGGCCATAGGTGAGTCAAGTTCCTGATTTTTGCCCCGTGGGATTAGATGTGATATTCTGAGGTCAATATTGTATCCTTTTTTTAATATGAAAGTTCAATATTTCTAGTCTTCACTTTTGAAAATTACTGTGCCTATAGCATACATGGTTTTTACTTTGTTCATGATGAATGTCTACTGTTTTCATAGTCAATGCTATGATTTGACTTGCATTTTCTATTTCAGCTTGTGAAACTTCCCCGCAAACCAAATGTGGATGACATTCTGAAGAAGTATGTCAATCATAGGTTAAAGAAATATGATCTGTAAGTTCTCAGCCTGCATTTTTTTGAAATTGTGCTAACTTTCGTCCTAGGCTGTCAATTTTTCTTAAATTTGACGGGGTTCTTAATTGCAGGTTGTCAACTTGATAACATTTCAGCAATCTTAAATGTTATTTCTCCCTTCATTCAATTGATACCGGTTCCTCATGCCCCTGATACCATATTTCATTCAAGTGCATTTACGTTTTCTAGTTTCCTACTATGTCATTCACTTCCCTCCCTAGGATGGATTAAGGGAAGAATTATCTCAGTTATCCAAAATTAGAAGAACACTAGTCTGAAGGAACTGAATTGAAAAGCCAGACAAGATATTGTCCTTTTGTACATGATGAACTTCAGGCAATCATTGGCCTAGTCTTGATTTCTAATCACTGAACATGGCTTGCAATGTTTGAACTTGACTAATTTAGTGTGCAATGTAAGTCTTCATCTGGATCTATGTTGCTGATGCATTTTATGCTTCATGATTTGGTAATGTAGGATAGCTGAATCGGTTGAAGAAATAATGAACGGATTGCGATGCTACTTTAACAAAGCATTGCCTGTGATGCTTCTGTACAAAAGTGAGCGCCAACAATATGTTGATGCAACTAGAGAGAATGTATCTCCATCCTCAGTTTATGGTGCTGAACATCTTTTACGCCTGTTTGGTAAGGAACTTCTTGGAATAGTTTCTGTTTTATTGGTCTGGTTTCTTTTATCTGAAAAAGAAGATATTGTCTTTGCAAGCAATATCAGTGCATCTGAAATTGGATTGTTTTTTTTCCTTTTCTTTGATGATGTGCCTTAACTGATTCATCTTAGAAGAGCTTGACCTTGTTTTGTTATTTTAATAATTTGAATACCTTCTCAGATAGCCCAAAATGTCTTTCTTTATTGAGAAATTGAATTTTTCTTAAAATTTGAGATACTTGATTTTATTGTTGGTGCATCACTTTACCCTGGTTCTATTTCTGCAATTTTGTCCTTACAGACAGAAAATGTTCCAGGTTTATGTATGGCATGCTGGAAAAGAAATGAATTTTAACAATCTGGAGCATAGCTTATTATTTGTGTGCAGATTGCTGTCAGTATTAGAAGTATCCTTTGTTATTTTTTGTGGATACTTCTAAAAAATTCATCTGTTCTGCAATGTCTAGTAAACAGAAGTGATAGCCATCGTAGTGGTATTCATATACTTTTTCTGGCATTTGCAGTTAAGTTGCCTGAGTTATTAGCTTATGCAAACATTGAGGAGGAGACGCTGATGGAATTGCAGCAAAAACTAGTCGACTTTCTCAAGTATGAAGTCTTGTTTCAAACCTTGAGTGCTGATAAATCATAAAGAAATTCATTGTTGTAATTGTTGGTTTTCTTTATTTTTCTAGCCTTAACGGTTCTGAGGTCAGTATCCTGGTGAAATGTTGCAAGTTTAGTGTTTGCTAAAAGTTCATGTTTGGGTCCTGAGAGTTTTCATTCAAGTGAAAATGCTGCTAAATATGATTTCCCAACTTTCTATATTACCATTGAGGGGAATGCAGGAATTGATGAATGATAAGGTCTGTCTCTTTGAAGTTGCCATCTTTTTGTAGTTCCTCCTGATATCAAAACTGAGGTTATCTATTGGAAACGAAAAGCAGCCTTGCGTAATGAGTTGAATTGCGCACTCATGTGGGAGTTACCTAGTTCTAACAAGATCGGAGAATGCCTTATAGTACTGCTCTGATATACTTCAATATCTCTAAAGTGTATTGGTTATATATTTATGCAGGTTTTTACAGAAGAATCAGGGCACGTTTTTCCTTGCCACTTACCAGGCATTGGAAGACGCTGGTACAAGCACCAACAGATAAGAAAGATCATCTTGTACAGGGTCACAGGCATTGGTTTTCTCTTTGAAAAAAACTACACATGTAGGTTGATATCTTTAAACCATCTTCCATGTATCCCTTCTCTGGACAATGTTGAGATCTAGAAACCAGACCAATAAAATGTAATCTATCACTTTAACATCTAGCGGAACTGAACCTTTATAGTGGATTTAGAAGATCAAAATGGAACCTTCCTACACAAGGACTTGAATACGGGCCGGCCTGGGATAGGTAAGGTTTAATTAAAGTTTGACTCAAAAAAATTTGGATTTCTTAGGTTGACGGACAATTTGGCTAATATTTTATATAATTAATAATAAAATAATAAATCTCCTGTAACAACTATTTTAATATAAGGAGTATAATAGTCGTTTATGATACATTTCATTATATTTTATTTTATCTATTTTTCAAACATTTCACTACATTACATTACGAACTATTCTATCTCTTCTAAATAATTTTTCATTATGTTACATTTCATTCTATTATAAATTATTTTGTTTCGTTTTGTTTCGTTTCGTTCTATTTTATTTAATTAATTAACATCTAACCAAATAGGTCTTAGGAACCAAAAGAGTGTGGAAGGAAGAAAAATAAAGTACCAATTTAAATTTTTAAATAATTGACGGATCAAATTTTCTTTTAAAAATTTACTCAACTATTACTTATCCTATAATTTTTATTTAACGTCATTTGTTAATAATCACTTCATCAATAACATAATAAGGTATAAATCTCGCTGTCGTCTTAATCTGAGTTAAAAGAACCCTAAATAGTACTGCTGTTCCATCCTTACTGTTTGTTTCAAATTTTCAAAAGAAGATGTTAATTACCAATTGAATTGAATGGTCGTTGGTAATTGAATTGAATGATCATTAAGTTTGCCTGTCCTTTACTGAACCACCAGGAAGTAACTGGCTCTGTTCTAGTTAATCTATTATTAGACTCGACTTGACTTGGAAGCGGCCAGTTACTACTTGGAATTAATCAAAACACGCATAAATTGGTAATCAGTAGTTAATTGAAAATATTGCATATACACTTTTGTTTTTTTGACGTAAACCAGGTTAGTCTATTTAATGGACTACAAGTCTACAATGTCCACAAGCCATTCTATCGTGTTCAGTACGACTTTCACAAAGTTCGCAATGGGAAATGTCTGTGTATTCTTCTTTGCTTTGAGCTTCCTGTTATCACCACCATTTTCATGTTCCATATCTCATTATTTCAGTACAGGCTCTTCTCTCTCTGTTGAAAATAATGGAGAAGATGTATTGATTTCACCAAATGGGGAATTTACTGCTGGCTTTCACCCGGTTGGTGATGGTCATGGCAATGCATATTACTTTGCCATATGGTTCGGCAAACCTTCGTGCAGTAATTGCACCCTGGTTTGGATGGCCAACCGTGAGTTTCCAGTTAATGGAAAACGCTCAAAGCTGTCGGTGCACAAAACAGGAGATTTGGTATTAACTGATGCTGGTCGTTCCATCGCTTGGTCCTCAGTCCTCACGCACAGTCTCAAACTACGAAGTGGAGTTATACCTTTATGACAGTGGTAATCTTGTTCTGCGGGAGAGGGAGGGTGTTATTTTGTGGCAAAGTTTCAATTTTCCTACTGATACTCTTCTTCCTCTGCAACTACTCCATAAGGACACGCAGCTTATTTCCTCGAGAAGCCAAAGCAACGCGTCTTCTGGTTTCTACAGATTGTTTTTTGACAATAATAACGTCCTAACACTTCTTTTCGATGCTGTTGAGGTTTCCAGTGTCTACTGGCCAGACCCCGCAGAATTGAGTTGGTCCTCTGGGAGGTCCACGTACAACAACAGCAGAGTTGCCTGGTATGATCCATTTGGTAAATTCAAATCAAGCGATGGTTTGGAG
>JAOSBP010000002.1:2787341-2813087 GCA_027563825.1 Erythroxylum mucronatum | reverse complement strand
ATGGCTGAATATAGACGTTGCTCCTGTCGAAATTTCTGAGACACGCATCCTACATAAACTCACCACAGGTTGTTTTTTTGATAATCAAGATATTGCTCCTTAATAAAAACACATAACTCTTTCTGTCTTTTAGATCTTTAGCATAACCACTGTCGGTGTAGGTAACAACTTCATCATCTCCTCCCTCTTTGTAGAAGATTCCAAACTTAGTTATTCCCTTCAAATAGCTTAACACCTTTTTCTTGAAAGGTGCTCCCTTGAAGGTTAAAGAAAACTCCTTCAGCTATCAACCTGTCGAGCTTGAAATCTGCTGGTGGCAAATGGTCGAACACTTGGTGTGCTCTATTCAAACAAGACTCCTTCAGCTGGAAAATGTTAGAACTTCTGCCTCCTTTGTCTCGTAGTCTGAATGTATGATGCTCCTTCTAAATTGTAACTTAAGTCACTTACAAATCAGTGTATGTAAGGTGTTTGGTTTTGTGTAATGAAAGGAATGGTATTTGAATAGAACAGTGAAGTTCTGTTTCTTCATACGAAACTAGCTTCTAGTTTTGTAAAAACTGAATAACACTAACTAATGCTCCTTATCACTTCTGCTACTCAACTACTAACTTCCTACTGAAAATAAAGAAACAGAACAAGAGTAATGGAACTTCAACTGGAATTTTGTATTGATGGATTTCTGGTTTTTTTCATTCATCCATGCGAAAGTGAAGGAAGATGGAGCTTTATATTAGCTCTTACATGTTCTGCTACCTTTGATTCTAAAAACTGGAAAGTAAAAACTTGGACTGATGAATAAACCTGGACTAGTACAGCATTTCCTGATTTGGCTAAACAAAAAAGCAACTTCATTTGTCTTTTGTATAACTAAAACTAACATTTTCAAAAACAGAAAAAGCAACAATCAATTCTTCTGCAATTGTTTGATTCTTCATCTTCAAAAAACTGACATACAAATCTGATTGTCAGTTAATGTTCTTCAGCTTCATGCATTTGATTAGCACTAAGCTTGATTTTGCTAATTAAATCTCTTGAACTTTGCTTCAGCTTCCTGCTGGTTACTTCCTTCTGCAAGTAACTGACAAGTAACTGGATTTGATTCTCAATCTTTGTTGTGCATCCGATCACCTACTTCTTTCATTTTCCATTCTCCCTTGCCTTGTGCTTCATCTACCTGACTTGTATCTTCATTACTTTGATCCATGCATTGTTGAATTATGCTTAGGATCATCATCTTCAATTTCCACTTGCATTTAAGCTCCTTTATCTTTCACTTCACCTTTCTCTTCTTCCTTACCTTCACTGCCATTGCCAATTCCTCTGCCAATTTTAACACTTCAAGCTGCCCAAGACAACTCATCTCAACACTTTTTTGTAACTTGTAAATATACCTCAATAGGATTCTCCATATACCTTCTCAACACGAATCTTAAAATTTTTGAAAACAACAAAGGCTTCTAATTTTTCTATCAAAAAATAAACCCATGTCTTTCTACTTAAAGCATCAAGGAAAGTAATCAAAATTCAAATACCCTTTTTTGCTGTTAGATATAAGCTTGACTGGTCCACAAATGTCAACTTGTACCGGCTGCAAGATTTGGGAAGCTCTCCAGATGCCTTTCTTTAGAAATGACTGCCTTTGTTGTTTTCCTAAGAGGCAATCCTTGTATAAACTTGAAGAGGACTTCAATTGTGGTAAACCATGCACCGTCATCTTTTGCAAAAGTCTTTAAGCCCTTAAACTCAAGTGTTCGTGTCTACGATGCCAAAGTTGCTCTATATCTTCTGTAGTTGTTTTATAACAAGTAGATATAATAGGCGGACATGTAGCGTTGAGGATAAACATTCGATTCGAGGAGATCTTCCTATCCATGATTAAGCCTTTCTCATAATGAAAGACTTTGCACCTACCATGCTAAAATAGAATGGCAAGTCCCTTTTCTTGCATTTGCCCAACACTTAACAAATTGTTCTTTAGCTCTGGAACGTAAAATACGCCTGTGATAATTCGTATGAATCCATTCACTTGCAGCCTTAATTATATTACCCCTTTCTATTGCATCCATGCTTGAGTTGTTGCTCAGCTTTACATTAATATCTCAAAATTTTTCATCAAGATCTGAGAAATATTCCTTCTTACTACACATATGATTGCTACATTCCGAGTCGATAAACCATGTTTCATCTTTGTTGGCATTATCTACATATGCCATCAGCAACATCTCTCCTTGATTCTCTACGTAGTGAACCTCCTTCTTGGTTGGACATTCCCATTGAAAATGTCCTAGCTTATGACAATTATAGCACTCCACTGTAGATTTGTCAAAGCTTTGTCTGCCTCTTCCCCATCCTCTTCCTCTACCCTGACCGCAACCTCTTCGTCTTGTTTGATCTCCATGAGTAATCTTCAAAGCATGTTCTTCTTTAACATGTGAACACGTGTTGTTCATGCAGAAGCAAACTGTTTGTAATTCATCAATCGTTAAGGTAGTTGTATCATTAGACTCCTCACTGGAACACAGAACATAATCAAATTGGGGAGTCATAGATCTCAAAAAAAAATTCATCCACAACAACATCTCCTTTGAATTGACGGAATGGAATCTTTTCACCAAGCCTGCCATGCTCGGACATAGTAGACGGGTATTGTACCAAACGATTAGGCAACGTGACGTTTGGACTGGACATGGGCTGAATCAAACATTGTTCGATTGGATTATCAGGCCCAGTCAAATCGATATTCAATTGATGTTTTGTGTGCAGTGTTCGGGACTCGTCAACCAGCACAGTTATCAACGCCTGTTGTCATGTCAAATTGTATTGGACTGTCCGTTTATACCGTCGCTTTGATTCAGAACAAAAGCCGAGGAACTGCAAAAACTGGAGTTTAGGTTTACTTTTCATTATATATTAATGAAAAGTTGAATGATTATGTACTCAAAAGACAGTTATTTCAGGTTTCACTTAAAGAAAAAAAAAATGGATCAACGCCTTATCGAACAGTGAATTTGTACTGGTAAATACGTTGGACAAAAAGCATCTGAATTAATTGACGTTTCTCTGGTTGAATCTCAACCAGATAACAATCATATCTTATCATTCCCACTAAATTCCAAAGAACAATTCCAAGCTCTAGACTGTCAAAAAATTGGACACCCCCTCATCTTTCATATCGCCTTGCAGATGATTAGTTAAAGTTTAAATGGCCTTTGGCTCCAATTGGTCTGTGTCCCCATCTTTTCTGCACATAGAAAAGGGACATTTGAGGCGTAAAAGTCATCTGCGGGGCTTTACATTAGCTAAATACCAGTTACAGCAACGATCATATTTGACCCCGCTTGAAGAAAATCTTTACTCACTCTGCATTGTTTGATGAAGAAGCCGAATCTGCCCCACTTTCAGGACCACCACTGACTCCAATTAAAATTACTGCCACTGTTTACTGTCCATCTTCGGCTTTTCCTTTGACGCTGTCCTCCTTTTGTTTTCCTTTCATTAAATTTCTCGCTGTTCCTTTTTGTAAGCGCCTAGCTGTAAATGAGAAAGAATGCAGCAGGGTTTGTCTTTGCCTGGGCTCAGTTGCAAGTTTAGCATTACCTGAGATGTTGACGCCTTAAATCTCGCTGACACTTATAATATCCCAGCCCAAGCCCATCGGATACTGATCATCTTCTGCTCTGAAATGAGGAAAACTCTATCCTCTTCTCTGCAACCGAAAGCTTGCGAAATAAAGGTTAATATTGTTGGTCAGGAATGGAACTTCGAAACGTCCTTCATAATCATACCATACACGGATGGAATGTGCCTTCCCTGCCAACTAGATTTAGATGGAAGTACCCCATTCCTCGATTCTCATATTTCCACCAAATTATGATCTCAGTATACATTGGACCCACTCCATGAATACTTACGGCTTACTCCCCTGTACTATACACAATACCCTTAGTGCAGATAGTCTACTGTAATTAAATATCCGAGTTAAAACTGGTTGAAATCTAGCGACAGGAAGTTGTTATAATTACATGTAACTACACAATGTGTTTAGGCAATGAGTTAATGAGCCGTCAAGGTGTCGCATTTTCTAAGACCAACAATAAATGAGTTCCACCACCATATCTATAAAGCAGATTCAATTGCTTCTTCCCTGGTAGCCGTTAGTTACTACTAGGTACTTGCTTTTTACCCCCTTATTTAAACCAATAAAGAAAACAGAAATGTAAAACCACGAAGTTTACAGCTGTTTGCCACCATACTTCACATGCATGTATAGTTCTTGTCAACTTTGTTTTAGTGATAGCGAGGTAAATAAAGACTTTAGCGACTCCTCTGAACCCGAACCAGTCAAGATTGAATTATAAATAAGTTCAGGCCTAGCAAGCAGAGAGAAAACTAATCGACTTGTATTCTATGTCACTTCCTTTCTTTTCGTAGTGTAAGCAACTTTAGAAGATGTATGTTCTGTAGGTCAAAAGAGAGAGCTTTGAGGAATTTAAAGATGCGGAGATGTCAATAAAAGAAGAGGAGATATACCCTGGAACCAACTCTTTAGATCCATACCTTATCATTGTCTTCTTTTTGGGTTGAAAATACACTACAGTCCAATGCTCCTAACTACTAAAAACAAAAGGAAAGATCAACAAAGACATTACACACAAAATCTTTTGATTTTGTCCCACCAATTCAACAATTCCTTTGCCTTTCACCTTTACCCCTTTTTAGTGCCTGTGTTTTCAATCGATCTGATTGCATCTAAATTCTCTTTTAATCTTCTCTTATGCCTCCTCTTCTTTATGTGGTTAGTGTGGCTTATTCCTTCTTCTTCTTTTTTCCGGTCTTCTCAACTTTAACTCGCCACCACACCAGCACAAAAGCGCCGCAGCATATACAAAAGGAACACATCTCACGAGGTTTCGGTGCACAACGAACCATTTTCAGTATAAACAACTTTAAAGATTATAGTAGTTCAGAGTAAAAGCACATTATAATATATAAATGCCGTTTATTGAAACTCATATTTTGCTCAATCAAACACTCGGATAAGAGTTTGACAGCTTTGTACACACTATGGTTTCTCCGACATTTACGGTACATTATAAGAGTTTGACGAGTTGAGCGATTTCGTAAGATTCTTAGAGATGAGTTGCGTTATATGAGAATGAGATCGCAAGAATAAAAAGCCAAGTCATGATTCCCTTTGATACTAAAGCACTATAAACGCACATGCAAGGCCTTCTTCAGTAAAAGTTGGGAGGTCTTCCTGTTCTACATTTGCTTTGCAGGCATTTAAGATTGGACATACGAACTCGGTGTCTAGTGGACATTTTACAGTAGTAGTTATAGCAGGATAGGCTTCTGCTACTTCAGTCTCATTCAATGAGCAAGCATTTTAAAACAACAGGCCTACATATAAAGATATCTTCTAACGAGGTCAGATTCAGACACATAAATTATAAGATTAATCAGAAAATAGAAATTAATTACATAATCCCGTGAAATTAGCAGTGGCCGACATCCTGTTCCCGCCTTCAGGTTTCCCTGGCCAAGCTTTCGAAACTACTTCTGTTCAATTTTGTTGGGATGCTTAAGAAACTGCAGAATTTTGTAGTAAATGAACAGAGTCATATGAGATCTTTTATTTATAGAATATATAAATATATATGTTACATTGGAATATGTTCGTATGAAAAAAGGAACTGATTAATAAAACAAGTAGAGCATAAGAGGTCATATATTATATTTAACTGCATTGCTTTGGTTTATGTTCTTCAACTTCCTCCCCCGTAAAGTGCCAATTATCTCTGCTTCCAAATCCCAACCTTGGAAGGATCAGATTTGGAAATGGACTGAAAAGGCAGAGATTGTAGGCAATTTAACTTGCACTTAAAAAAAAACATAAGGGTCATTAGCCGTACGGTGCTAGTCGATTAAAGGGCAAAAAAGAAAAAGAAAAGGATGAATTTGGTGCACTAGTAAGGATTATTAAGAACATCTGCAGTTGAATGGTTTAAGCTCTGAACTGCTCTGCCTTTCTTGGAAAGAGGCTCTGGTGAAGAAGACACCGACCACGAATCGTTTGAGCTATCCGAGCTAAAGGACAGATTCAAATCCATTACGCCTTTTGGACTGCCCGGAGACGAACCATACTTGCGTTTGTTTGATTGGCTGCAATGGTTGTCGTTTGGTGCCAATTCCACAATGAGCTCACAGCAATCTGCTACTTTATCCTGTTTGCACGTAACAAGTTTTCAAGATTCAGTAAATCTATAAAGGCGAAGTTTTTCTGCTTTAACATGGCCCAGATGAAACTGAAAATTCAAGTACATAAAAATGGGTGACCTTTTGGATTCCAAGAATGCCCAGTAACTTGGTTTCATATTCAGTTCCCAGACAAGGCTCTACATCATTAATGACTTGCAGCATTGTAGCAGTAGCCACTACAGAGGGTAGATAATGCATTGACCTAGAATCTGCAGAGAAGAGATCCATTGAAGTCAAAGTTGAGAACTAACGCAAAGGAAAAATATGATCTTTGTATTGGCTTAACACCATGGACTAAGCTGATCTACTTTTGAACAAAGCGAATGGAAACTTTAGCGATTACTTGCCTGAGATGACAGAGAGAATTATGCGCTCGCACCTCCTCAAGGTTTCCCAACATAGAAGGTCCTTTAAACCAAGTCTCCTCGTAATATAATCAATAAATGATAATGGAGTAGCAGGATTCATTTTCCATCGAAGAGTAGAGAGAACCAAGATCTCCATTCTCTGGATAGTTTTGACATCAAACACATACCTAGTATCCTCCACCTACACAAAACAACGAATCCCGCATTGATGAAAAAGTCAAGCCTAAAGTTTTAAACATCATAAACAACTACCAACAGGGGAATTGGAGAAATATACACACATTTACCTGAAGATCCAATAGAAGAGGAACATGGGTCTCTTCCACTTTAGCAGCAAGTGAGAGACAAGCCAGAGCAGCGAGTTGGGTCCTCCATGGCTTATCTGGCTGGAGATGGAAGCTAACTAGGAATCTATCAAGATAGTTAACGGCCAAAACTGCAGTGAGAGCTGTGAAAGAATAGTATGCATTGACCTTCAGCATCCACTGTACAGCTTCACATCGGGCCCCAGCAAGAAACGAATTGGTTTCCAGGTTTTTGTACAGTTGATTTTGCTCTTCTTTGGAAAATAATGTTGAAAGTTCCTCATCGTCCCAAGACAAGTCCTGCTCTAGTAAGATTGGGAAAAGCCTTCGGTCACTGTTATTTATACTATAATAAGTCGTCTCTTCTTCGTCTTCCTCCCAATTCTCCTCCGCGCAGTAGAGAACATCAGAAAGAAAGGTAGCGTTTTGTTGATACTGTGGTTCTTGTAGCTCACTTGATTCACAGCTGTGCTTTGCCATCTTCTTCTAAGAAGAAGAGGTTCAGATCTTGGTTCATAACAAAGGATAAAATGAAGAGAAGGTGAAGACACGAGAATGGCCCAATGGCCCAACCTCAGCCATCTCTCACCGTCGATGTGACAAAGAGGTGGTGATGGTGGAGGAGAAGGGGGAGGAGTGAGCAGTAACCAAATGGTATGTGTATGAGTGTTATATTTTAGCGTTGGTGCTGTGGGTTTCGAGCTTTGGGGCTGGGTCTTATTTGTTTATTTAGAGACGTCGCGGGTCTACCGTCCGAGACCTGAATCATGGGCCATGCAGCTCAATTACTCGACACGTGACACTTGTACCTTGGGCGTTGCATGGTCCTACTATTCAATTCCAATGTGTTTGTGTTTTGTTTTTACTTTTTCACTTAAGTTCATTTTTCTCGTACCATGAACTCTTTTTTAAAAATTTGGCACATTATAAATGTCAAAATGGAGGGTTGTCCTTAAAGTTTCAAGCTTATAGGGACTTTGCAGACTATGATTGGACCATATCAGAGACCCTCTGCTTCCTCTAGTTTTAGGATTTGATCTTCTCTTTTTACTCTCAAAATAGGAACTTTGTTTTTCACCGTTCGGGATGGCTGCCTACACGTTACAATTTACACAGACCCCGACGTCTGAAAGTAACCTTTGATCCAGTGTGTACTGATGGACAGAGATATTATGCGTTTAATAAAATTTTAAAATATTTTTTTGTCACAAATCATATTTAAAATTGTAATTAAGAGTTTACGACTTTTTGTTTGAAATTTCCTAATCTATATAAGATCAATTTTTTGCGATTATTTTTACTAATTTTTTATTATTATTTATAATAAAGATGACACTAAAGGTCATCCAAGATTGGACACCAACAGACAAAAAAGGTTCGTAAGTACGACAATAAAGAAGAAAGCATTTAATACGTTAAACCTTCAAAGTTTACGAATCCATTGCTCGGATAAGCAATTATTACTCTATTATATGGGTTCGTTCATCGTTCTCATGACTCCACTCTCAGTAGTAAGTAGAGGAGGCAATCGTCCGGACCAGATCCTTGGAGCCAACATCTTGTTCTAACTCTATTTTGTGCGTTTTATATCTGTTTACATCCAAAATGACGTTACTTTTAGCATAATACAGGATGTAAACTAACCCAAATCGCCCGTGCATGACATTGTAATTACACTAGGAATCGACGGAGCTGTCAAAAGAAGAAAGCAAATGAACACTCTACATAAGAAGTTTCGATTGAGCCACGAATCTTTTTCCCATAGCTTCATATTACACGTCTCGGGGTTCTTGTTCTATAGGTTGGAAGATTGAAATCTATGGAATTAGGACGAGAAACTGGGAATAAACCACTACACTTCCCAATGTAAGTTACTGTCTCAACAGGACAACTCAGTTCCTTTAATCTTTTCGTACGTAAAAAGAGGTGTCTCTCCTGCAACTCTCTGTGCCAACCCTATAATTCATTATAACGTTTCGAAAGAGAGAAAAAGCCACAGAGAAAGATATCTGTGTTTTGTGCCTTTGTCTTCTGTTTTTAATTGCAATTCTTCTCTTTGTGCTCTTGTGTATTTGTTGGTTAATGGGAATTTTAGTCCTGTAGACGATGACTACCCACTGGTACGACCGTAGGTTTTTTTTCCCCCTCCCTCTGATACGTTGCTTTCCCTTCCTTTCTTTTCTTCCTCGTCTTTTATAGGCTCGAAGTTCAAGAAGTGGAGCTAGAGAACTGTAGTGAGTGCATATGAAAAAGGGTTAGTGCAAGCAGGTAAGATGGAATCAATGGAGGCAGGGTGGTTGTGTTGGTTTACAGTTCACTAAACAAAGTAAAATTCAGGTTTGGGAAAAAAAAGTAAGAAGAAGATTGCCACTGTTGTTGAATAGTAAGAAATTCAAACGCACACTCCTGTTTTGTGTTCCCTTCTTTTACTTTTTACGTGATGATTATGTCAAATATTTTTATAGACTTATCACTCCAGTTACTGAAAAACCATCAACCACAGTTGTTTCATCATTCTGGTAAAATGCCAGAAGCAAAGCCCGCACTCCTCTCCTCCTAGACATTAAAAAGCGACATTTATTGGAACTCTTCAGCCATGACAAAGACCTGTTCTTACACCTGATACTGTTTGTCTGCTCAGACCAAGCAAATAGATTGCAGACACGCATACTTCGTCGAGCAAACTAATTCCTGGAAATGCACTTTCACGTTCACATTTTCATAATACTACTTGGAACAAAAGTTGAATAGTAAGAAATTCAAGACAAGTTGGGACTTATACGTATCCAGCTGCTAGCCCACTGATAGAAAAAGTCACTAGTACGACGTAACGAGTTTGTATCGAGTAGATCTGATAATGGTAAAAAGTTTATAAGTGGTCATGTTAAACTATATAAATGATTAGTTTTTGTTATTTTGACAATTGTTAAGTTCAATTATTTAGTGGACTTTACACCTTTCTTATATTAAAAAATTTAATATGATATTAGAGCAGGTTTGATCCGAATTATTAATTTCTTGATTGTTTGTCTAAATGTCCAATCCTAACAGTCTAGTACGGTTATTATTGCGTTTATTTCAAATGACAACTGGATATTCAATCCCGATTGTAATTGAGAGGGAGTGTTAAAATATCACATGTTGATTAAACATGAAAGTGTTAAAGGGTTTATAAGTAGTAAAGATCAACTATCCAAATGACTAATTCTAGTTATTTTGACAATAATTATCTCAAATCTAATTATTATTATAGGATTCTACTTTCAATCCATGTTAAAAATCTAATAATAACATACCATGAAGATCGTAAATTTTGATTGTTGATGCATGACAATTAACGTCTGCAATCCAAGTTCCATATTTTTCACTGGTACGGGTAAAGACGGTCTTCTGGAGTTGAAAGACGCTTCTCTTCCCGATCTTAACTGCAACTACTAAAGGGGCGATTCAAAGCAGTGGCCTAAAGGTGCACATTTGCATTTGCATGATACGGTGATGATGTTTCCTGTACCACGCGTGACCAAAGAAACAAAAAACAAATACAAAAGAAAAGGAGAAACTTAATTAAGCTGGATCGATGTTTGAATTCGATATGCTCGGACCTCAGAGTTTGCCAATTTTAGTCAAAGTTTCAACTACTAGATGCTCATGGCACCAACGAATGGTATTTATAAAACTTGCTCAAGGCTGCTCGACTCGTTTGACTCTCCCATGTCCAATCCTCAACTGCTACACTTTGGCCTTATCAACCTTATTGTCAAAGACCATTTGCTGCTTAATTCTTACTTAAGCTCCACGACAGAGACATAATGGTTATCCTAGGTATATTTTACTCCACCAAGAGCAGTCAATCCGACGGGGACAGTACACATCCAACAAAAAGCCAGGAGTGAGTTCGTCTAGTCAAAAATTAGAGCACTAAGTGGTGCATTTTAAAAGGTTGTCACCATATCTGAAAATGTGTGAAATGAATAGTTGAATACCTTATTCTGTGGCAAAACCAAAGCCGTGCGAGACACGAGCCATGATGAGCTTTGACTGTTTCCACTTTCCATGGCTTTCAATGGCGACACCATTAGTCTCTGAACCTCATTTACATTCATATTCAAACTTCCTACTTCCCAGGCTCGTGTCTTTCAGGTAGGTGTAGAAACAAGTATAGACATGTTCGGCACCGGACAATATAGAATTGAACAACCCAATAAGCCTGTCCTGGAATTTTGGAAAAGAGATTACACCAGCCAAGAGGGGGGAATATGCAGTAGCCACTTATTCAAACGCAGAAAAAGAAAGCAAACCCAAGTCAACAAAGTTTAGTTCACATCAATCCTTTTCTTGTCTGCATTTGTTAACAAACTTGGAGATGCTCGTCAATGATCATCTACCGTATTGAATTTTGCACTTTGTGGAGATCAATGATACACGAAGGTCAATACAATCAGTTCAATGTTTCTGTCCTTGTACAACACGTAAATATTTAATTCCAATCGTGTCTACCAAACGACACATTTGTGTCTTAAGTACCATTGCTGATGAAGATCATTAACTGCTATGTTTAAAGTTGAAAGTCGATCAACCTCTCCCAATATTAGTAACAGATCAACTTAGTTTAGAGGCAAATGAAAGAAAATGAAGGACACCGGTTATAGTAAATACAGGACCAATTCACCTGCGTCTATTTTCATGTGTTAAGGAATAGATGAACGGGAAGAGGGACATAAGGTGACACAACGAGAAGAACCACCCAACGTCCCATAAATACCAGTCAAAAAAATCAGCCACCGATCGATTACAAGTCCACATCTGGCAATTTATTATAGGCATGTGAAGAAGAAAAGCAATACACAGCTTTCAATGATTACATTAGACGTTTTAGTAAGTTGAAAGGATAGGGAAAAGAAAAAGGGTTGAGAGGGCAAACTAAATTTGACGAATGAAGTGTGTGGTCCAATTACTCATCAAATGCTGATTTGAACGCAAAGTCCTGTCAGTTTACACCTTAAATATTTTTATATATTCTATCAATTATATTTAATATTTAATATAACATTTTTAAAACAATTACTATACAATTAAAATCGCGATAAAATTATAATTATAAAATTTAAATTACATTTACGTATTATTTATAAATTATTTATAATTATAATTTTATCAAGAAGATATAAAAATATCAAATATAATTTTTGTTCTTTCTTTTAAGTAAAGTAATGAACCTCGTAAACTAAAATATGAAATTAGTTAAACAAACGTGTTAATATTTATTAGATAATAAGTTAACTATCCTAATTATGATAATTCATAATAGAATATTACTTATGTGTCTATAAATATTTTCGTTATATATGTATTATCTATAGACTTACATTACTAAAATATCTCCTAAAAAATTATTATATTTCGATGCTATTACATTACTAATTATTATTTTTAATTAGTAATGATTTAAAAAAATTATCTAAATAAAGCTAATTTAAATTTAAAAAAGTTAATTTAAATATCAACTATAAATCAAAGTCAGTTATAAAAATGCATATATGTTGAATCAAACCACTATAAAGCTGCTTTATTCAGCCCCTCCGCGAGATAATAACAGCAGATGAAATCACCGTACCAACAGCAATTAAGGGACTATGCTCGCCATTCCTTCCTACTTGGGCTTGAGTATGAAGCCCGACTAGAATGGACCATTCAGTCCAAACAGTATTGGGCTTTACTTTACATTAAAACAGTCGAATAACAATTTTTCAAAGTTTCAACCGCTAAAATTCACAGTTTGAACATTGGGACGTTAAAAGTAGAGATGATAATTAGCCAAGTTGGGCTGGGCTTTAACTTGACTTAGGTGACCTAATTTTTTAAAATTATAAATATTTTTTTTATTATTAAGTCTTAGGCCAAGTCAAGCTTGAATAGCTTAAGCCCGAGTTCAAACATAGACCGAAGCCTAGTCTTGTCAAACTGGGAATGACTTCATTAATTTTGGACGAAAGCGGGGAATGTGCTGATTGGGTCCGGGCCTAGGCCTAAATACCATTCCTAATTAAACTACTTCAATAAATTAAAAACGACAAAATAAAAATAGAATAAAAGATTAGTTCCACTTATTAAAAATAAGGTATTGTTTTGAATTATTGAAATTTTTTGTTAAAATGTTTTTATATAAATAATAATTGAGAACGCGAGGATAAGGACAAATAATTGGGCAAAGTAATCCTATGCGATGCCCTCATCGTAAACCTTCTGTCCCTGGACACCGGGTCTAACGATAGACGCAAGGGGAACGTCAAGTCCACAGAAATGGAATGGGAACGACCTCACTCTATGAAATCCTAAGTGGGGGAGACTTTCTAACCAATAATGACGTTATCGTATTAAAAAATCCAGGGGAAAAGATAAACAAAAAGGAAAGGAAATAAAACGCCACGAGAGTGGAGACACGTGAAAGATCAACAAACCAAAGGAGAAAAAAAGCCAAATGAAATCCATTTTCAAGTCCGAGGAAGGAGAAACGGAGAAGCACCAAGTAGTATTCTCTGTTGGAGGAGTAGCTCCACTAGCGTGGCGCTCAGGCTGAGGGCGTATTTACGATCGTCCATCTACGATACTTGGATGGGCCAATCAAATTCAGCGGCAGCAATTCCGAGCCGCCGTCAATCCCTACACCATTGTTACCGTTCTAGACCCAAATCAATTTTCACCATCGCGTTGATGCAGATAGAAGCGTTGAATGATGATGAGCTCACGGACGGAGTCCGTGATTATATCTCGAATCTACCTGACGACTGTTTGGCTTGCATTTTCCAGTTTTTGGGCTCCGGTGACCGGAAAAAATGCTCTTTGGTTTGTCGCCGGTGGTTAGAAGTGGAAGGAAAGAACCGTCAACGTATCTCTCTCAAGGCGCAGGCGGATCTCTTGCCGTTGATACCAACTCTGTTCTCGAGATTTGATTCTGTCACCAAACTCGCTCTCAAAAGCGACCGGAGGTCCGTGAGCATCGGCGACGATGCGCTGATATCTATCTCCGAACGATGCAGGAACCTTACGCGTCTCAAGCTCCGCACATGTCGCGAGCTCACCGACGCCGGAATGACAGAGTTCGCGAAGAATTGTAGAGGATTGAAGAAGCTGTCCTGTGGATCTTGCACTTTTGGAGCCAAAGGAATGAATGCGATTCTGGAAAACTGCTCGTCTCTGGAAGAATTATCGGTAAAGCGGTTACGTGGAATCAGCGACGGAGGTGCGGCCGAGCCGATAGGGCCAGGATTAGCCGCAGCTTCGCTAAAGACGATCTGCTTAAAGGAGCTTTATAATGGACTGTGTTTTAGTCAGCTTATAGGAGGTTCAAAGAATCTAAGGAGTTTAAAGCTTTTTAGGTGCTCTGGTGATTGGGACATGCTTCTTCAACTGGTTGCCGAAGAAGTCAAAGGTCTGGTGGAGCTTCATCTAGAAAAGCTTCAGGTTAGCGACGTTGGTCTTGCAGCAATCTCCAATTGTTTGGACCTAGAAATCCTGCACCTAGTGAAAACCCCTGAGTGCACTAATTTTGGGCTTGTATCGGTGGCTGAGCGTTGCGGGGTCTTGAGAAAGCTTCACATTGATGGGTGGAAGGCGAATCGGATTGGGGACGAAGGATTGGTTGCTGTGGCTAAGAATTGCCCTCATTTACAAGAGTTGGTACTTATTGGTGTCAATCCTACTAAGGACAGCTTAGAAATGTTAGCTTCAAATTGCCAGAATCTAGAGCGTTTGGCATTGTGTGGGAGCGATACTGTTGGTGATGCCGCAATTTCGTGTATTGCAACCAAATGTATTGCCTTGAAAAAGCTTTGCATTAAGAGTTGCCCGGTTTCAAATCATGGAATGGAGGCTCTTGCTACTGGGTTCCCTAATTTGGTTAAAGTGAAGGTCAAGAAGTGTGGGGGTGTGACTTGTGATGGTGCCGATTGGTTGAGATCCGCTAGGGGGTCTCTTGCTGTGAATTTGGATAGTGGTGAACCGGAGCATCAGGATGCTAGTGCTAGTGATGGTGGGGTGCAGGATAATGGAGTTGAATTTCCTTCAGCAGCAATTCAAATTGCAGAGCCGAGTGTTGCATCGAGCAGTACTGTGCGATCAAATTCGATCAAGTCAAGATTAGGTCTTTTTAGTGGAAGGGGTTTTGTTGTTAGCACATTGAGAAGGTGGTCAGGTGCCGGTAACAGTTCGCGAAGCTAGTAGCAATTGATAAGCTAATTATATTAAGATTTATCCACAAATTTCAAGTGAAGATTGCAGGACTGGTAATGACATTGGAAGCAGTCATTCAGGGTTTCTGATTGTATTGTTTTGCGTTTGTATTATCTGGCTCTTGCTTGTGTAGTGTGTATTTTCCTTTGACTTTCTAATTGAGCCCTATTGTCAAGAAAGTAAAGGTTTATGCATTGTTTATTCGTTATTGATTTCTGATTTTTACATTTTACGAGTGATTGAGAAATTGGCATGATTCTTTTTATTTTAAACATCTACCTTAATGTATTCTGCGAGTGGTATGTACGGATCGTTTCAGTTTGGATATTACGAGCTAAGAATAGCATTGCTAATCAAATGCCGAAAACTTAAGGCATCCATTGTAGGAGGCAAATACCCTTGTGCAGCTTCTTCGGCTCTCTGTAAGTACGTTTCAGATTTATCCCTCTTTATCTCAGCCTGTCAAAACTGAAATGAGATTGTTCCAGTTCAATTCAGAAATGTTTTTGCTCTTTTGGTAAGATCAAGTTAACTTTTCTAAGTCTATTCCAGTTGTATTTGACTTCATTGTGTCTCCTTCGGTGCATGTTTCATTGAAACCAGATTTCTGTCCAGTTTTACTCTGTCCTATTCTGTCTCATGAAATCTCAACCATTTATTTTGCGGGACTCACGCGGATTTTATGCGGATCTCACATAAATAAATAGCCGAAATTTATTGAACACAATAAAACACCATAATATTAGACGAAAGGTCTGAACTCTATTTCATTGTGCGTCCTTAGCAAATTCCACTATCACACATTCACACTTCATCGTTGGGAAAATTCATGCATCATTTCGTCAACGAGCTTGGCAGGTTTATATTAGCACTGAAAGGAAATGATCCCTATCAGGATGGGGAATTGGCATGAATGATTGTGGTACAGAAGGGAGAGATATAACTTGGATGCGGGGTAATTTCCTTGTGTAAGGTAGTACCCACGTGGAAGTAGGCCAGATTTTTCATGATTGTTATTTCAAATCAATTAGGTTTTATGTCCTGTCTCCGCTTGGACATTTGAGGCTACACATATTTGGAATTCTCCTAGGAATTGCCGGCAGCTGTGTCAGCTTTGAAAAGGGTAGAAACTTCCATGCTTTTTTCCAGGTGTCAAGACTCTGAAAGACGGATAGATAACTTGCACGAATCTTCAAATTCAAGCTATGCTAAGTAAACAGGTAGGTCACCTAAAACAAACTCATGTTCTACCATCTTTGTAAATCATTAAACCTAGAAGAACACTAAAACCTATGACGTATCGACCAAGTCTGTGAACGGGCCTTGGGACTATTTGCATACTATTTCGTTAGGGCCAAATATTCATTATTAAACATGAGAAGATCGTTGTAACTAATGGTTTCTGAGTCACTCCTTATTGACGAGTTGTTGTCATGCCTTTACTTTTTCACTTTAATCACAGTTTACACGACGAGTAGTCATTTTATATCCTTTATTTTTTTCACTTTAATCACAATTTGCACGTTTGCTGGTGCGTTTCCAAGTTGATTTGTCGCTGCTTTTCCTTTTCCTTTTTCTTTTCTCTTCTCTATTTTTTACTCGACTGTTCGCACCTAGACCAGGAAATACTCTAACTGTATATCAATCCAACTTGTCATTCAGACCTTTTTTCCACCCCGTGTATCAGATTCCTTCTAACTACATCTACATGTTATCTGTAAAGCTTCCAATGCTTTAAGCCCCAAGGTCCCAGCCTATACAAGCGCGGAAAAGCACCTAACTAGGGCCTTTTAGGTTGTGAATCGGCTCGCCCAGAGATTAATGAACTCATTTCGAACTTGAGTGTGTTTCGACTCAAGTTTAGAGGTTTTTGTTTTCATTTTCCAATTTCTGAATATGCTAGACCTTCAGTCTGAACTTGAGTGAAAGCACTGTCAACTCAAGCCACTTCCATTCATCTCAAGTCAAACCTGACAAGTTTTGCCTTTAAAATAAAAAAATTAGATTAAAACAATGTAATTTTAAATAAAATAATGTTATTTTTAATTTTTAAAAATTTTAAGATATATATTAAAAACTGTCTAAGCCCAATTAAGCTTAAGCCCAAGCCCGACCCATCTATTTGGCACAACTAAAAATAGAGTGTAACAATTTACCTTGAAATTAACTACTAGTAATTTTAGGGTTGATGTTTCTAATTTAAAAATGCTCTTTTTTTTTTTGGAGAATTTAAAAACTTTATTAAAGAAAATATAGAAGTGTACATCTTAAAGAGGGTCTCTCCTACGTGAGAAAACAACTAGGTACACTAAATATCTTGTTGAGACAATAAGCTGACATTAAAAAAGAAAGAGAAATGTTCAATGTCGTGTTACAATTAGGGTATAACGACTCGAATCCAGATCCTCTGTCCAATATTACTCTGTCTTATTCTGTCTCATAAAATCTCAGTCATTTATTTTGCGGAACCCATGCGGAACCCACATAAATAAACGGCTGAGATTTATTGGACACAATAAAACACCATAATATTGGACAGAGGATCTGAACTCTAACAACTCTACTTGAAGAGGTGAAGAGGTGAAGCTGTTGCAGTTCTCTAAGCCCATGTAATGACTTCCGATCTTTTATCTCAGTTCAGGCTTTTTCATTTCATAATATATACTCAAAACTAAATTACTTTATGAAGGGAACTGACTATCTTAAAGAGTATTACAATTCAATGCTTTTGATGTCTAGAGCAAGCTGTATACTATGAAAAAAACTGATGTAATAATCCATTTAGCTTGAAATTGCAACACTTGATATAGTTGAAGGATGGGTGATGCCTTTCACTCTGACCTTTTGAAGCTTTACATGCATTGCTACACTGCCTCACATGCATTACTTGTTGAGCCTTTAATTGAAGCAAAGCTTGGTGACAGATGTTTCCTTTTAATTTACCTTCTTTTCCTTCTTAGTTTCTGGCTTCTGATACCAAACTATTTGACTGAGGATAGTACCATTTGTGATGGCACCAAGTGCAGAGCCCATAATAACTAAAGGAAAGTTAAGGACAACAAAATGATACCCAAGTAATATTGAGACTTAAGCAATGTTTCTCCTCAACATGTTGCTCATTGCTTTAGCTTGCATAGTATAAATAATGGCGTATATATACTTCAAGGGCATCAAGTCTCACTGTAATTAAATCAGAAGCAGTACATCATGCAAAAGGGCAAAGGTTATGACACTGGCCTAAAAGAAATAAAACATTGCTTATTTCTTGCAAGCAAAACCTCAAAACTTGACATGCACCACTTTCAAAAGGTAATTATAATAGTTCACTAAAATAAGGATACCACTTGTTGGGGCCTTTTCCTGCATGCTGGTAAAAACCCTAACTGGAAATCAAAAGGTAAAAAGATTTTTAAAAAAAGGATAGAAAACATGTCAAAATTTGAGGACTATAATATTTTTGTGTAGATATAAAGACATACAGAAAAATCAAAATGGACTCACCAATAGAGCCAGCAAAATTCATCAAACATGTCAAGAAGCTGAGTTCTCCAGTACTTTTGTTCTGCTCAAACAGCATTTTTCGCATTATCAAATTGAAAATGTAACCTGAATCAAATTCACTATGAAGAAAATCATGGAAGAAAAATTGCAAATTCAGACAGCAAGCACTATATGCTACTCTCTTCTGTGCATATGTTTAAATTCTGACTGATAATAATCTACTCGCCTACTAATCCAACCATTGTTGTCACATCAAGACAATCCCAATGAGGAATTTCATGTCACTGGTGTCCAAATAAATTAACAGACAACATAAAATAAGGCATGGGAATAACATGATGGGCCTAGTAAGCTTTATGTACACTTGATCAATGATGACCAGATTGAAGTCTTGTTGGACAAATTGAAATAACTCGAGCTTCTTACGATGAACTTCTTGTGGTTAGCACCAAAGAAAAAATCACGGAATAGCCCTCCCACTCAGTATGCATTACTTATAAACTTAACAAATAAAACTGCATTGCAACCTCTAATCCTTGCAACATGGCATTGCAACACTCAACAGATAAAACTGCATTGCAACACTCGAGAAAATGGATATTGATACGGGTTTCAGGTATGGATGCTGAAAATTATTTCTGAGAGAAAAATATAATCCAACTCCTGCATGTGATGAGTCAATCTGATGAAGTACTGACTGCTAAATGCAAAGTTTAACTTCCCCAAATAGAGAAATTTAGAAGCATTCACCAATTAAAAGCTTAAAAGTCCAATATTCTATACTTACAGAAAAGTTCTCCCAGATCTGTGGTATCCTAGCAAAGAGAAAAATAGCATGTTGGGAGGCCTGCAACAGATTGTCCCCTCATTAGGTATGCTACAGATACAGGAAAGAATAAAGTGAAGAAGAACCAAACTTAACATTCTTCCTGTTGTCCTTGGGTTATTACACAGGAGGAAGTGCAGTTGGAGAACCGAGTAGGGTATTTGGGGAATTTGTACAACGGGGTATTAGGGGAGTTAAGACAAGACAGACAAATAAGAGAATAGCCACTTACATATAGAGCTTCAAAAAGAACAGGATTAATTTGACCAGCCAAAATAGTTGGTGCCACAGCAGAATATCTGAAACGCAACAAGAAGAAATAACTTATTCTAACGGAAATTCTTGCAAGTTCCAAGTTTGAAGTATGGCTGATTCATGTCATGGCACCCAGAGGTTGTGAGAAGTAGTAGATAATACAGACCAAAATAATTGGTCTGAAACAAAAGCAGATAAGAAATAGCAACTTACAGTAATGGTCTGATCCATGTCATGGCACCCAGAGGTTGCGAGAAGTAGTAGATAATGGAAATCAAAATAATTGCTGCAAAACAGAAGCAGAAAAGGAGTGCATTATATGTTTTAAAGTTTCTGTATGCCATAAAAAATCATAAAAAGAGCAATATCAATTTTGAATACACCGAATCAACATGGTGAATCACCAAAACATGATGTCATCTAGAAGAATGCTGAATTATCATGCGTAGAATTGAATACATTGAATGACCAAATTGACAAGCAGTCATCTAGCTAGACACTTGTTAGACCCATACCACACGGTAATGTACATGAAACACGCATGAAGTACCATACACTAGAAATTCCGTATCTTTTATGACATACAAACTTCATTAACAGGATTTACGAAAGGACACAACAGAAGCGTTATCTTCTGAAACATAATATTTATGAATTAAGTCTGCATCCAAAATTCAGGTAGCTTTGATGTCATTCCAGTTGTTCAGTGGATTCTTTTAACATGCTTCATGTCAAAGATCAGCCAATGGAGAGAATATCAACTGTGTTTCATTGAATGCGATGAACACAAACGCTTCTCACTCCTCACCCACCCCAAAAAGTAAAAGACCCGAACTTTATTTAAAAAACCATTTGGATTACTATATGAAACGATAGCAGCATTGAGCAAATTCAATCTGCACTTGCACACATGCCTCCTGGGATTGTAAAATTAGAGTCCAAATGCAAAATCAATCCCAGATTGTTATAGATCCTTAATCTGTATCCACCCTGATAGCATGGAAAACATTTAGTTTCTTTCAAAATTTTGTCAAAATTTCCCACCTAGCTTAATAAGAATACAGTGTAATATCCCAGTATACAAAATAATTTATGGAAGTCACAGAGTAAAAGAGGTACCTTGAACCAAAAGAAAAGCCAATTCGCCATAAGCCGAAAAGGGTAGGCCTTTGTGAAGACAATAGGCGAGAGCAATAGTATAACCCACTACTTCAAGCTCAAATGACACCACACTAAGCCCTCTTACGCTTCTGTGCTTCAATATTTTCAATATCTAAAACCACCAACCAATTAAAAATTACACATAACAACCAAATGACAAGCAGAATTCGGGAAGGAAACAAAACCTGAGGGAGTTTCACGGTGGTGGAGGCGGCGACAATGCAATAGCCAAGTAACCTCGAGATAAGAGGAAGCAAACAGTCTTTATCGGGAAACTTGCCTTCGCGGAGAGATCCAATAGCGCAACTGAAATCTATTCCTAAAAACTCCATTCTTTTGTATTCGACTCAGATGGATCTGAATTTGCGGTCTTCAACGCTTGCGAGTTGAAGATCAAACAATATTCAGAGAGACTTCCAACTTCACACAATGGTTGAATAAAGTTGTAGAGTCAAATCTACACGATCAGTTGTATAAGTATAAGGTTGGTGATGGTGTTACAAAAAATTAATCAAGTAATTAACTATTTTATTTATTAAAATGATATTTAATTATTTATTTTATTTGATAAGATAATAATAATAATAATAATATATTTTATAAATATGAAAAGTGAAAATTATATTTTTAATTAATATCTAAATTTTATTGTTAAAAATACGTCAATATTTAATAAATTTAAATTATATAATTGTGATATTATAGAAATTAAATTGATAAATTAGAAATTAGAAAATATAAAAATTTTATTTTTTAAGATTATAATAATTACCAATTTAAATCTTTTAAGAAATGTTAAGTCATATTTTTTTAATAAAATTTTACATTATTTTAATTTAATAAAAATAATTAATGAATTTTTAGAAAAAAAATACATCAAAATAATTAATTAAATTTAAATTTATGAATAATTTTATAAAAATTATATCTTTTACATTTTTAATACTTATAATCTTTTATTTATCAACATAAAGAAAATAAATTTAATTTAATTTCAAATATTGAACTAATTTATATAACATAAATATTATCAATCAGAAAAATACCTAATGGGTTTTGGTTTCAAGCGTTGGCGTGTAAAGGATCAAATCAAATGGGCTTACAATGTAATGTACATTTCTCAACATGAACTTGGCTGGCCTATAATCATTACGTAACACTTTCCAAACCCTAACGCTCTTCAAAGCTTAAAACATGTATTTAACCCTGAAATCTCTGTTTATATTCTTGTATACCATGTTGAGCTTTAATGTTTTTGTTGATTTATCCCTACAACTAATCGATTTAGTTGTTGTGTAATGATGATTATTTAAAGACATTCTTTATTTTATACGTGTGTAGATATATATGATAAAGTCAATGAGATAATTATACATTACAACTGAAATTATGATGAGATTATAATTACGAAATTCACATTACATTTATGTATTATCCTTAAATTGTTCTTATTCATTATTTTATTAAGACTGGACATTAATAAAATGTAAAAGGAAAAGTATGGAGACGTTTAAACAAACGTGTGAGCGATTGTTAGAAAAAAAGTTTATTAAATTGACCCAATATGAGAAATCAATTTGGAACTTTATTTATATATCTATGGAAATTTTTATTGTGACATTTGTATAAATGATTATTTAACTTTAGGTCACTAAAGTTATCTTATATAGGGATTGTTATATTTTAAAACTATTTATGATCTGAACATTATTCCCAGGCTTCAGAAATGTGGCAACGGTTTGCTCAACTGGCATAAGCAGCCGGGGAGTAACTTGTATGAACGGATTCACGTTCTTAAGAGGAACATGCATCTGGCGCGACAACAAAATCAGCATGCTTTATTTTGGACGCAGAAAACTGAACTTAATCAGCTCCTAGCCCAAGATGAGATTTATTGGAAGCAACGATCAAAGATCTTTTGGATGCAATATGGGGAGGCCAATTCAAAATATTTTCATGCGCAAGTATCCAAAAGGAAGAGATTGAATCATATTACTGCACTCACTGATGATAATGATCAGCAAGTCTTGGACAATGAGGGTACAAGTAAAGTTATTTTAGATTATTTCGTTCAGTTATTCTCAACTTCAGGAGGCTCAAATTTTCACGAGTTTAAAGAAAAATTACTTCGGTGGTTAAACAAGAGGACAACGATTATCTGTTATTACCATTACAGATGGAGGAATTCAGGAGAGTGATTTTTGACATGCATCTGGATAAGGCTCCTAGGTTGGACGGGTTGAATCTGGCGTCTTTTCAGAAATGCTGGCATATCTTGGGGACGGACGTATTGAACAACTGCCGCAATTGGATGGAGAAACAGGAGTTTCCGGAGAATGATGTAGTGATTGTTTTGATACCCAAAAAAGATAATCCTAATCATATTAAAGATCTTCGTCCAATAGCTTTGTGTAACGTCCTCTACAAACTCATAGCCAAAGTTATCGCGAATCAACTCAAAACCCTCCTTCCTAGAATAATTTCTCCCATGCAGTCGGCTTTTGTCCTAGGGCGGCTCATCACTGATAATATCATGGTGGCATTTGAAATTATACATTATATGAGGAACAAAGGCAAGGTAAAAGTTGTAGAAGCAACTCTTAGAATCGACATTAGTAAAGCGAATGATATAGTTGATTGGGATTACTTACGTTTTATTTTGTTAAAGCTGGGTTTTGACAAAACTTGGGTGGAGCTTATCATGATATGTGTTACTATAATCAGTTATTCAGTGGCTTTCAATGGAACTGAAGTTGGCCCTATCATTCCTAAGCGTGGTCTAAGGCAAGGAGATCCGTTGTCCCCATATTTATTCATTCTTTGTGCTGAAGGTTTATCCACACTGCTCCGGAGAAATGAGTCGCGAGGAGATATGCTCGGAGCTACGATTTGTTCAGGCAGTCCCAGTGTCTCCCATTTTTTTCGTAGAAGATAGCTTTCTTTTCTTTCAAGCAAATGCAAGGGAAGGGCAAAATATTAAGAGGATACTAGCTATATATGAAGCGGCTTCGGGACAAGCGATTAATTATCAGAAGTCTGGTATTATGTTCAGCTCTAATACTACACAAATTGATAGGAATGCGGTAGAAGCTATTTTAGGAGTAAGCACTCCTCTTGACCATGGAAGATACTTAGGCCTCTCATCTTTAATTGGGCGACAGAAAAAACAAGTTTTTGCCTTCATCAAGGATCGTCTTAGTTAGTGCATTATGAGCTGGAAGAATAAGCTGTTATCTAGATCGGGAAAATAAGTCGTTATCAAGATAGTCGCCCAAGCGTTGCCTGCGTATTGCATGAGCATCTTCCTTCTTCCCCGTGGAACTTGTGATGAAATACAAAAAATGATGAATTCCTTCTGGTGGGGATCAGGCACTACTAAAAGCAAGAATATACATTGGGCGAGTTGGGAACGTCTTTGTGTGCCAAAAAAGTATGGAGGAATGGGTTTTAAGGATCTTCATTGTTTCAATCTGGCCATGCTCTGTAAACAAGCCTGGCGATTTATCTCTTATCCTGAATCACTTCCGAGTAAAATTTTTAAAGCGAGATATTTTCCTTCTGGTAGCTTTCTGGAGGTTAAGGATCGGGCTAATGCAAGTTTCATTTGAAGGAGCATTTATGCTGCAAAGGATATTTTGATTCACGGTGTTCGTTGGAGACTTGGAGACAGATCTTCGATTGATGTTTTCAAAGATCCCTGGATTAATGAAGCTACTAATTTCTTTATCACTTCCCCTCAAGTACAAACTTTAGGTAACATGAAAGTGAGGGAGCTTTTCAATGAGTCAGGTTCTGGTTGGGATGAACAACTGATTGAAGGTTTGTTAACGCCTTATGATGTTGGATGGATCTCCAAAATCCCCATTGTGTATGCAAAGCCTCCGGACTAATTGATATGGCATCATAGTAGGGATGGTCTATACTTAGTTAAATCCGGCTACAAACTGGCCCTTAGATTATTTATGGATATCGCAAATTTTTTGTAGAAAAACCTTGGAATCAGCTGCGGAACTTTCCTATCCCTCCGAAGATTAAAGATTTTATATGGCGCTGTCTTCGGGAGTTTATTCCATGCAAAGTTCGTCTCCTGCGGAAGGGAGTCACGCTCCTACCTGATTGTGATGTTTGTGGTTACGATGAAGACCTGAATCATGTGCTAATAGAGTGTCCTAAAGTAAAAGAAAGTTGGGTTCTGGCGAATTTGAGTCTTCCAAATCGCGAGATCGACGCTTTTCTCGAACTTATACTGGTAAACTTACTTGCACCTCGCTTAACCCGTGTGTTAGCTATTTTATGGAGCATCTTGTACCATCGAAATCTCAGAGTCTGGCAAGGTAAGATTGTCTCTTCCCATATGAACGTTACTTTTGCTGATAATTCTCTTAAAGACTAGCAGGATTCTCGAAGGAGTTACGAGAGGGTTAGTGCAATAGCTAGCATTTTACGTCCTAGTATTTTAGGCTGGAGTAAACCTTCGGCAGGTTTTGTGAAATGCAATATCGATGCGGTTATTTTTGAAGAAAATAACACAACGGGATTTGCTGCTGTACTTAAGGACGAAAGGGGAAGTTTTGTAGCTGCTCTCTTAGGACATTATTCGTCATTGTTTGATCCAATTATTGCCGAACTTATGTCGATAAGAGAAGCACTTTCGTGGTTGAAAGATAAATAAATAGATAATGTTATTGTGGAATCGGATTGTTTGCTGGCTGTTTAAGCTATCACAAATTCGTCTTTAAATCATTCAGAGATTGGAATGTTGGCGGGTGCCGCTATTAGCACTCCTTTGATTTATAATAGCACTCCCACCAGATTGTTTTAAATGCAAACAGACAAAATT
>JAOSBP010000002.1:2772522-2786206 GCA_027563825.1 Erythroxylum mucronatum | reverse complement strand
AGCTTTCTCTGGAGAAAAACAAAACAAAGAAAGGTTCTTTAAACAACTGGGAGAACTTGTCTGAGGCGAGACTGACACGCACACTCGCCTTTCAATAGAGTATGTCCCTGATTAGCAAATAAAGCATGTCATTTTGTGCGGCTTTTGGATCCTAACGAAGTTCAGGTCCCCTCTCAAAGCTGTCTGATAGTACTATACTAATGGTGCGTGCTTTTACACCCTGAATTTGCCTCATTGATGCGTTTGGTTATTGTAAGACCCCTCTGTCTATACAGTCTTTCCTTTTAACAGTTGCGGCTCTAAACTGAGACTGCTCTGTCTACTGGCAACTCAACCTCCACTTCTTCTCTCTCTCTCTCTCTCTCTCTGTGCATTACAATGGAAACTGGACTTCCAATGCTTAACTGTCTCTTGCAGCACACTCTGAGGAGCTTGTGCTCAACTTCAGATACTTCTCCTTCTTCTAAGTGGGTGTATGCAGTCTTTTGGAGGATATTGCCTAGGAATTATCCTCCACCAAAGTATGAATATTATAGAGAGTGTCTTCTTCTAACTCCCAACTCTCAGGAGATATGATTTACTTAGTGCACTCAATGTATGCCTAATGTCTTACATGTTTTGGACTGATTTGTCTCAGGTGGGATTACGGGGGAACTGCTCTTGATCGTTCCAAAGGAAACAAAAGAAACTGGTAGCTAGTTCATTTCATTCTCAAAACCCAAGTCTTTGTTTCTAAATTGCCTTCTCTTTTTCTGTTGTTTTCAGGATCCTTGTTTGGGAAGATGGATTCTGTGATTTCTGTGAATGCGAGAGAGCGGGAAGTGGGTACATGAAAGGAAGGTTTGGAGCAGATGTCTACTTCAAAATGTCTCATGAGGTTTATAACTATGGAGAAGGGTGAGGTTTTGGTTTATTCAGATTATTTATTTTCATATCAGTATCTGGTAGGTAAAGAGAGGATACCTAATATCAACTGTTTTTCAGATTGGTAGGAAAAGTTGCCGCGGACAACAGTCACAAATGGGTATTCAAAGAAAACCCAAAAGAGAGTGATCCTAACTTCATCTCTTCCTGGAATATGTCTGTTGAACCTGTAAGACCGTAAATCCAAAATAAAAAAATTCAGTCTTAACAATATGAATCTTATAGCCAATCATACAATGCAAGAAAGAATCACTACAAAATCCGGACTTCTTTTCCTCTTCTTGCTATCTAGCACTCACTCTGACAACGAATTTTTACCGTATACAGCAACCAAAGGCATGGGAGTTTCAATTCACTTCAGGAATTCAGGTTTGGTAACACAACAGTACGCTCAAGATCAGCAAGAAAGAAAAATTTTCTTACCATGATCGATATTGTCTTACTCCGACTTCTTTTGATCCGCAGACAATTGCCATCATTTCAGTCAGAGAAGGCATCATTCAATTGGGATCTTTCGATAAAGTCTCTTTCTCAATTTTCTTTTTCAATCTCCTATCATTGTTCTGCACTCTTTCTACTAACGGTTGTTGCTTTTCCTAGATTGTCGAGGACATCAATCTAGTAATCAGCGTCCAGAGGAAATTCAGCTATCTCCAGAGCTTACCAGGAGTCTTTGCCATTCAAAGGCCATACCTACCAATCCAACATCCTTACATCCTTAAACCCAACCCCCAGATTGTCGAAAGCCAAGAAGCAACATTTTCAGTTGACGAAAAACACCAAATAGCTGGTTTGAAGCGATTGTTTGATGGAACAGTTTATGATTCTCCTACCAAATCCATCAACCTAGGCTGTAACAGCCCTCAAACTGCCATTACAGGATCGCCCATTTGGTCCATCCCACCTCTTATGCCCTCCATGTCACGTAGTCTCGGAGCTTTGCTTTCAAAGCTACCCTCTGTAACACCCCAGGACAGTGATCCCGAGGCCCCTGGCACTGGTTTGATGATTAAAGAGCATACAAGACATAGAGTCAAGATCGATGGTTGCAGTGTATTAAGTGGAAGTCAGCCTGACGCTGCAGACAGAAAAGTGAAGACTGCATGCCAATTATACGCTTCTCAAGGAGAAAGGCCCATTCCGGTAAACCCCAGCTTCGAATGAGAAAATCCAGTGGTTGTTAAGGAGGTCAGTCTAAACGTTGGTTAATCAAGGAAGTCAATTGCACCTACAGTGTTTTGCCTGTTAGTTCTCGATCGGCATTTGTGCAAACTTCGGCTATCTTTAACGAATTTCGACTCGCTAATGTAATTTAGTTCTAATATTTTCAAGGCATCAAGTGATTCAAGCATGCCCTTTTCTCCATTTTGTTGCTTTGGAAATTGTTCAAAGAAATGAAGCAGATTAAGACTTGAAAATTGAAATACAAGCCTAACATGCTTCACAAATAAAACTTCCATATCGATGAAGGTCATATAGTTGCCAATTCCTTCACGAAAGACAAGAATGGGAAAGAATGACATTGTGGGGTTCAACAGTTTGCACTTAGCAGGGGCCTATCCTTATCATTTTAGGGAAGTGGCACTCAACCACTGCCAAATGGTCCCAAGAAAAAATCAAAATGACGACAAGATATTTGATATTAGATCAAGTCGTTCAGGGAAGTATGGTATCCAACCTGGTCCCAACTTGGGGTTTTAAAACAGAATGTTTTGAAGAGTGAACCATATTTTGTGCTAATGAGATGTCGTATCTGTTTTCTCATTGAAAGGAATATATCAGTCTTGGTCTAAAACGAAACAATTAACTTGAAAAGAAAGCGACAAACACGTTACACATGATAATATTACATACTTGACATGAACAATGAAGATGGAAGTAACAGAAATTGCCAAATTTCATCAATACTTGGTCAACTACAAGATATCATAGGAACGACAGACCATAGCATGAAAGCCATATTTGTACAAAAGATGTCCAAAGCTGATAAGAGTAATCCTGATAGATACTGTTCAAATGCAGCTGATGCTCATTGAAAGATACATACATAATAACATCCTAATACTGTTTCTTAATCAAATCAATTCAGCACTGAGAGGACCTTCTGGTGATTCTATTGCATCTGCTGCTTTGAAGCCCAAGCCATTGCTCATTCACTGCTCTTCTTTCCTTCAGTTCCGTGGGGCCAACGAGGGTACGCAGGAAATCGTCTCACGGCCTTCACTCCTAATGGGTTGTTCTTGCTCTGCTCCAAGATTTTAACGTGTTGAATCAGAAAAATGGCAATGTAAGCACATAATAAATGCATGGAACACAATAACAGTACAGTTGCTCTTACCATCAAGCAGGTTCCTTCATTTATGTTGCATACGGGATAATCATGAGGACAACAGCTATAGTGGTCATCGCAGCAAGTAGCACCCTCAAGTGGGCAGCAACCCCATTCGAAACAATAATTCGAATACTCAAACAGACAGCAACAGGTGTTGCTCTCAGGGCAGGAATAGTAAGCATCACAAACACTGGGAGGCTTTATCGGAGAGGGTGGAGATGGGCCGGGATTGGGAGGATTTTGGCCTTTCTTGATAGGGTAAGAGGCCTCCATGGCAATTCCACACTTCCCTGTTGGCCTAGCAATGTTTCGTTCCATCCTGATGTACCCCTCTTCTCCCCAGTCGCTACCCCATGAATTCTTCACAATCCAGTAATCTTGACCGTTTTCAGAGCCATAACCAACAGCAGTAACACCATGGTCCAGACTTGTACCACAAGTTCCCGTAAATATGCCCTGAAACAGTACGCAGGATTGGAAAATGAATCAACATCATTCAAGAATAACAACAACGAATTACTACAACAATGGGCGAAATGAAGTTTACCGATTCATAGAGCTGGAAAGCGAGCCCTCCTCCTTCAATAGCAACACTCACAGGCTGGTTAGCAACTGCTTTTTGCAATGCTTTCTCGTGATTGACAGGAACATCTTCATAATTGTCAATAGTAACAACTCTAGCATTTTTCTGTAAATTTAAAACATGGTTAATGTCAGAAATCTTGTCGAACAACGTCTTGATGTCTATAATTTTGGACTGGAGATGTTAGAACGGAGTCTAACCCTATAAGTGTCGCATATGCCATCACGAGCATTATAAGGATAATCTTCTTCCGAATCAATACCACCATTCTTAATAATGAACTCGAATCCGTAGTCCATAAGTCCACCATTGCATCCTTCATTATAAGAAGTATCACAATCCACCAATTCTTGCTCAGACAAGGAGATCAGGTCACCAGTGACAAGCTTGTTTATTCCTTCCACAGCAGCAATGGTTGAGAATGCCCAGCAACTCCCTACATCAACTCTAGAGTTAGCTAAAGTTTCAAAACAATGGCTTATGCTAACTCTTCATACTCTATTAGATACTCTGATACAGAAGATAGACAAGTAGGAAATCTTGTATCCTATGCGTGAAAATTTCCTGACACACTTGTCACGGCTCAAAATAGATTTTGGGTCACTACGCCCAAAAGCCTATCAGATAAACGATTTTGTGCACTTCCCCATATTATCATCTACCATTTAAGCTCCACATTTCCCTTTTCTGGGAAAATCTGGAAACTCCCCAGGTCTGTGGATGTTGAAGTTCTGAAGGTCCAATTATCCAAAAAGTCAACATGCTTTAAGTAACCAAAGAACTGTTCTGTAAGAGACCATCAAATGATAAACACTTAAAACCATGTCAAAGTTACCCGACTAGTTCTCCACTATTTTCATCTTAGTTTGCTGATTTAGAATTTCATTTTCTCTGGACTGGAACATCATTTCACGCAAGCAGAGCAGAAACCAATAACCATGAGCAAAAGAACATAAAAACTTTACTACCCTACCATGGAATTAGATAAAAGTAAGTTAGTTAACAATAGCTCACCACAATTGCCTTGGTCCTTGACCTCGACTACGGCTCCCTCCTTCCTCCAATCCACAGAATCTGGCAAGGACTCTCCAACACGTGGAGAGTAACGATCGCTCGGCTTAGACAACCGATTCTTTCTTTCAAGTCGGGCACCTAAGTACGTAAGCCGATATTCCTCATTCGTTATGTCGGCGAATCGGTTCAACCCAACCCTGTAACTCCGATTCTGGGAATTATGCTCATCGATAAACCTAAGGTTGTCCTTAAAAACCTGAAACCTCCTTTCCTTCTCAACCAACCCGTTGTAGGCTTTCCCATGCTTGGCTAACCACTCCTCGTAGATGTTCATAACCTCGTCATCAGTCCTCCAGCTCGACTTAGTATCATGTCCTTCATCGTAAGATATGATGGACATGTCCAAAGCCGATGATAAAGCAGAAGACACGAAGAAAGAGAGGAGGAACATGGCTTTGGATGATGATGTAGACAACCCCATCTCGAGAGAGTTACTGAGGGATGTACTCGATTGGTGAAGGTGTATCGAAATTTATAGAAATATTTACGATAATCTGTCTTACTAAAAGAGACTAGAGCAGCTTGGTACCATATGGATGGGATTTGACTGGTTGGGAAAGACAGAGCAGCGAGAACACAGCCCACGAAAGTTGGAACTGTAATGACGGAAAGCGATAACAATTAACAGAGCGACGGCTTACAATGTAGAGTAGAGTGTAGATCGACAAATTGATTACGTTTTCTTGACAGAAAAGAGGGGTAGGCGTGGCGTGACTTGCGAATTAGGAGCTCCCACGTCATCGGACTTCGTCGTCCGCTTGAAAAGAGTCAAAGATTGAGGCCGCTAATTTGGCGTCGTTTTCTGCATAAATATTCCAATACGTTATTTAATTTTTATAATATTAATAACTATCAACATTAATTAATTATTAATCGTTCAATGATAAAAATTAATCAACTTATTAATTAACTAATTAATTTGTTAATTAATAAATTATTACTATAAACTAAAATATATTAAATAACTAGTATTATTTAACAGTTTATTTTTTAATTAAACTTTAAGTTATATTCTAATTATATTTAAAATTATTTAATTTTATTTAACCTTAAACAATTTAATATTGGCATATCTTAATGCGTATTTTCCTTTCCCTCTCCGGTTATAGGATTAGTAGATTAATGCGTATCAAACAAAAAGACGAAAGAAGAAAACGACAAATGAGGTAGCTCTAAAACCTGAAACGACACCCCCGTGTGGACCACGGCCACTCGATAGATTCGGCTTTGGATCTTCGAACTCCATAATAAATGCGGTGATGACATTTAAGAAAACAACATTTGATTGAATAATGGTCGCTCTTTGTTAGGTCGATTTCTGCGACGACAATAGATATTTTACAATTTGGCTCCAATCTTATAACCTCAAATGACAAGAAGCCAAACGAACACACAGTTTGGCTTGCTTCATTCTTATTATATCTAATAAAATATTCAGATAATGCGTTTCAATCAGATCTCTCAACTTCATTCTTTAATACTACATTACAACTTATGGTATCTTCAATTTAAACAGCATAAAATAAACTATACTTCAAAAGCTAACATGGGCCTGGTAAATGTTTTAAGTGCTTCTTAACAGGCTTACGTGATTCCGGCTTCCGGGTCAAACCATGTGATAGACCCAGTCCACACTGTCTGTTTATGAGCCAGGCATGGTTTTTACTTTTTAATTTTTATTAAAAAATTTGTTTTATAAAAATAAAATTATTATATATAATAATAAATATGAAATATTGACTACTTTTTTTTTTATTTGTTGACTATGTTATCGTTTTGTTTTCTTCCTGCATCTGAGAAACATTAACCATACATCTCTGTTCTTGTCCAGAACCGGTGAACCTCGCCAGCAGCCGCGCGTTACGATACATACAATAGGCTTTTTTGTACCAAATTGCGTTATTGACACGTGTATTGATCTTATTGTATGCTTTAGAATCATTAAACTGTCGGATATATAAAAACAAGTGAATGATGATTTTAGTGAAATTTTGATAACAAAAATGATGAAATTGTTTTCAAAATTAACCAAAACTCCATTTCGAAATTCAATATTTACAATAAAATATGAGTTGAAAATTAAATTTTGGTTCAATCAGATTCTGTTGGGGCTAAACATTGCTATTTGGATCCATAGTTTTGTATGACTTTGGCTGCTGAATACTTGCAAGGCAAATAAGGCACGCCGGGAGTTGATTCCCAGAAGACCCCTCCGACGCTTAAGTTAGTGACGTTGAGAGAGTTTTGGTAGCTAACAATAGAGAAAACTAGAGTTGTAATATCGTACCTGCATCATGGCGAAATAGTACCTTATATATGAGATAATTGCTAGGTTTAGGTCTTTACGTAGGTCTTGTCGTCTTGATGTTTGCATGGGAGATAATTACCTATGACTGGCCCGTCGATGTTTGGGCCTGAAATTGGGCCTTATATAACCGACCCAACCAAATTTTAATATTTTTAAAAGGTTTAAAACATATCATAAATAAATCGGGAGGTTAAATCAGCGACAGTTAAATGTCTTTCTTTCATATATTTTTTTAATCGAGAATGAACTCTACCATCACATTAATTTTTAAAAATTAATCAAAAAAAGTCTCGTAGTCACATGACAGTGAAACTACTGTTTACATATTTCAAATAGTAGGTCTCATTTGTTACCTCGTAATAAGATCCATATCAATATATTTTAGATAATAAGTTTTATTTATCATATGACTAATATGACTCATTTTTTATCTAAAAATAAAAAATAATGTTACGTCAATATTGACCTGGCATTTAACTGACCATTAACTTAGGGCCTGTTTTGAAAATGTTGGATTCAATTTAAATTCTTTCAAACGTCTACATTAAGTTGTAAAGGTTGAAACCTTGTTAATTCAGAGCTCGTGTGCCCAGGGATGGAGTCATAGTGAGGGCAAGTGCCCCTATTTGTCCCTATTGACTCCAAAAAATTTTACATAAAATAATATTATTTTAAATTTTTAACTTATAAAAAAATTAAAATTTTGTCCCCACTAATTTTTTTTTGTCTCCAATAAAATTTAGCCCATACTTAAAAAAAATTCTGAATCCGTGCCTGCGTGTCCCAGCAGTGTTACCTCTCATTTGCACCTATAAATGATGATAACAAACTCTGCTAAATTAACGAAATAATATATTACATTATTTGGAAGAAATAAATAATTATATGGCACTAGGTCCACTCCTAGATATGGTGGCCCTTCCGAGGATACACGTAGTTGAAACCCAAATCTCTGCCAAATCCATTTACGATGAGTGCAATTCCATTGCTTTATGGTAAGTAAATGAATAACTGAACAAATAGAAAAAATAAAATGTTGTGTGGAATTCCTAGATCTGATTATGATTGTAATTTCAATCGTTTCGGGCATTGGCTTTTAAGGAGGGAAGCACTCCGTTGGCAGCAAATCCCAGACTGATTCATAAATTATTATCACTACGTAGTAATCCTTACCCTTCCCTTCATTTCAGCACATTCTCCGTTGGATTACACGTGTTCCCATTCGAAGGTCATCCTCTACTTACATAATCAATTTTCCCTTCCGAGCTCCAACGCCTGCTTCGTTATTAGTGCTTCCCTCCACTCCGAGTAAAGTTAACGTGGGTGTCCTCGATGAGATTCTACCTTGATCCAGAGCAGTTCAGGTAACTCTCGCCCTTTCTTCATTAATTTTAACTCCCAAATTGTTAAAATAGAAGCACGAGCGCTCTTTCAGGTTCTTAAAGTAGCCGTATCTGGGGTCTTTTGCCTTTGTTTTAGTCCATGCGGGCTCTTTCTTCTGCTGCCAAAACCTTACTCTTAGGAGATTTTAGGAATGGGAACAAAAGACGAGCAGCCATGAGCAAGTTGCTTGAGAACATTTGCATCCGGCGTAAGAAGTCTACGAAACAGATTCTGTCTCGATGTGAAACGTCTGGTAGGTATAAAGATTTGAAGCTAGAAGTGAGTTTTATCTCTAGCTTAGACTCATCTCCAGCCATGTAAAAATTTTCTCCAGGATGTTTTGTTCAGAGAGTGTTTTGGACCTGTTATGGTTGCGCAATCTATCAGAGTTAAAAGGTTGTGTGGGCAACACTGTGTCATGTCGTTTTTATCATGCGTATCTGTCCAACGGTTTGTCGTTTAGTTTTTGAAGGTGGTCACGCTAGTACTACTAAACTACTTCTAACCCTAGTTTTACTTTTTACTCAACAAATGCTTTCTTAAGAGTATAATACTTTAGGTTCTCAAAAGTCCACTCCTTGTAGAAAGCATCCGGTGTGGGGCCTAGTTCCTAATCCATATACAATCCGAAAGTAGAAGGCATCTAATCTAAATGTTTTGAAACTTGGAGGAGTGAAAGGCTCGTGAACAGATCCTGTTAGGGCGTGCTCTTGTGATGTTGTGGACCAAAGAGCATCTGATCACAAATTTCGAAAAGTACCTAAAACCAACAAAAGAAGAGTAAAGAGGAAGACGAAGGAGAGGTGGGACTTGGGAGGGAAGGAAGCAAGTGGTTTGTGGATGAAGGAAGAATCCCATGTGACTTGAGGGTTGAGACTTTGACGCAGCTTCCGGTGTCCGGTTAAAGACGAACCCATGTGGGTCCCGCCCACCACAACTCTTCTTTCTTGTTTGGTTTTTTCCTTTGCTCTAAGTAAACGAACATATGACTTTGGTTCCTTTTGTTTTTTTGCATTAAAAGCTGCTAAAGGTCAACTCTACCTCACTGTCTCCAACAAACCTTTGTCTCTCTTTAATCTCACTCTCCGATTTTAGTTACCGAGTCATGAATCCAACGGCTCATTTTACAAGCTTTTGACCTTATCTCTCTTTATCTTTCATCATTTCTACACGGCCTCCAACTCTCTTCTTTGAACTGCTACGGGGCCCCACTTGAAAACAGGCGGTCAATGTTTTAAAAGAAAAGGGACACGTGGCTCAAACCCATTTGATCGTGGGTTTGACGGCAAGTTATAGGGAATCGACAGGTCACTGACTCTATTAGGCTTTTTTGTCATTTTGAGAGAGGGAGGGAGAGGGCATCGGTTTGACTCCAATCCTTCCCTTCTCTTGCCCTTTTCCCTTTGTCTTCAACCTTTTCTTTCACATTCCTCCTTTACCTCTTTTCTTTACATCGCTTCCTGCTCTCTGTTTTCTTTTGTCTCAAGTCCTGTCTAATGAATCTTTAGCTATCTAAATAGTCTTACATCAGTCACCCACAATATAAACCTGTCTTCTATAAGTTTGTCTCTGTCCGTTTAGCTCTGAGTAAGATTTGAGTATTTTATGTTGTTGGAGACATGGCTGTGGAGTTAATTATGGGTTATTCTGGTGATAGTTTTGCAGCAAAAGTGCAAGATAATGCTGTTAAAGAAGCTGCAACTGCTGGGATCCAGAGCGTTGAGGAGGTCATAAAATTGCTTAAACAGCAAAATCAATGCTGCCATGATTTCCCTTCTTCGAGCATCAATCCTGGGTCCGATAACATCGATGCTGTCACAGATGCGGCCGTTAGTAGCTTCAGAAAGGTAATTTCTTTGCTTGGTCGCACCACAAGAACTGGCCACGCTCGGTTTAGAAGAGCCCCTGTAGCTACCACTCAACAACAAGAAACACCAGGACAAGTGCATAAACAGGAAGAGAAATTGCAAAAGGAATCGGAAGTTAAGCAGCAGAAATCTTCCGTTCAAATAGCTAATTCTAAGCCCACAGAACAAGCCTCTGCTTTTAGGGTGTATCATCCGACACCTGTACATGGTCTTCCTCCTCTCCCCTACAACGCCCACCTGCAGAAGGCTCCTTCCTTGGCTACAAAAAATGGTCCTTTTGAGAAAAGCGAAAGACCCTCAACGATCAAATTTTCTAATTCCCCTTCAATTTCGGCTGCTACCTCTTTCATGTCTTCCTTAACTGGGGAAACAAGTGTACACCGTTCAACGTCTTCTGAGTTTCAATTTGCCCATCTCCGACCTGTCTTATCTGCAGGAAGGCCGCCTCTGTCTAGTTCTTATCTTAAAAGGAAGTGTAATTCCATGGATGATGCTGCTGTTAAGTGCGGTTCATCTTCTAGTCGATGCCATTGCTCTCGCAAAAGGTTAGTTTGTCCTTTAAATGCGTAACAACTGTCAAATTTGTTCTTTCTTTCAGATTTATTAATAGTGCTCTTGAGATGGTGGATGCATTCGTTTTTAATTATGTACTTGTCTTCCATTTTTGAGCAGGAGATCGAGAGTGAAAAGGGTTGTCAAAGTCCCTGCAATTAGTAGCAAGATGGCTGATATTCCACCCGATGAGTACTCCTGGAGAAAGTATGGTCAGAAGCCTATTAAAGGTTCTCCTCATCCAAGGTACCGTCTTTTACCATCATCATCTTGTTCAGTAGCATCCTTCCTACTTGAACTAATATCATTTACTGATTCACATGGAAACTTCAATCCCACAGGCCATTCTTTTCTGCTTATTACACGTTTTAAACGGTTGATTGTTTGGTTTGAGAATTTCGATTGATGGTTCATCGTTTTCCTCCATGTTCATTCTCAGGGGTTACTACAAGTGCAGTAGTGTGAGGGGTTGCCCTGCACGCAAGCATGTGGAGCGTGCTCTGGATGATCCTATGATGCTTATTGTGACCTACGAGGGTGATCATAATCACTCCCTCTCCTCCTCCGATTGCCCTGCACCTCCTGTCCTTGAATCATCTTAATCAACTCACCAAATGTAACTCCGGCGAAGTTCTTGCAAGTTGGAAAGCAATCACACCGTTTCAAGACATGATGGTCAACGAACTGGGGTAGTGGTGCATATAGGATTCCTTTATTTTTACTTACCCTTTTTTCTTTTTATGTAATGCAAGACTTTGCTTGGAAATGATTAAGAAAAACAGAAATAGAAAAAAGGCAAATAGAGATATTGTGGATTTGGTGGGAGTTGAATCATGCAAGTAGTGAGGTTTCCATTGCTTATACATAATATCTTAATCGGTTTCTCTTACTTTAAGATGGTGGATCTTGTGAGGATGCCCACTTCAAATTGTTCCGGTTTCCACTCATTTTATGTGCACATTCTTTAACATAGGATAAGCAAAGGGTTGGTAGTCACTAGTCAAATGGTTTCCATTTTTTCTTTATTTAAGGATTTGGTTTGGAACGGGATAGTTGACTCTTGCCCTCACGTCATTGAGATGCTTAGTGGAGAATCAGATAGTGAGGAGTCCGTCCCTCGAAAGCCTCGTTGTATTGAAGACTTTAGATTTAGACATTTTAAGCTGTTTGCTTTGAAGCTGAAAAGTCAAAAGGGTGGGTAGAGTTTATGATTGTTGTCCCCCACTCCTTTTTTTCATTTTCAACGTTTTTGAATTGCTAGTTGAAGTTGAGTAGGATTGGCATTTATTTGGGCAAGGTCTTAAATTCATGGTAGTGGGAATAAAGTTTTTTAAGAAAACACACGTTCTTGGTTGATTTTAGCGACTGAATTAGGTTCAAATTGATCCGTTGAACCTCATTGTCTTTGTTCAAGTCAATATACATTAAGATAGTTGGATTGCAAATCAACAAAACTGAAGAATTCAACCCTGAAGTCAACCTAATCCCATGACTCTATCCCAGCACCATGGATAAGAGTCGTTTTTTAAAGTCTTGTATTAAACTGAGGAGCCTAAGTGCCTGATTAGATAGGCTTATAATAGTAGAACTTTTATCAGTATAGCTTTTCAAAAAAACCTGTTGAATATTTGACTATTATTTAAAAAAGAGCTTTTTTGGAAAGAGCTTCATGCAGCAAACTATTTGGCAACATAAAATAAAAAGTATTTTTAATTTTAAATATATTTTATTTTGTAATAAAAATTATGTATGCATATAAATATTATTTAAAGTATATTAAACATTATGCAAACCACAATATATTAATTATTATATAATTTTAAACCATATAAAACATAAATGAAAATATATCTAACTAAATCTTTTATATGGATTATAACATAAGTAAAACTAATATTAAAACATAAAAAGTCAAATAATATTATATAATTCTCAAAATAAACGTGAAGATAAGTTTGTGGGTATTGTAGAAATCACGTGTAAAACATAAGGGCAAAAGAGACTAAAAAATAAGCTCATTAATTGATCTAAAAAATCTACTGAAAAGATATTTTTTTAGAAGCTCCAAATTTGAGATTCTTAAAAAGCTGTATTTTAGTTGCCAAAAAAACTATATCTACTAAAAAAGTGTTTTTTCATTTTACAGCTAAACACTTATTTTTCTTTAAAAAAACTTTTGCGGTGAAAAGAAGTGCTTATTCATCCTCTAAAAGCTCAACCAAACAGGATTTATACCAGTAAAGCTTTTGTTAGTAGAACTTTTCTGAGAAAAGCTTTTTTAAGAATCCAGTTGACTGTTTGGTTATCATTTAAAAAAGAGTTTTTTTTGAAAGAGTTTCATAAAGTAGACTGTTTGGCAACATAAAAATAAAAAGTACTTTTAATTTTAACTATATTTTATTTTGTAATAAAAATTATGTATGTAGATAAATATTATTTAAAGTACATTAAATAATATGCAAAATACAATATATTAATTATTATATAATATTAAACCATATAAAACATAAAAAGAAAATATATCTAACTAAATCTTTTGTATGGATTATAACATAAGTAAAACTAATATCAAAAATAAATATTAAAATATAAAAAAGCCAAATAATATTATATAAATCTCAAAATAAATGTCCAAGTTAAGTAAATAATTAAATACATAA
>JAOSBP010000002.1:2758568-2772422 GCA_027563825.1 Erythroxylum mucronatum | reverse complement strand
GACTGTTAGAACAACTCTGTCCATGATAATCTCATCAGTGTTTTGTTTATGATCCTATCCCGAGGATCTATGCGTAGAAAGATTAATAAGGAATTGCGAGTAATCAAATGACAGGTGGAAATTCCTATAAAACTAACGCAGTTTGAGGACAAAGAACGAAGTATCAGTCTGAAATACGAAGGAAAAGACGATTGCCTGGAATTTGCAGTATATGATGATGCTCTGAAGTTCAGTGAACGGAGAAGATTTGATTAACTTCAGCAAAGCTTTCATTCTGTGACAAAAAGAAGCCAGTCAACAACATTAACATTTTTATTAAAAAATAAAAGATAAGAGATTACTGTAGCTACTTGCCTATTTCCACTCAGAGATACTGACAACAGCAGATTGTCCCTCAACAATGATTTTTGTATAAGATTGGTGGAAGGGATCTCTAGGGCAGACATAACAGCATTCAACGTTGAGGTGGTGGCAGTTGCTGTCATTGCAAGAATACAGCCAACATGAAGCCTAGCACGAAGTAAAGATGCTCTGAGCCTCATGTAAGAAGGCCGGAAGTTATGGGACCTGTTAAGGTGTTTTAACGTAAATGGAGTCAGAAGCCTAGATGACTAGACGGGCACTTAAGAAGACTTACAATGAACGACTATGAGCACGTCACCATTCAGAAACACAATGGGCTTCATCCACCACTAAAAGCGACACAGAAAATTCGGCAGAAAAAATTGACAAGAAATCCTCGTTCAAGAACCTCTCTGGTGAAACAAAAAGTACCTGAAACATAAACCATAAAACCTTAGCAGCAGTGGACTATATAAAAACCTCATCATCCTAGTTCAATAACATAATCAAACAATCAAGTTAGGAGCTTTTCATTGCCATTTGAATTACTATCAGACTAACCTTTATGACCCCATCTTGAACCAGCCTGAGTGTCTGAGCAGCCTCTTGCGGTGTCTACAGCAATTAAAAGAAAACAAATCAAATCACTCGCCAAAACTCAAAGCCATCAAGGTACCATAAAGAGAGGGACAGTAAGTAACATCACCTGACTGCTACATAGAACACTTCCTGGAATTGCAGAAGGGAGCTGTTTCAACTGATCAATCATTAATGCCAACAAAGGGCTCACGACTACAGTACTTCCCCTCAACAACACAGCTGGTATCTGATAACACAACGTTTTACCAGCACCAGTAGGCAAAACCAACATCGTCGATTTCCCATCCAGCACCATCTTGATAGTTTCCAACTGCCCATCTCTAAACGACTCGTATCCAAACATCTCATTCAACAGTCTCACCAAATTCTCATCCGAAGGGTCGTACTTAGCAGCTGACACAGCCTCCTCAATCGAATGGTTGTTCTTCCTCGGCTTCTTCTCTTGCGTTACTTCCACCACAAAACCCTCCTCCGTTTCAACCTCTCCTTCACCTTTACTTTTGACCTTCCGTTTACTTCTTCTATAATTAAACCTCGACTTTTGACCTTTTCGATTCGTGAATCTTTTCTTATTGCGATTCAAATTCATTTTAACGAAATTACCTTCACTCCCAATACTTTTTCGCAGTTTCGCTGGCGGCAAAGGCGCGTTAGCTCTTATCAGATTAAGATGCTTCTTCTTCGTAAAGCAGAGATTGTCTACTTTTGGGAGCACAGTAGCTGCAGAGGACGCTTCAGATGACTCAAAACTGAGAGAGGCTCTTTGGAGCTTCGAGAAGGATGTGGACTTCGCGAAATATCCAGCGGGGAGAGTGTCGATGGAGTTGAGAGTAAGCCCTTGGTGATTTGGAGCCGACGGCCCGCAAATCTGAAAAGGTAGAGCTGACGGTGGACCGAATTTATCAGAAAAGTCATCTTCAATACGGTCAGAAGGAGGTTTGGGCACTTCACGTGGTGGTTTCTTAGGTTTTGAGAGGAAAGACGTTTTGGTACTACGAGTTGCGGATTTGTGAGAGAAGATCAGAGACTTGGGTGATGGTACCGGCCTCGACAGCCGGGGCGCTGATGGTGATATTCGACTGGAGTTTCGAGGAGGAGTGGTGGAGATGTGGGAGCCACCGGAATCGGAATCGGAATCCATAATTGCAGCGGGAACTGAGAAGCTGCGAAATGATATTTTGTGTCCAGGTTTCCCGCCAGAACACAATCGTTGTTTTTTTTCTTTATGAAGAAAACGTCAACAAAGCCCCTGATCGATCTTGTGATCACCTCGATTGCCTTAATAGCTGACCAGCCCAAAATTATTCGGACCCGTCCTCGGCCCGAAGTCTCATTCGGAGCTCGCATTCAACAACAATAGAACAGTCTAAAGTTTGATAAAGTGGAACTCTACGTTAGGTTTAGCTTATACCAATAAAGTTATTATTAATAGAGCTTTTTCGTCTGTAGATTTTTTTTAGAAGAATTTTTTTAAAAAGTTACACACTCTCTTTTCAAAAAAAATAAATACACCAAATACTACACTTAAAATTATTGGATTTGTTGCTAAAATATCGGTATTAAATCCGAAACTCTCGGTAAATGGCCCATAACCCAAAGAAACGAAAGAATCAGTTATATTTTTCACAGGATCTCCTTCTTTTTGATAGACAAATTCATTTTTTATTCTTTTGTTATTCTTATTCTTTAATATAATAATATTCCTCTTCGTATGTTTCTGTTTTTTACGGTTTGCCTATCATTTAAAAAAAAGTTTTTTAAAGAGTTTCATATAGTAGATTATTTGACAATATAAAAATAAAAAATAATTTTAATTTTAATTATATTTATATTTATATTTTATCTTATAATTAAAATTATTTATGTATATAAATATTATTTAAAGTATATTAAACAATAAGCAAAACATAATATATTAATTATTATATAATTTTAAACCACATGAAATATAAATGAAAATATATCTAATCAAAGTAAACTAATATCGAAAATAAATATTAAAATATATAAAAATTAAATAATATTATATAAATTTCAAAATAAATATCCAAGTTGAGTAAATAGTTAAATACATAATAAATGAGAAGATGAGTTTGTGGATATTGTAGGAATTTTGTGTAAAACACAAGGGCAAAATGACTAAAAATAGGCTCATTGATTGATCTGAAAAATCTACCTTAAAAAGTATTCTTTTGAGAAGTTTCAAACATCCATTTAAAAAAAAGCTAAATCTATTAAAAAAGTGTTTTTTATTTTATAGCCAAACATTCATTAAAAAAAAAGACTTTTGTGGTAAAAAAATACTACTAAAAGTTATATTTATTAAAAAAAATATTTTGTTATTTTATAAGCAAACATTCGTTAAAAAAAACTCTTTGCGGTGAAAAAAAAAACTTATTGAGCCCCCCGTCCAACAAAAGCTTATCTAAAAACTTATCAAAAGTCCTCTACATATATGTACCTCATGACTGGGCCTCTCAAGCTCAAGGGCCAGAACTCTAGAAGTAGCCTCATTCACGACTTCGGGCAAGGTCAGTACTGCTCGTTTCTGTCTAAGCTTCAAGCCCATATAAGGAAAATCATGAAGCTTAAAGGAGACCATCGGGTATGATTCATTTTGAGCCTTACCAATGTTTTCCTTTTCGATGATAAATTTATAATCGTTTCCGACAAATTGCGTTTTTTGGTAATAAAGTGTTATGGATTAAAAGTAAAAAAAAAATCAATTTAATTAATATTAGTGGGTTTCAAAATTGCCAACCATCAAACATAGAATGTTAAATACATTTTCATGATTATTTACTTTTTAGATAATAACAAGTTATTAATTAAAATTTTAATTAATATTAATATTAGTACATTTTACGTTCCTTATTCTTTAAATATGTAATATTTCATCAGTAAACTATTTAATAAATTGAAAAAATACCATTAATATTAATAAACCCAAACATCTTTTAGTCATGTCATTGACGAAATATTTCTAAAAAATCGATTCCTCTACTAACTACATTGTGTCGGCTGACGAACAATTTCAGCCAAATATAAAATCTGGGAATGAATCCCAAAAAGTTATGTTCTTATCGTGCGTCGCACTGATTAGTAATTAGTAAGTTCATGTTTACGTTTTATGAATGAAAATAATTTGATGCCACGTACTATAAAGTCCATAGCACAAAGTTTGTATGATTGAAGCCAAGAGGCTCATGCCACGCACTTTAGGAATTGTCGTTTTCTTTTGTGTTGAAAGAAAAAGCTGACGGGACATGTTCATGTTCATCGCTTTATTCTCCATTCTTGCGAAAATTAATTATTTTTAATTCAAAGAAAGTTCTTGACCTAGGTAACGGTGAAGTCGTCGAGTCTAGATTTAAAAACGAAACGTAAGTGGGGCCTCTAGCTCTGTTTTGGCGAGGAAATGCTGGACAGGCAACATGCTTCTTTTCGTATTGAATACTTAATCATAGAAAAAGGGTGTAATTTTGGTCTCAAAGTTTATGCTTTCCTTGGAACATTGGTTTTGATCATCATTAATAAATAGTAAAGCTCAATGATTTCAAAAACATTAAAATATAAGTAGTTCTCCTTTCGTCTTAAAAAGTATTATGCTTTGATAAGTAGTGCTCACTTTGATTTGCACGTGAATCATCACATTCTAATTGATTAAAATTTTAACCAGCTAAATCAATTTAATTGTAAAAATTTTAATTTTTTTTTGTTTAATTTAGTTTAATAAATTTTATTATTTAAAATAGAATCAATTAATCTTCTCTCTTTTTTTTTACGTGGGTCATTTAGAAACAACTTCTCTACCAGTTAAGACTAAGACTGCATATTAATAAATCTCCTTAGACTTACAAGCTGTTTAGTTTAACAACTATAATAGATAGAATATAATAGTTATTCTTAGGAATAGAAAAAAAAAGAGAAATAGGATGGAATGAATATTACTTTTTAAACTTGGAATGACAAAGAAATAACTAACAAAAAGACCTGGAATGACAAAGGAATAACTAACAAAAAGATCAAAACATCCTTATTATTATTATTATTATTATTATTATTATTAAAATCTTTATTATTATTATTTTTCTTCTTCTTCTTCTTATTATTATTAATTTTATTATTCTTATTATTATTAATTTTCTACTTACTATTAAAAAAGTCTTCAATAAATAACTCTATTCTTGCAATAGCTAAACGCACCTATTGATTATCTTTAACTATTCTTAAAAATTAAGGAGTACCTAATCTTAGGATTAAGTATTGGTATTTTTGTCTAACCAAATAAAGGATTATTTAAAATTTAAGAATATATCAGGAATAGAATTCCCATTCCTGTAAACCTAACATGCCTCTAGTGTATCAAGCATGGCGTTGTTGTTGATGTTGAAAATAAAATAAATCAATTACAATATCTTTTTTAATTAAATTTTAATTTTTTAATAAATAAAGACAAACTCTTTTAATTGTATTTATTCTTTAGTCGGATTTTATGACGATCTAATACCAGTTAAATCTTTCAAACCTTAAACATTTTGTCTTACGGATTTAACTTCTTGTTCGGTTTTTAAAACATTGCAAAATTTTAGTTTTCTTATTTTGTTAATATTTTTGATATTTTCTCATTAAATTTTTAAATCAAATAAATTAACATTTGTTAATACGCGTTTCTTCAAAATTACCACCGATAATTGAAAAATGAAAAACAACAAATTACGGTCCATTTATGGCTGCATTCCTATTCCTTGACAATTTAAGATAACGGTTCAAATGAAAGTCTGGCATTCCGAAGTCAATTTCAGTCTCCGGATCATGCTCTTGTGGTCCAATTTGTGAATATCACTTTCAGTACGTACGCACGATAGTATTACTTTCTTCTTTGCCAACTTTCAAAATCCTTTTCTCTGAAAAAATCTTTTTATTCATTTTAGACATACATAACACTTTACTGTTTAGTTCTACATCAATTATTGGTTTTACATCATGCTTTGGTATATTCTCCTAATGCCAATCGGGTCGACGCATACATACTGAGTGACGTGAATATGGAAAACCAATGTGACGTCCAAGGCTTATCGTGTCTCCAATACATTGCTAGTCCTTTAGATTATTTAATGAAAAAGTGGGCAATGGACAATATCATTCCAGGATTTACTTTTCCCACATAGACCATAGCACAATCATTTTGATATTTGTAGTTTATCTCTCGTTGTGAGATGGGGTAGCTTGAAATTACCAGGAAGTGAGAGATTTGAAAGTTTGGTTAACTTTGGCTTATTCCAAGAGCTGATTTCAATACAATGGCAAGCTAAAAGGAAAAAGATGACAAAATTAAAGACGAGAGATAAGTGGACCTCGGCTGATTCAGCACGAGTTTGTCTTCATACTACTTTCCTAGTATTGATCATAATGGGGGTAGTTCTAATTCTTATTCTCCTCTTTTTTTCTTATATCATATGCTATTCAGTTCAACCTGTGTCACAAAATCCTACTCCACTTTTCCTTTTCTCTCCTGCCAAGCAAACCATCGTATATGCGCCTTTCCATGCAACGTGCTTGTCATGTTTATACGAGTCAAGCTAGTCTTTTAAATCGCTTAGCCGGCGTCTTATTTACCAATCACATCGTAACTATATAGCCTAAATAAAATCTGAAGGGGGTACCTTTATTCCCCGGAAACCTTTCTTGGTGTAAGCCATTACAGGAAAGACTAAAAGAGAATAAGGCTTTCTGATTAAAGTGATTCCGAGCTTTTTTCTCTAGATAATGTTTTGTGGTACAATAATACCTACAAATGATAAAGGCATAATACCAATTTATGTAACTTTGGCCACTTCCACTATGAGACCTTTTGGTGTGAAACCTGCGTCGCGTGCTGCTTCATCGGCTGGTCAATTATCCTGACAAGAACTGCTAAATTCATTATATATCCAGTTAACAGTTGTTGTTGTCAATCTAATCGTAATAATAGCCACTGTTGTGTCGGTGCGCTTTCTTTAGAAAAAGTAAACAGAAAATCAATTTATGTTGTGTGACCAGAAGATAAGCGACAATTATCGTGAACTGCTAATTTAATTAGAATATTAGAGTGTAATTAATTGACTAAGAAGACTTGAGCAACGCATTTTATCTATATAAAGTACGATCAATCCTACCTTCTTCCGCACTCCCTTGAGCCAACCTATCTAGCCATGTCTACAACTTTTCTTCTCTTCACCTTACTGCTACAGACATTCTCACTTGACGTTTTGGGACAAGCAACATGTCCACCTCCTCGTGCATGTCCTCTGGTTTCAGTACCAGCAGCACCACAACCTTTCGTTCGACCACCCAGGCCTTCTTTTTATCCACGTGCAAGGCATCTCCTGCCTCGTCAACCAGCCCAAACCCCTGGTCCTCTTGCTAACAGGGCTCAAATTCTTTTCATCACCCAGGAACTTAAACGAAACATAACATTCGATCCTAACAACTATACTCCTAGTTGGGTTGGCACCAATTACTGTACTTTTAAAGGGTTTTACTGTGATACGGTTCCTGATAGGAACATTACAGGATTGGCCGGTATTGACTTTAGTGGTGCCAGATTTCGAGGTAACTTGGATTTTTATCGGTTTATCATGAATTTACCAGACATTGCCATCTTCCATGTAAACACCAACAACTTCAGTGGAGTCATAGGTGCGGGTCTCAGCTCGTTGAGATATTTATATGAAGTTGATTTGAGTAACAACAAGTTCGCGGGAGTTTTCCCTCTTAACGTTCTCGGAGCCACGAAATTGACCTTCATCGATATTCGATTCAACGGCTATCTCGGTACTGTTCCTGATCTGCTGTTCAACGCTGACACCGATATTCTCTTCATCAACAATAACGGATTCAACCAGAGAATTCCTACCAACTTTGGCAACACTCCAGCACGTTATCTCACTCTCGCCAACAACGGATTCACGGGTTCCATTCCCACAAGCATCGGTAGAGCATGGAGAACGCTGACAGAGGTGGTATTCCTGCGAAACAGGCTCTCAGGTTGCCTTCCTTACGAAATAGGCTATTTGACCAGGATGACGGTGTTCGACGTTGGAACCAACCTGTTGACGGGTCCAATCCCGCGATCATTTGGTTGCTTGCAAAGCTTGGAGTTTCTGAACCTGGCTCATAACCAGTTTTATGGAGCAGTACCGGAGGTCTTATGTAGGGTGAGAATGGCGTACAACTTCACGTTGACTTACAATTACTTCACTCAAGTAGGGCCAGAGTGCTTGGCGCTAATAAAAGCAGGGGTGCTTAACGTTAACAGAAACTGCATCATGGGGCTTCCATTTCAAAGGCCAGTAGCAGAGTGCACTCGTTTCTTTTCAAGAAGGCAGCCTAGGGTTTGTGCCCGTCCGGAGACCTTCTCTATTACACCTTGCACACCTCCTGCTTCAACCTTGAGAATCAGAGTGGCTCCTATGAAAACTGTTCCTACTCCACGAACCTATCAAGCCCTTGCACCGCCGCCTCCTATGTAATTGGTGGTACAGAGTATAGAAACTAGTCCAGTTTCCGAATAAAAGATAGTGATGGTGCAGGGAGGTACTACGTATATATTGCTTCTATTCTCCGTGTTTTAATGAACTCGTGGTCTGTCCATTTCGTTTGCATATTTTTTCCTTTTATCCTAGTAATTCTTATTCCTATGTAATGTCTGGAATGTATGTGTAAATCATTACCACCAGGTGCACAGCATCGTGGAGTTTGATATTTAATAAAAGTTTGGTTGATTTTTTGCACCAAAGCCATTGTCAACTCAGTCTGAAGTTTTCTAAATTTGTTGCATTCTGTGCAATTTGGGAAGGTAAAACAAAAAAATCATCTCTGTAACGATATTACATTATTTTTATGTACGTCGAAAACTTTAACATTAGTAGGCATATTCTTTGCTTCTTACATTCCACTCACTATAAAGCGGGAGAGGTGATCCCTGTCTATTTTTCCATGTACCAACCCTGTCCACCAACCCTGTCCAATGTGATCTTAGCCATCTACTTATGTGATAGTAAAAAGCAGACGACAGGAACTGAACGCCGAGACCCCAACCCTACAGTAGCTTTCCAGGGAATGAAAATTGGAATCCTGTCACAGCCACCGACACTTCTGAAGCCAGCCAAGAAGAACACATCTGAAGACAAAACTTATTTATTATTAATGTTTAGTGACAAATAAACAATTGTCATTAAACTAAACTTATTTAACTGTTCTTTATTTTCACTTTTTGATATTATTAATGGGAGATTCAACTGCTACACTTGGTAGATGCTCCTTAACGGAGTACAACCTATAAATTACCCTTTTTAATTTATTTTTATATCGATATACTATTATTATTATCTTAAAAGTTATTTAATAAATTAATAAATAATTTATACAATATCTTCTTAAAAATAATTTTAGGGAGCTTTTGAGGTAGATGACATTTGACATTTGTCGCAATTGTCTTAGGCCCTATTTAGTTGAGGGGTTGATAATGGAACGGGAGGAAACGTAACACACTTCCGTCGTTTGGTTGAAAGTTTCGTAATAAAATAGAACGGAATGAAATGGAAATGAAGGATTTCATATTACGTTTCATTCTATCCTAAATAGTAAAAATAAGAAACTTCTGATTTAGGAGTTTAGGATAGAACGTAAACTAATAAATACATACTACCTAATAAACTCTCAATAATTTTTCTTAATACCAGCTATTTCTTTTAATCCTAACCCCATTTTTCTCAGACTCATTTATTACGGTCCACAAAAAGTTATATATAATTAATAATATTTTTATATTATTTCTCCTTGCCCTATTAATAATAATTTTATATTTTTAATAATAAATTGTATATAATTAATAATAAAATAAAAAATTTTAATTCAATTTTTATTAACAAAAATAGAAAATATATAAATATTATTCTTTGATTATTTGTATATATTTCTATATACATAAAAATATAAATAAATTATTTTTAAATATAAATCACGTATAATATAATAAAATAAAACTTATTAAATAATTAATATTTTTTTATATTATTGATAATAAATTTATATAATTAATAATAAAATAATAAAACTTTTATTAAAATTTTTATTATTTTAAAATAGAAAATATATTTAAAAAATTATTTGTCACGGTTATGACTTGAACCATGTCTTTTTAATTGGACATGATTTCTGTTTTAAAATCATAGCGTTAAACCTCCTGTAACAGTCATTTTAGTATCAAAAATATAATAGTCATTTATTATATATTACATTTTACTCCATCAATTTTTCAAATAACATTTTACTACATTACATTATGAACCCTTTCATTCTTCTTAAGCAACTTTTTACTGTATTATATTCTATTATAAATTGTTCGTTCTCTTCCATTCCGTTCTATTTTATTAATATTCATCTAAATAGGCCCCTTAAATTCAATGTTGTGGGCCATAGCGGACCAGACTGCTTCAGGCTCAGCCATGAAATATGTAAATTGGGCCTTGGAAATTTAAAGTTAATGTTCACTGAAAAGCCTGAAAGGCCAGGATCTGACTTCCGGTCATAAGAAATGCTATTATTACTACTCAGGGGCATATGATTACTATGATAATTGGAATACAACACTCTTTCTTGATGATCGATTCGTTGGCATCAGGAGCACTTATTACTGTCGTGAGAAGGATAATCATTTGTCGTTTCTGCACCACCTGACATTGAATTATGGAGATATGAAGAATACAAGGTCATTCTCAAATATGAAAACAAAATGGACTTTAAAAAGATAGAATAGCAAGAGTAGCAAACAATTCTTCCTCTCTACTTTCCAATCAGAAAAACTCTGATCGTTCTTTTGATAGGGACATGTAAACGAATTGACACAATTACTGAAATTCTCATGCTGTAGTAAACATGAAGAATACAGGATAAAATTTGCCAGGCTTGGTATGGGAAGCACACGAATTGGTAATTTTCTTACCCGTTTAATCATTTAACACGAACATCAAATCCTTTGGTCCCAGGGACGGGCCTCCAAGATTTTGAACATCGTAAGGTCCCTTTCTCCAACGATCCAAAATCTGGTAGAGTATGGATTTATTTGTGACCCGTGAGTAGTAATCAAGTAGCTACTTCAGTAGAATAGAACAACGAATTTCAACAGCTTCCTCGATCTAGAATCAGATACTAGAAATAGCTTACTGTAAATTCACATGGCACCGTCCAAAATGGCAAAAGAAAAAGTTTACTAAACTTAAGAAATGGGCACTCATGGATTGAGCTAACAGGTCCAATCCAAACTGCTAAATGTTAAAGAAAATTAACCGGAACTCCTGCACGTTTAACATGACAGGACCTCTTGTCCTCGCGTCCTTTACCTTCACGTGACTCTGAGCTTGCAGTCCTCCTCTGTTCCTACAAACTTTGTCAGCTGCTTACCCTTCCTCACTCTCTCACACGACCTAGTCTAGACAAGCTCTTTTTTCTATCAACCCCCGGCCCTGTGGGGAATGTAATGGATCAATTACGCTTTTGGTTTTGAATCAGGCAAATACAAGAAGAAACAGAGTCAAGAAATAGTTAGCTTTCAGTTCGAACGTAAGCTATGTTCCTTGTTCTCTTGTCAAAAGCTTGTCTTGTGCTGTCTTTATGCACTCTTGCAACCGTTGCTTCGTCGGTGAACTTACTGCAACTGTCTGATGCTGCTGCACTTCTCGCCTTCAAATCAAAAGCTGATTTGAAAGACATTCTTCCCTACACTCATAACACAAGCTTCAACTTTTGTCAATGGCAAGGAGTCAAATGCTTCCAGAGGAAGGTGGTGCGACTCGTCGTCCAAGGACTAGATCTCGGCGGTGTCTTCGCTCCCGACACTTTGTCTCGCCTAGACCAGCTTCGAGTTCTCAGTCTTCAAAGCAACTCGCTAACTGGGCCAATTCCTGATTTGTCCAAACTCATCAACCTCAAGTCCCTCTTTTTGGATCACAATTCATTCACTGGTTCTTTCCCACATTCAATTTTTTCACTTCACAGGCTCCGTACTTTGGATTTATCGCACAACAATCTAACCGGAGCTATACCCGCCAAGTTAATATCTTTGGAACGCTTATACTATCTGTGTCTGGAGTGGAACAATTTCAATGGGAGTATTCCACCGTTAAACCAATCTTCTCTCCGGACCTTCAATGTTTCTTTTAACAACCTCACCGGTGCAATTCCAGTGACACCCACGTTACTTCATTTTGGACTGTCCTCTTTTCTTTCAAACCCTAGTCTTTGTGGAAAGATTATAGAGAAAGAGTGCCGACCAAGCTCACCATTCTTCGGTCCATTGACATCGACGACAGCGGTAGCTCCACCTCCGGTGATTGCAATTGACCAAAGCGAAAACTTGCACGGTGTTGACTTCGATGAACAGAGTTCAAAAAGTAAGCATAAGAGAACAGCAGCAGTTATTATTGGGTTCTCATCAGCATTGTTCCTTCTCGCTGGTTCACTCCTCTGCTTTGTAATAGCTATAAAAAAGATAAGGAACCAGCAGAAGGATTCAAAGGGCATAAGTGCATCAGAATCTGTGACAGCTCCTGAAACAGTGGCAGTGATGCAAATAGATCAGCAAGAGAATGAATTGGAGGAGAAAGTGAAAAGAGTGCAACGAATGCATGTGAGCAAAAGTGGGAATCTTTTGTTTTGTGCAGGGGAGACTCAGCTTTACACATTAGATCAGCTAATGAGAGGTTCAGCTGAGTTGCTGGGTAGAGGTACCATAGGAACCACCTACAAGGCTGTGTTGGACAATCGTCTGATAGTTAGCGTCAAGAGGCTGGACTCGAGTAAGTTGCTGGGCACGGCCAGAGGTGTGTTTGAGGGGCATATGGAGTCAGTGGGTGGACTTCGACATCCCAATTTGGTTCCACTCAGGGCTTATTTCCAAAACGGAGAAGAGAGGCTTCTCATATATGATTACCAGCCCAATGGCAGTCTCTTCTCTTTGATTCACGGTAAGCTTTCTTCCATGTCCATGGGTTTTAAATTGCATAATGCAATCGAAATTCTTCTTAACTTAAAAGCTTTCAATTTCTTCTGTTTTATGGCGTTAGTTTTGAGTTTTCCTTTTCCTCTTTTTTACTTCAATGCTGTTCGTGTGAAATTATACCTGATGGGAATAATTTGGAGGCAGTAGATTTGGTAGATGGGAATAATCGAACCGTCAACGTGACAATGTTCATATTTGCAGGTTCAAAATCGACGAGAGCAAAGCCACTGCACTGGACCTCGTGCCTGAAAATAGCAGAGGACGTGGCACAAGGACTCTCCTATATCCACCAAGCATGGAGGCTTGTTCACGGCAATCTCAAGTCAACAAACATCCTTCTCGGCCCAGATTTTGAGGCTTGCGTCGCCGACTATTGCCTTACCGTTCTTGCCAACTCAACACCTGACGATGACCCGGATAACGCAGCATACAAGGCTCCAGAAACTCGGGATAAACACAATCACCAAGCAACCGCAAAATCCGACGTTTATTCATACGGAATTCTGTTGTTAGAGCTTTTAACTGGCAAGCTTCCGTTGGAACTCCCAGCAGTTATAGTGCCATATGAGATTATGAAATGCATCAAGTCCTGTAGGGAATTAGATGACGGTGTACAAGAAAACATACTGGAAATGCTTCTTGAGGTAGCTATAACTTGTAGCTTGACCTCAACTGAGCAGAGGCCCACTATGTGGCAAGTACTAAAGGTGTTGCAGGAGATTAAAGAGACCGTATTAATGGAGGACGCTGAACTGGACCCCCACGGTGGTTTGTCTTAGCCATCACGTACGGTACATCGATTTCATACAGAGGGTAAAACGACAGTAAATTACAAGATATGGAATATCTTGTGACATATCTTTTCGTTG
>JAOSBP010000002.1:2744831-2758468 GCA_027563825.1 Erythroxylum mucronatum | reverse complement strand
ATTATAATTAAAGTTTGACTTTAGTTGTAATTTTAATAAAATCCAAGGATATGAAAAATAAGATTTTTCATATAAAAAGGAAAAATTAGAACAAATTGTAGCTAGCACTTCTAACAAGTTTTTCCTCTCAAATTTGATTTGAGTTTTTCTCCAAAAAAGATCCGTGGATACCGTTAGAAGCCGGACAATTGAATGGCTCGTGGAATTGACAATTTCAGAGAAGCAGGATATTGTATCGGGAAATCATAACAGGTTAGTTTAACTTTGTCAATTTCTTATTTTATGTTTCCAATTTAATTATGTTAAAGTTGATTCTGTGGAAAATTTTTAAATTATTTCCGTTGTGCTTAGATTTGATCTTGCGTATATTTTCTAACAGATCTAAACCTTAATGGTAACAATATAAAATCAAATCTGCCACTGAAAACAAAATAGCAACATAAACAAAAGCATAAGCAAACCAGATCTAAGAGATAATAGCGACAAATTGAAACTCTCCAGTTAAATAGCGACAAAACCCATTATCCCTTACCTCAAACTCCAACACATCAATCTCCAAACAAGTAAAACAGATCTAAATCAAAACCAACATCAACAAAAGTAAAACAAGCTTCTTGGATTGTGTATACAACAAAGGAAAAGATGGGTTATCAAAAAGGAACCTCCTTTGTGCGAAAACACAATCAAAAGGTTATTCGAAGCGAACCTCCCTCTTTCCTTCGCATAGAAAACCAAATATTTATGATCCAAAAACAGAAACAGAGATAATGACACCTACTGTAACCAGAAAAGCCCCAACTCTTGAGCTACTTCTAACAAATGTTCGCAGCAAATTTAAAAGGAGAAGAGAAAATTTATTTCAGTACCTCGTATGTATTTTAGTGTTCATCTCGCTTTGAACTTTGATCCCAACAGAGACAAAAGCTTTGAACTATAATATTATTATTATAATATTTAGAGGTATGCATTAATTAAGTTAATTTTATATTAATTTCTTATATAATATTTATTAAATAATAATAATAATATTCATTATATTTTGTTATAAAGTTATTTGTTAATATATTTTAATTATTAAAACTATTTTTTTGAAATTTACGTATTTTAAATTCCTTTGAGATTAAAATATATTTGTTACATAACTGCCAAATTTAAAAATATTTTATTTATTAAAAATTTAAAATTTGGTTAATAATAGAAATTAATAATAATTAAATAATATATATTTAATTGAAAATACATTATAATAAAATAAAAATAAAAATAATTTCTATAATTGTCACAAATTAAGAGAATATAAAAAATTAAAAATTAAATAAACAAAACTTTTTATTACTTTTAAGAATAAAAATTAAAAATTTAAAAACGAAAATAAAATCAAACAGACCCTAATCAAAATTTTAAATGGACTTGCTTTTGTTATAGGGTCTTGGCAGTTAGGCCTATTTGATCCAAATAATGAAAGGCCAGTGGAAACAATCAGAATATAAATAAGAACAAGCCCGTATATGGTTATTGATAGTTGATTGAGAAGGAAAGATTTGCTCTTTTCTCGCGAATTTCCTAGAATCCTCTGCACCCTTCAGTTCCTTATCAAAGTTCACTGAGATTTTTCTTGGATTTTCTGATTGATTGAAAAATAAAAAAGAAAGCTAGGATCTTTGTTCAGTTGAAACATAGAAGACGCTGATTAGACAACAGAAAGCACCTTGTCCAAATGACAGACTCAGTGGACACGGAGATGGAGGCCGTCGTCGCCAACCCAAACGATGCAGTTAGAGAGTTGCTTACAAATGCTCGACTGCTCATCAACGAAGGAAGACCTTCTCAGGCTCTTCGAGCGGTCACTACCATCAAATCTTTTCTCCTTTTTCTTACTTTCTGATTGATTCTTTTCTTTTCTTTTTCTTGCTTCACGCATTTGGTTCAATTATTCATCAACGTTAACTTCGCTTTACATTATGTGCATTTTGCTAAAGATACCCATTTGATTAATATGCTTTCCTGTTTTGGATCCAATTTTCGTAAAATCTCTAATATGTGCCCATCTTGTTTTCTACTGGTACTACTATATAAATTTCTGTTTCATGGGCAAGTCTTTTGGAATTCATTAATAATTGAGTGCTTCTTTTCTTGCATTCCTGTATAGAGATTGGATATTTTCTAGTTAAATTCCAAGAAATAAAGATGATAGTATCTGCAAATGTTTTTAGATCAAATCTTTTTGATAGGCTTGCCTACTGCAGTTCTTTTTATGGTGCATCAAATTCCAGTACCTATCTTGTCAATTTTCTTTGGGTTTGAGAATGGTGAAAAGGTTCCATGCTTTGGATTGGAATGAGATAGACATTTTGCAAGGCAGTCATGAAGGAGCATTCTCTTGATTACGGCTTACCCTTTTTTCTACAATGGGAACAGGTTGTAATGGCAGTGCGGACACAGGGTGGGGATGCAGCAGTACGCCAATCCTTGATCCGTGCGCAAGAGCTGTACATAAACAGACTTCGGGATAGTATTGCTATTGATCAACTTGCGTCTGTGTTTGCTGAATGTGCAATAGCTGATGCGCAATCTTTGAATCCTGAGCAACCTACATCAAACGCTAGAGGATCAGCAGTTCACGTTGATGTTAATGGGAACTCCATACTGGCAGAAACAGGCAGGATGCAAATTGTTTTAGATGCCTTCTCTGATGGGAGCAGCTTTATCTGTTTACAATGTGGAGGTCTTGTCAGTAACCATCGTAAAGATGAGCACTATGCATACTGGTGTAGCAAAATCTGAAGTCCGGGAACATGCCATCTTCCTTTTCAGAAGTTGACCATCCTTTTTCAATGATCCTCACTGTTTGGTAACTTTCTTGATTCATGGATGTTTCGTAGTAGATATATGTCAAATACAGCACAACCAATGAAACTGCAAATCCCTGATCTTATGATTTTAAGGGGACCTTGAGGTAGGTAGAAAGTTAGAGGTGATAGCACAAACCTGTACTCTTATATGACCAAGTACTCAATGTTTGCCTTCTTGTAATCATTCGATTCCATCGTCCAGGAATTTCTGTTAAAACCGCAATGTAGTTTTTGTGTGAAAATATGCTGTTCCTTCCTAAGAAATGTGGCTCTGACCTTCTTTTTGCTGGTTTTATGACCAAACGACTTTGACACAGAGGTCTTTGCATTCCAACTTTGAAAAGGAAAGCTATGAAAGTTTTCTTATCCATGGTGGATTGTTTCCGCAGAATGTAATCAAAGTTGTAAACTTAAAACAACAGAGGCATAAAAGGCATCAGTCATCGGAATCAAATTTCACACGACGCTGGTTTTTCGTTTGTGTTGTCTTGTTTAGCAGGTTTTTAACGCTTTTTTGCATCTTGAATTGCTGGTCATGCATTCAGAAAGAGAGATCATCAATTTATACAATTAATTAAGCCTTGGGAGAACGTAGAGAGACAGTTGTCAGAACACGAGATATTCTCTATAGTATAAACATTCAATTGCTGTACTGACTTTTGTAACAGATTACAGATGTATACAAAGAACTCACAAAGACTTAATTACAAATAAAAGACGGTACGTTTACAAATTTCTCTCACAAGTGTGGTTTTCTAAGAACACACTAGAGACACTGTATTAACCAAGAAACTTAAATGTAAATAGAGGAGCCACAAGAGAAAAATCAGACTAGGACCCTTTTTTTATAAATTTGTGAGAAGAATTTTCCCAGATTGTTGTTATTGAACAATATATACCAAACATTGAAGACACATGATGTGAAAAAAGCCACTACCTCCCAGCTAATGCCATCTAGGGTTCTCAGGTGTCTTCTCGATTACCCTTTCCGAACATTTGACGTCGTCATCTTGCTCTACAAGATGCTCCCAGTGTAGCCATTGTGGTCAAATTTCGAAGATGAAGAATCTAAAGCTTTCAGAACCATCTCATGCAACATATAACTCATCAGCAGCAATCTTCAGCACACTGCATAAGGATTAGATAAAGACATCAAATTGGATCATTTCTGTCAAACTTGTTCTCAAGTATGGCTTTATTCAGTTATAAATCTTTGATCTAGCGCCGACTTTATTCAATAAATTCATTTATTTGACCTGTTGTTCCTGAGAAGAAATTTATTTCCCTGGCTATAAGCTTTTTTCAAATGAAATGGCAGAAAGTTGAAACAAGTTTCAGATGAGATTCCTTATTAGATGCATTCTGTACTCTGGTAAAGTAAAAAGTGGCAAATAACTTGCCTATATATAGATCTACGTGTGCTCCATGTAGCAGGCTGGGATTGTACTTGTAGGCCAAAAATGAGTCCTGAGGATGGACGAATCTGCTGACTGCAGAACATCAGACCATACGCCTCAGGGAATGTGAACGAGGCTTTGTTCTAATGATTGTTTCATCACTCTGCCTAATCAGTTCTGACAGTCTCCATGGTTTCTGCCACTTCCATTTGAATTGCAAAAGCCACTGGTGATGACTTCTCTTCCATCTCCACAGCTTCCCTCCTTGTCCTGCACCTGTTAGTTTTCTCGTTGGCAACTGACCAAGGGGTACCATCTGCAACAACAACGAATTCAATTTGTTGATGAACACTTAATGCAGATCTAATACCATTGCAAAAGAGAGGTAAGGAAATAAACCTTTCTTGATTGATCTATAAATGCTGCTGATGCTCTGACAGAACCATTAGCAATTCCTGGTGTATATTTTAGCTGCTTCTGTGCCGGCACAGGAATTGGAGATAAAGGACCATTCATATCATCAGCTATGTGTTTCGGTGTACTGTGGAAACTAGCATGCTCCTGGTCAGCCTAAGAAAAATTGGTATAGTTTCAGAAGAAAATGATGGTGAATTAGCGTGTGCATATATAAAAGAAAACTAACTGAAACTGTGAAAAGAATCAGCAATGAACATGCATTGCAATCATAATTCTTCTTATGGGTAATAGGAAGCATAATAGTGCACACTGGAGAAGCACAATTCAGATCCAGAACATGCACTTGTAGTTGCAATAACAAAGTGTACAACTTTTACATGATGCATGAGAAGAACAGCAGGGAAAAGAGAAGACCATACTGATGTTGCCAAAGCAATTGAAACAGCTTGCTCTCTCAATTGTAGATCCTTCTCTACTTCTTTCCTCCGAACTTCACTCTGCCGCAACAGAGTTACAAGTTCTTTAAATTGTTCTTTCATCTCTTTGATTTCCAATTCCTTCTCCCACAATTGGCACCTTGCATCTCCAAGAGAATTAAACATATACTGAAGCAAGTTTTTTGCATCTCCCATTGAACGCAGCTGACTCCAACGTCCACGATTAGTGAAGGCACGCTCCCTCTCTTCCGCCTCTGAAAGTTGGGAAGCCATTGATACAAGTGAATTGGATGATATGACTAGCATGCTCTCTAGCGAATATATTCTCGCCATTCTGGCATTCGGCGACATGGAAGAAGCCCTGATGATAAAAAAGACAACTTCTGATATCACAACACTGAATTCAGGTATTGCTATTCAATTGAGTTGATAAATTTACTTTATTGATTTTTGGAACACACAGGAAATAATGAGAACTGCTAAAAGTTAAATGGCTTTTGTGGAACTCATACCTAGCAAATCCATTTTTCCCTCTTGGAGGGCTTAGCCCCTTTGAAGCAAACTCATCAACCTGCTTCAACATGGCCAGTTCTTCTGCCAGTGCAGCTCTCCTGCAAAGCACGGCATCAGCTAACACAATACCCAGTATACTATATGACCAATTGAGTGCTAAAATTAAATACATACACTTGGCTTTGCTTCTCATACTCAAAGCGAACTTCATGTACATTCACCATAACTTCTAGCTCATGATCAAGCCACCGCTGTAAGGACTTCTCATTGGTCTGCACACGGAATCGGAATGAACATAAGCTGTAATATAATGATAATCAAAATTGCACCAATTCAGAAGATTATCCAAGACAAGTACCTGTCCATTTGTTCCTCCATTGCTCAAAGCTGGAAGATTGTACACCATCAATATTTTGATTTATGAAAGGAAAATAAATAAGCGATCAGCTCTGTATTTTCAGTAAGTACAAAGCCTCCTGATGTGGCACTCAAGAATTAACCATAGACAGAATAGACTTAAAGGATTTTATTGTTGAATGTAATGTGCCCTCCATGTGATGAGATATACATTTACCAGGACAGAGCATCCGTAGATTGGAACCTATGGTAAATATATATGCATGAAATCTACCTGAGTTATCACGCACAGAAGATTTACGTGCTTCAAGCAGCTCTTTTAGCCTCTTGGTGGCCATTGCAGCCTCCTCTGTCTTTCTCTGAAGAACCTGAAGTAAAGAAGAATGTTATGAGCGCGATAAGTCGATAACTTCAAAAGAGAATAGTGATGTCAAAAGAATAACTACTGCATTGTTGAAGATCAGACTTAAGTGTATTACCACAGTTATATTGTTTCATAGAAAAGAGTACATTTCAAAACACCAGAACATAAGTGTATTGTCTGTGTACAGTTTTCCCACTAGAGACTGGATAGTTTGTGATTTGTACACAGTGAAAAAGTATGCAAGTTAGAAAATTAAGCTCACCAGTTTCTGACGCTGGTTTAAAGCTTGCAATTTATGCCTTTCGTATTCATTTCTTCTTCCTTCTTTTCGTAACTGCAACACGAATGTGTAAAGGATTAAAGAAGAAAATGAAATTGATATTTACAACAAGTGCAAACACATAAGTGCCAAAACATTATGCTTAAAGGTTGTGAGATGCAAAATCCTCAAAAGATTATTGCAACACTTGTGAAAAAAGCTTCTACACATTAAATAGACGAGATCAAGATGAAATCAACTAAAATGAACAAGGAAAAGCACCTGTAACAGTTCCTTTTCCCGGGAAGCTTTCCACTGTCGAAATTGCTCTGCCTCTTGTTTAATTCTATGTAGTAATTGAACCTACCCGATGGGTGGGGAAAAAAGGAAAAGGAAAAAGGAGGAACTTGAGCAATGATCACACAGAGGAAAAACACAATGCAACTGCAGCAATAGTGCCAGATATTTCACCTTTTGGGATTTTATAGACTGAATTTCATCTTGCAACCGCTTGGCTGCTTCATCACTTTTTTGCTTTTGCTTCAAGAGCTGTACCTGGTTCTCTTGTTTCTTCTTAAGCTCCAGAATCTGAAACACATGAAGAATGGTAACAATGAAAGTGCTACCCCAAGAAAAAAGAAGCAATATGTAGGTGCTTATTCACCTGTGCTTCCAGCGATTTTAATTTCTGGGAATGAATATCTTGCAACTTTTGTGCCTGTCCATCAGAACTAGATGAAAGGTTCTCAATTTCAGCTAATAATCGATCCCTTTCTTGCTGCAGCAACAAAGTAGGTTAATGAATAAACTTCCTGTTCTCAGTGAAGCTAAGATAAGTTAGTAAAGTGTTATCTAAACCTGAGCAGCTCTTTTTTCATCCTCTAACTCTACAATTTTCTTGCTGAAGTGTTGCTTGAGTGCTTCAGTATCAATCCCTCCAAAAAGTTTCATCTCTGACTGCTCAGACAGACATAAAAAGCACACATTGTCAATCATTATAATCAATACTGTTAGTTATCCTTATAAGCAACATGGAAGCAAATTACTGAAGACATACTCTCATGGACAGTAATGATTAACGATAGTAATGCATCTATTAAAAGCTCCGCAATTTCTCAGACAATATTCATTCTCTTATTTTATACTCCTACATTTTTCCGTAATAAGCAGTTAAGCTGGCAGCAATGTGAGCAAAAAGTAGAGAAAACTTATGAGCTTCCATTGTCCATACATTACCAAGGTTTCTTCAACAAAACTTTGGGAACTTAATTTATAAGTTTTTAGTTGCATATTCTTTGTTGGATTTTGGACATGGCCATATAATAATTATTATGTGTTATGGTCAAGAAATATTGGTTAAATGTGTTTGTTCATGAAATATATGTTCCTTTCATCACAAGAAAACAAAAATTTTACTTCTAACCTCTTTCTCCTCCAACCGTCTATTCAACTCATGCAACTCTTTATCCATGGTATTCTGCAGAAGTGTATGCTCCCACTCTTTTGCTACTTCTTCATCAATTTCTCTGGAATCTGCTGTTAAAATTGGTATTACTACTGTGCTACAACTGGCCAGATTACTTCAAATAGAATTGTTAAAACCTTAAGCATAGCTGGTTTTGCTTTAAAAAGTTTGAGCACCACGGAGGACAAGATAATGAATTGTAAAAAGCTAGTGAATTAAAAGCAAGAACTGAAATTAACAATGAAATCATTTTCAGTCTGGGGTTTTACCTGCTATGGTTTCGCCCATTTGATAATCTGATGACTCGATACTGCACAGACTCCTTTTGAGCCCATCACTTTTCACAGAACAGGGACTACCATCCTGAATAATCAAATATTAGATTAACTTACTTCATCCAATAAGTAAATTTAGGCTTACAATTGGATTCAAAGGTACTTGAAACAATTCAGTATGACATTGATGGCAGAATCTCATATATATCAACGTAGGTGGAAAAATACTGAGCTAAAAGAATCTCCACAGTAATAGTTGACATACTTGAGCATCTGTTTCACGTTGCTCAACAGTAGTACATCTACTGCGGCATTCATGAAGTTCTCGGCAAAGATCCTCATTAGCAGCTTCAAGCCAAGCAATCCTTTCCTTGAGAACCTACAAGAATAGCTTGTTACATGTATAGTTCATCCAAAATTGATCAACTCTGGAGAGAGATTTTTAAGGGAAGAAATAGTGGCATCTTAAATAGAATCTTGAGATTGACCTATTGAGTTGAATAAATGATTCACATAAGTATATACCTGAACTTCGTCTGGCGAGCATCCTCCTCCTCCTCGGGCACAAAGTTCAGCTTGCAAATACTCTAGTTGTTGGCGCATCTTTAGCATTTCACTGGACGTTGGATCTCTGTTGACCTGTCAAGGATATAAATAGAAAGACTTCATACACGAAACCTTGATGATAGTATCATGTTCTCAATCAAGCAAAATGGGAAATATTATTATCCAAAGGAAACTTACAACAGGCTTATTTTTAATATTACGAGCACGATTTGCATACTTTAGCGTGTTGAGGGTTTCCTCAGCATTGATATCAGCAGGACTAATGCAAGCTAAGAAAGGGACAATGTAGACGAAATTAGAGAAACGTGGAATTTGCCAAGGTAAAGAGGGGATAAGGCCCAAAAGGAAACAGACTAATTAAAGAGTAGCTTTTCTTATTATTATGCTAAACAGAATAACCAAACAAGCAAAATACCTATCATAACAGTTCTGCTATTTCCACCAAGTGAATCCTGCCAAAAGAAATATGCAAGGTTCAGAGAAGAAGCATAAAGATGAATGTTATGCAAATGATAAACTGGAAGAATGCATCCACAAGCATCTGTTGCAGGTTCATCTGGATATAGCTTATACCATGTGACTTTTTATACCAGGCAACACCCTAACATTGCCAGCTAAGTTTCATTTTCATTGATGCAAGGCAATCTTTAGTTGAAAACCTGATAATATCTAAATAACTAGGATCAAAGTAACTAGATTAGACCAATACTACTCAAGAAGAGGATAGACAGCATGAGATTCATAGCAGAATGGCAGGTTTTTAAGTTGTTTTTCCAGAGATGGAACTCAGAATGTCCCTTTGTTTAGCATCTTTTTTATGGCCCTAGAGACATGCAATTCAACGTTTCTCAGATGTGCCTACTGTACCTGCAAAAGACGAGTAAGTTTACTATCACGATAAGGAACATGAACCCCTTCTTTGCGCTTTTTTTCATCACCAAGTGCACTAATAACATTACCAAGTGCAAGAAGACCCTTGTTTATGTGAACTCCTGTTAAATGAATAAACAGTTCATAAACTACAATTTTAGAGCAAAGTGAATCAATTGGCAATGATTTGGGGCAGTGCCACCGACCTTCTTTAAATCTCAAACCATCAGAGCCTGTTCTCTTGGCTCGCTCTGATCCAGCAAGGTCAACTAAATGTAACTTTGCACATAGATATTCTTCATTGGCACTTCCATTAAGACTGTTATCTTCTGGGATAACTGGACTGAGCTTACGCATCTGCTCTAATGTGATGGTAAATATTGCATGTGAACGACTACAGAAACAAATATATGAAAATAACTGTCATAAACCATGTCTAACATTAAGGAGCCTTTAGATGCAGTATATTTAAATATATAAATGATATGCAAAGGTATACAAATAACAAGATGCATGACCCACCTAGACTGATTGTTCATGTTTGTACTTCCTGTTGCCCTACTAAAAGATCCTTGTTCCAGGCAAGCAGCCATTTCCTTAAAAGTACTGACACTGACCTCGGTAGATCCTGCCAATGTTATCACACCATTTGATGACTCACGAATTTGTATCGGTGGTTTGCCTAGGATAGTTGCTTTTCCTGTGTGGCCATTTGCAGCATCTGATTTGTTCACAGAAGAGGAATCCAGCAAATCTCGAACTTCTTCCTTAAGAATCTTTCAAATAAAAAAGCTTTCAGTTAAGAAGCTTGTAGCATAGATCCCAAATCTGAGATACATACATTTGATATAACTGTGTAGATAATAAAGCATTTCAGAGCAATAATTTCCCAGGAAATACAACCATCTCTTTCCAGAATTTTGAAGATGTTGCTCAAAACTATAAGAGAACATAATAAGAATTCAGCAGTAGTTTCAGAACTCGACTAGGAGCTGACAAATATGTACACTCAAATGAAGGGAAAAATAATAATAAAGAAGCTCGATTCACATATTCTAAAGATAGTTGAGACATGAAACTAATTTCTTGGTATAAAAGTTACCTAGCAAACCACATATACTATGTACTGCAGATTTTTCAACTGATTTGTAAGAGACAAAAGCATGTCAATATCTATTCACAAATACATACACAAAGCCACAAAGGGGTACCCACAGAAACAATACAGACACAGAATTAAGTGCTCATAACGTGAATGCACTGGGGTTCTGGAGGACAAATAGGTGATTTGACAAACCTCAATGAAAGAAACATGCAGCTGGAATTCTGTCTGATGCTTTAATGCTTCGATCTTGCTGAATAACATATTCATCACTAGAGGTACTACCCCTATTTGGCAGCCATCTTTGAAGCCAGTACCCATTGTATATGTCTTACCAGAACCTGTCTGAAAACCATTAAAAGCAAACATAAGGGAAAATGGACATGTCAAAGCATTAGTGATCCTCTTGACCAAATTTTAAATAGAAGATAAATTCTCACCTGACCATATGCCAGAACAGTAGCATTATATCCATGGAATAGGCCATCAACTAGAGGGGCAACACATTCCTCAAACATGGCAGATGGTGGAGAACCAGTGCTACCATAGACATGATCAAAAGTAAATGAATGTGTGCCTATCTGTACCTGCACCATGATCATAGCCAACCGATAGTCTCAGACATTTAACTGGATATCAGGGACAAAGTATCTATGGTTCCCAGAAAACACAGAAGTCTTAAAAGGGATCTGAAAATATTGAGTAAACATGAAAGATATTAATGCTCTGACAACATGAACAATGATGAAAGGAATGAAAGGACAAGATTATACACAGTTCACAAATTAAAAAATACAAAGTTTGTCATATTAGATTGTTATTTACAAAAACTAATTTGCTTGTTTTTGGCATCTTCTAGATGTGGAAGCTCTTTGGTTAAAACTGCATAATAGAAGGACTAGAAACTGATGTGTACCACCCAACCGAAATAAACAATAGAAGATGCGTTTGGAATCCAATAGTATAGGACAATAAACTTCCTGAAAGATAAATTTCTCGACATGTTTTACTGATCCTTCCAAACAAAGCAATTACTTTCATTTCCGGAGTACCATAATTAATTCGTTGAATTGAAGAAAGTTAGTTTGTTAGACGATTCTGACGTTGGAATCTGACAAAACAGAGATAAGCTAAGAGCTTTTTGTGGAAAAAAATACTATCATCTAACGATGGAAAATTACTGAAAAGGATAGAAGAAACACACCCAGTGAAGCGAGACTCAGACCATCATATTGTTCGATTATAATAATTAAACAGAGCAACCTACTACCTCCACCACCCAAAAATCAAAAGCCACAAAAGCATGCATAAACACACACAAGAAGAAGAAGAAGAAGAAGAAGGTAGAAACTACGTTAATCTCAGAATTCAATTCCTTAAACTGATTAGTTAATAATTCACAGACTTCTGTAAAATTCGATGAAAGACCATTTAGATATTCCAAGAAGTTTTCCTAACAATTTTCTAAATTCCACGAATTTCCACACCTACAACGGAGTCTATGATGATCCTTTAATAACGAAATGAACCGTGTTTGTAAGCTTAGCTTTGTCCACTCAACAACTATGAGATAAGAGTCTTGTCTATTCAACGAACCTATCATATTATCATGCAAGTTTTTTTCTAAACTCCATCAAATTTCCCAATGATATAATGATAAAAAATTTCAATTTACTATCGCCGATCAATTATGGAAATGTCAGGCGATGAATGACATCTGATCTAAAGAGGGACAGTAGCAGAAGACTCTTCCAAGTCAAACATTCAAGCGTTAGATTTCCCATTTTGGACAAAGTAAACGCAATCCTTAGTCACTATTTCCGAAGATCTAGATCTCACAGACCGACTAAAACTTCCATTTTGATGACGATGAAAGCCAAAAACACCGGTTACTTTAGACAACCAGTAACCATCCAATGGAAAGCACCAGAATAAACAAGCCAATTTCCACAAAGTTACACCGACATTGTAATTCCCACATTCTTTAGAGGAAGCGTACCTGAGGCTTCCCCGGTACAACAGTGACACAGTCTTTACATCCCTGAGCACGCTCATCCGCGATGAGCGGTCTGACATGAACTGCAACTTTAACACAACAATCCTCTGTAGAACCATTATGACTACTCGGAGAAACAGGCACGGTAGCAGTAGAAGCAGGAGATAGAGGTGGCTCCATAAAGAAAGGTGAAAAAAAATCAAGTCTTTAGAGACAGAAATTTACAAGATGAAATTAAGAGAGTTATAAGCAGATGGTGTCCAAAAGATCGGTTTGTTTCTCTGACAAAAAAGAACCCTGTTCGTTGTCTAAAAAACTTGAAGAAGTACTTAGGACAAGAAAGTGATATTGCAACCGCAACAAGAATAACAGTAAAGTAGAAGTAGATAGACCAAGAGAAGGTATGACTTGGGTTTATTTCCTTTTCCTCAGATAGTGTACAAGATTGTTGTCCTTAGGGAGAGAATGCGTGCATGTTGTGTTACTGGTAAGAGAAAAGAGGAAGGGGCAGTTGGGGAATTATAGGAAGTACAACAGTTGTAGCGGCTAGGAGTAGACTGTAGAGAGATATAGAGAGATGAGACTTAAACCGCAACAAGTAACCACTTCCACTATCATTTTCCTTGGTCTTTACTACTACTTGTCCACTTACTACTATGCCTTAACAGACCACCACCACCAGCAATTTCAGCCATCACCCATGACAGTTGTGTTGTTCGGTAAAATACTTTCACGACACTCTTTCCCATTCTGCCCCCCCCAACCC
>JAOSBP010000002.1:2708488-2744731 GCA_027563825.1 Erythroxylum mucronatum | reverse complement strand
CACACACCTTCATTCCAACCACACATAGGGAGTAAATAACGACAAACATACGTATTATTAATACATATATATATATATCATCGTCATGTGTATATTTACTTCTATATATATATATAATCTCCCTGTTTCTAAAGCAATTTGCTTTTATTTACTTTATTTATACGATGAATATGGGAGGCAACTGTAAAAGACTGTGTATTATGATGTTTATGTTTGATGATTGTCCCTCCCAAGAAATGGATGTGGAAAAAGGAGAAAGAGGGCAACTAGCACAGACACACACACAGCCACGTGATGTCCAGTCAATTGAACGATTCCGGAGGAGTTTACGGCACGAGGAGTATCTGTTCTGTAATCTGTATCCGTGTGGCGTAAGTGTGTATCTGTCTGTCTCCACGTAATGTTTAATATCTACTGAACTTTCGGTACCCAAATTCCTTCTTGCATTCAATATTTGTGCTTGGTTTCTACATTGTTGGTCTGGAATTTAGGGACCCATTTAGGAAATTTACTACTTTGGCTTCTTATTCCACAGGAAAAAAGTAAAAAGAATCCATCTTCCAAGTCCTTAATGAGAAGGCAAAACTTGTGGAATTAGATGGTTGATTGTTGACGAGGGAATTAGCGTATTGTCATCCGTGACGGATGAAGAGAAATAGAGATTGGCATGACCGAAAGGGTCTGAGTAAGAAGAAAAGAAACATAAAGAGAGACGGGAGGAGAGGGAAAAGAGACCCACCAGATGTGCATAGCCAGCTGGTGGTCTCACACTCTCACATGGTCTTGTTTGCGACTGCATAATCCTCCTGTGGACCCCCACTCTTCACTGGGTCAGAACTCGAAACTCCTTGCCGTCTGGTCCCATGTTTGCTTACAGATTTTCTGGCGTTTAATTAATTTCAGGTCTTCCGTCTCCTGTTAGCTTTTTAAGGTTGATCATCATCGTCATCATTCTTTGTATGTGTGTCACCGATCACTTTTAACATGCACAGACCAATTCATCTTTTTTATGTAAAATCAAAATGACCCATCTCCTACCATTGTCTTCCAGTCACGTACCTTATACTAATTTCCTTTCTAATGCTAATTTACTTTCTTATCTGTGACATTTCGTCGAGCATTTGAGTATCAGGGAACAGTTACCTGTATTTGGTGCAGTTTTCTTAAACACGCCAAAGGAAACAATCGGTGGTTGTTACAGTTGTTGGATAGCTAGGATGGTATCAAAAGAAAAATGCGTTTTAAGTTAGATGAGCTAGCTCAATCAGTTCCATTGAAACAATGACAGTGCTCATAATTTTCCTAATCGAGTTCAAAACCCATATCTTCTCCTTTGTTTTTATTCGCAACAATACTGGATTAGGATTCAAAGTCCACATGATATGAGGCTACTAATTATAATTAGGACGATCTTTACATGGGATTCATGTATTGATTAAAGATAACAAGAGTTTATAGGAGGCTGATAGGTTCTTCTCACCTTATCATAATGGAGCGTGCCAAACCTTTTGGAGTGGGCCTCAGCTTAAAGTATGGTTTCATCATTTCCCCTTTTCTCGTGGCCTATCAAGCGAGCACTAACCACACACCAAATCCTGAAAAACATATAAGAAACATCAAAATCTTGACGAAGTGTTTGTCATCAAACAGTTGAATGACCGTGGGGAAGAGTATAGTTTCCGGTGATTGGGAAGTTAACTTCATTTTGTGTATTTTCACACATCCCTTTCCATTTGGTAGACTCCAAGTTAAGCAAACTTTCAGTGTCTGCAACTGTCTTTGCTGCTTTATTCTCAAGGAAGAAAATGGAAGGAGAAGAAAAACCAAAAAAGAAAAGCTGATCCAATTGCAAAGATCCAAAACCCAAGTTTCCATTGCCCAACCTAACTCTCCATTCATTGGATTTTTCCCTATCTGACCGTTGTCTTAGAAGCAGACCAAACAACAACTACGTGGAGGACCCTCCATTCTCTAGCTGATTAGATTAGAGCAGTCAGTTTAGTCGGTCTTAATTAACTTAAACCATACCAGCTCGCTTTAAATTCCCACGTTTTCAACCTAACTCACTACTTCCAATGAGTTTAAAACAAGTAATTGAGTAAAGCTAATGTGTTACACTTTTGACTAAGAAGCTACATCTCATGTATATTTTGTTGCTCATGTTCTGCTCCCTGTTTTGTTTGTGTTAGTGTCGGTTTTGTGATTTTACTTGTAGGATACGCGTACGAGGGAGATGTGTTTGTGTGGACCAAAAGACAAAAGAAACGGTATATATTTGGAGCACTTGAACGGTATAAGAATGAAACCTCGTGTACTATGTACCATGTGTTGCGTTAGAGTCACATAAGGTATTATGAAAGCAAACTCTATATAGAAACATGTGAAATCTTGTTCCCCAACTTGAGGGTCGGGAGATGGAACACCCGTATCTTGCAATTTAGCCTGGGATGGGCAAGGACAAGAATCTCATTTTTATACATTCCGTTGTATCAACTTGCCATATCAGAGCTGTGATGATGATATCTATGAATCTTTGCAACCTTCTCCCTACACTCAATTTCTTGCAGATTCACTAAACCTCATGAATGATCAAGCTAACCCTCCCACACTCAATTTTGCCAAGCTTTTCCTTTCCTTGCCTGGAACTAACTTTTTGCAGCCCTTTTATATATGATAAAAAAATCAAATTAGTAAATTTAAATTTAAATTTAAATTTAAAAAATTAATCTAAAATGTTATAACTTTCAGGTTTTGATTTAAAATTAAAATTTTGATTCAATTTGAAATTATAAAAAGTTAAGATATATCAAATTGGTAAGCATACATTAAGATTTAAACGTACAACTCCTAATCCTATCTTTTTTAACTAAGCTCTCCAGCTTCTTTGGAGGTGTTTGGCAAACAACTTATCAGCTGTTTTTAGCTTTCTGACTAAAAGTTAAAATTTTGATCATCTTAAAAAACTGTTGATGTGTTTAATAAATATCTTATTGGTTAGCTTATTTTAGTCCAATAAGTTGATTTCTAAAAGTTCCATAAGATGAGTTTTCAAAGTTAGCTTTTTTAAAAATTTAGAAGAATATAACAAAGCGGTTAATTAAACTTTTTAATCTTTATTTAATTTTATAATATTAGTTTATATTTAAAAATATTATAATATTAAATTTTTGAACATAAAGAGTTACATCAAATTAATATTTATAGTATATCAATATTATATATCTTATCTGTGTCATACTATAATTATAGATATTTTAATTTATTAAATAATAAAATTCATATATATTATATAAAAATATTCATTCATATTAATAAAGAATTTAACGTTGAACTATTATTATTATGTTTTTTATTAAAGTTATAAATTTAATTTTTGATAAAATTAAATATCTAAATTCTTATAAGAATATTTAACGAAATACTAAAAAGTATAATATTCATGCCCTTATAATTTTTAAAAATCATATCCTTATAAGTCATTTTATACGTCAACAACTAATACTAAACAACTAATTTTACAAAACATCTTTAATAAACAGCTGATGTTATCTGCTGGTCAAACCAAATAATATAACTGCTGATAGAATCAACTAATGACTAATGCAGTCCGTTGTTTGTCGAAGAAGCCTTTTTATCTCCCGTATCATATCTGTCTTTATTAAACAAAGATTATTAACACCGTAACAAAAACTAACTAGGACATATTTTATCATCCAATCGGCGCAGCTTATGCTAATCAGTGCACTCAAACTCTTTACACTTGTTGGCATAATCTAAAAGGGTTTCTTGCATAAGAAAGGTATGATTCCAATTGCATAATCATCACTTTGAAAAGCCGATCCACCACCAAAATTGTGAATGTTATCCTTTCATTTCTGTCTTCCATCATAAACATCTTCTACAATATAAACCCATGTAAATTATTCTCCCCCAAGTATGTAAATAATATTATTAATATATTAAAGCTGAAATTAAGAGACTGTTTGATTCTACGTCTATTTTTTATTATGTTTTTAGTTTTCGTTTTTCGTTTTTCATTTTTAGTTAATACTTTTTGTCAAATAAAAATAAAAATTTATTTGGTTGTTAATATTAATGTAGTTATATTTTTATTACCGAAGATAATTAAAAATAGATAAAATTTGAAGATAAGTTATTTTAATCTTTTATATAATATTTAGTAATAAATTACCAATAAAAATTATTTTATTTCATTAAAATAAATAATTGTAAAATTAATATTTATTTTAAATATATTTTAGTTAATAAATAAAAATTATTTAAAATTTATATATTTTGAAAATTTTTTAGATTTAATTACATTTATTAACAAATATTTAATTAAATAAATAAGATAAATTATTAAATAAAATTATTTAATTAATAAGTTATAAGTATCTTTCCGGAAATTATATTTTTAAGCGTATAGCATTGCATTCATAATCATCTTTCTTCCTTCCCTGCCTTCTTAACTTTAGAAGTGAAAGTTTCTATCTTTCTATTTTTTAATTCGATCTGATCCATTCATTTATAATTAGTTGGTGCTAAATTAGATTATGAAAAAACATAAATAGAAACAAAATTTTTTTTTGTAGTTTTATAAATTTTAAACAAACAAATCTTTTTATTAAATTTGAAAGAAAAATAAAAATATAAATGGAAATGGAAATAAAAGTATGTAAACATGATTAGTAATAGATTATAGTCCACCTTTGATTTCTAGAGATTAAATTTAATTTAAAATTTTTTAATTGAAACTTAATTTAATAATTTTTAATTAAAAATTATCAAAAATAATAATTATTGATCTTAAATACTCACGATTGAAGTCGAGCTATATTGGCATAGGTGAGTCCCTCATAATTCAATAGCTCAAAACTTATGATCTCCGGCACAACATGTGGAAAGTCTTTATTTAGAAAGTGTTAGACCATTAACATTTGAAGCACTTTGAAGCGACCTTTACCGAATGTCTTAAAAGGAAGGTTAGCTAAATAACACGCACGAGAGAAATATGCAAAAATATTGAGATAAATATGGGCGAGTGAGATCAGACTTGGTACAAATTTTGGTAAAATTTTGGACCTTGTGGAGATTAACTTGACCCAGACTAAGGACTTGATGGACCAAGAACTTGAGCCATACTCGGATGAATAAACCACAACTGGCGAACTTGTCGTGGAAAGTATTGAATCAGGTCAGTGTGCTATGTAGACTTCGACAAGATCATACTACATTATTAACATAGAGAGATCGTGGGAAGATTTTGGATTATGTGGCAACAACTAAGAGTTAGAGTTGTACTTGGACTCAACATGTGGAAATCTTCAGGATAAGAATGTTAGTTTCCTATTTAAATGTAAACTCTATCTTTCTGTTATCTTGTAGATTCTATCTTATCAGTTAGAGTCCTATTTGGACAGAAGTATCATTCAATTAGTCCACATATAATTTGATAGAGATAGACGTGATCTTAGCATGATCTTAAACAGTTCAGTTTAAGTAAGATTCTGAATGTATCTTAGCTTTCAAATTAGAGTGCCTATATATAAATCATTCAAGTTTTGCTCTCCTCGTCCAGCCAGAGAGAGTATTCCTTGTATTATTTTAAAAGAAAATAATATAAAGATTAGTTTTACCGTATCTCTATTGTTTCTTTGTTGTTTATATTTTCTTATTGTTTCCGTAGCATTTTTTTCTTTAAGTGTATAAGGTAAATATTTCGAGGGTCCTCGAAAGTTAAAATATTGCTTAAACGACCTAAGTAAAACTACCGTGTAAAGAATATTGGTGATCAACTTTGATGAAAATTTGAATCCCAAAATGACCTTGTATCAACTAGTTATGGATTGTTGCGTCGAGATTTGAACTTGGTAAAGGCCATTCAGGATACAACTTAGTTTAGTGGAGCTGGCTCCTTTCTCCAGGAAATTGTCGTCTCGTCCCTGTTAAGATCCAGTCACCAATCGAATCAGAATTGTGTTCATGATTGGTAATACGGACAGTCCCACAAGTCACAACAGCAAAGTGCCACTCTCATCATTTTTGCCCGTTTTCTTATGCTTTTATGGTCACTCACTGTAGTTGTCCCTGCTATATCCCTTGGTGGCACAGCAACTTATTGATCCATCAAGCAGGTTGAGGAAGACCGGAGTCGAACCAAGATTATGCGACTTCCTCCTAATTGGGTCACCTGTTTATATGAACTACATGTTTCAACTATACAGAAAGCCGATGGAAGAAAATCATTGAGTTGAGCCTGCTTGAATTGGGCTCCATTCATAACATAAGTTTCAAGTTCCTTGGGTTTTGGAACTCAACTTCGTCCAATTCACAGTGGACTTTGGAACTCAGTATTGGATTTGGACTCGTGTATTGAATCTTCCTCTCCTCTTGAATTTGTCAAACGCATGGCACTGATGTCCTGTAACGTGCAGGCATCAAAACATCAGGATCTTTCAGCCTTTTCTTTTTGTTCACTTTTCCTTTTCTCCTTTCTTTGTTTCTTAAATTCATGCTTTCCTTTTAGTGCCATTCCAAAGTTCTTACAAGGGCTGGTTCAGTGGAAGCTGAGCGTCTCTTCTTTAACCAATTCAGGCGAGGGAGGGAAAGGAAAAGAAAAAGAAGAAAAGCTTTTCATCTTTATGGCTCTTTATCCATTCATTGCTTTCCTCAAAAGACCACCATCAAAGCCATTTGTTATTATTTCATGTAGGTTTAAAGATGATGATCATTTGCTATTATATATATATAAAAAGAGCAATTTGTATTGATCAAATGTGGCTTTTTTCTGATTTTGAGCGTCACTTTCATTGCATAACAAGAATCGACTATAAATCCATCGTCTGAAAGATCAATTTACTCAAAGAATTGATGATAAGAACAAAGCTATTCAATGAATATCAGTTTTAGCTGTGCAAGTAATCCTGTTTGTGATATACATCAGAAGAGGACCTAAAACAGACGAAGTATGGATCTAAGATCCCACAGAATCATGTCTTGTCTGAAGATCCCAAAAGCTCTGTTCCTCAGATGTTAACTTAAAGAGTAGTAAAAGCATTTCCAAGCTTTTTCCTTTCTGAAAAAATCTCGAGAAACCATGTACAGCAAATCCATGCAACTGGGAAAAATATTGTTAACAGTGCTTCATGTCTTGTGGCCGCAATATAGTACTATTGGGAGATCTTCCTGTACTAGAATCCAACACAATTTCGAAAAGATCAGCCTCAGACTCCTCATCAAAATCAACCCCTTTACTTTTAGTGCCACTACTAAAGTGGCTAGCTTTTGGTGCACTTCTATTTAGCCATTGAGAGTCAATCCTGCCCATAGAAAACAACTCTTTGCTGTCTTCATAACCCAAGGCAGGTGAATTTGCAAGAGGGCCAATGAAGCAAGGATTTGGGGTCCGTTGAGTATTTGCTGGGCCATAACTGAAGGAGCTTTGTCCGAAATTTACCAGAACCGTTATGTCACTGTTAGCTGCAATTGTCGGGTACAGAGGAGACCCGAATTCCTCTGTTTTGCAATGAATCACATGAACAAGTTCAGAATCTACTGTGAAGAACACTTTCTTTAGCCGAGGATCAAATCCCAAACCAATAACTCTTTCTGTCTTTGCCCAGCCTGCTTTCTCAGTTTCCACCGCAAGCTTTGCACCTGGAAGAATGGGGACCAGACCAGGTGGATAGTTAAATCACTTGGAGGAGATACATTAACCTGCCATATCTTGGGGCTACAGATAAGGTAAAACTAATTTATTGCAAACCACGTCATTTTAAGGTGTCAACTGCTTCACACCCACTCCAAAATACAGCGAATGATGCCAAAGCTCAAGTTCGTGGACTTAAAAGAAACTTAAAACTCCTCCAGTTACAAACCTTCGTCGTGTTGGTGGTCCTCTTCCATTCTTTTTACAGGTTATATTAGGTGAGTGCCCATTTAGCAGTGGTGTCAACTTTTTTTTGCTAATGCAGAGATGCAAATTATCACATAAAGAATTTTACCTCTACAAGCTTTCAAACCTGTAATTAAGAAAAACTCATTCAGAAAAAAAACTGAACGATGATGATGATGATTCCTTATATAAAAAAGTTACGATCTTTCTGATTTTGACATTAGAAAACATGATAGAGACATGGAGGGAAACAGGGAGGAGACTTTACCATCAAGATAGACAGAACCATTTGAATTGAATCCGACGGATCCAAAATAGCTTCCAGGAATTTTCAGAGGGAGACTGCCTCCGATAGTGAGCCCCAAAGAGATCACAACTACTTTGTCTTTTCCTTCATCTCTACAACCTATCTTCCTTTCCTCAATCTTGCTAATTCTCTCACCGTCATTGGCATGCAGTAACGAGTCAGAAGAATCCCCATTGAGATTAAGATTTTCTCGGATAAGTTTAGTCTTTTCACCCTCCTTAGTGTTGACAACAGACTCCGGATCGTCTCCATGACAGCCGACGATTGTGATCTCAAAATATGCCTCTTGTGGAAACGCTGAATTGCCCAAAGGAGGCCCTGGTAAAGGCAAAGCTGTTCTAATCACTGAAGTTGCAGAGATGAAAGGAGTGTTAACATTGACCCTTCTTATCCCAGAATTTAGTCTGATCTTTTGCATGAAATCGACAGACCCTTGAGACACTTCCCAAGATATCTCTGGATCTGCTTCTCTAACATAATCACCAACTGCACATAAACCTAAAAGCGACGACCTTGCCGCCGACGGAGACGACATGTAGCCAGTGAGAGCAAACCGAGACCATCCATTCTCGACAGCGTCTGTAATTAGCGCCGGATGATCAGCCCAATTGAACAAAGGTCTCGTTGACGCTGCACGTCGAAAGACATAATAATTCCCTCTTCTTTTGCTGTCAAATTCAACAACTTGATGATGATTCGGATTACTTTCTTGGTGAAGCTTTCCAGTCCCTTCTTGCAAGCTTTCGGCTCTGGTTATTCTGCTATCAGAAACGCCTTTACGTTGTTTAAGACAATAATATCGCCAACTTACCAAGATGAACAAGATTGCAACAAGTATAACTGACCCCGCCACCGCCAAAACTTGTATCCATTCTACCATTTCTTCTTTTTTCCCTCGAGTATCAAAGTACGTATTCACCGGAACCTATTGCGCAGAAAACTGAAATCAAAGAAGAAGAAATCAGGAGAAAGTAGAGAACAGCAAGGCGTGGACTAGACTGGATCAAGAAAGGCAGGGGGGTGGTCTAAGTAAACAGCCAAAGGTAGCATTCTTTGTGGAGGTGGAAATTAAAGGGGTCTTATTTTTCCTTTTTTGCAGTTAAATATCTATTTTATTACAATGAACATACATATTCTCCTCATTTAAAAATGGGCCTTTGCTGATTCTAGCCACCAAGAACGAGTTTCAGACATAGAGATACGCTATTTCTTAATTAGTGTATGCGGTAAGCATTTCTAGAAAGCCAGAGCAGAGGCCCCCATTATCAAGTCCCGTCCAGTGTTGTCTTTGATGTGATGTCTGAACACTTACGGGAGTACTTGTGACACTCGAGAAGGGGACAATGAGTAGCGGCAAGGCGGAGACTGTCAAAAAGACTCGAACAATTTACCAGGGAAACGCGGGATTTTCCCGTGTAGGGTAGTTAATTGTCGAACTGACAGTTAATCCTATGTTGTTACCTCTGTTTCCGGGCAAGCCATCTCAGTTTCAATGATGATATCAAATGGACGTGTACGGGAGTGAGGACACATTTCGAGACTTACTCTATTTTAAAATAATTAATTACACACACTAATTTATCTAATACTCATTCAATTTAACATTACTCGTTATAATATTATCGCTGTCTTTATTCGATTTTCCTTCAAATAATATTGAAGGCCAATATGAAATTTGTCTTATTAGAGGTGTACTCTAGGGCATAGGCTTTTCAAAAGGATACTATTCACCCAAAACTCTCGGTGGCTTAGTCTAAAGGGACCGAGGTGGGGACTAAAGGCGTACTTTGAATCTTCGATACATACGTAACATAATTTTTTTTCATATTATTTCACTTTTTTTTCATATGAACTTCTGGTCCGATTTTTAAAATGCTGCTAATACGGGAAGACTTCCATTTTACAATATGTCAACTAACAATTAGATGCGTGGAACAAAATCCTCACACGATATTCCACATTGAATCTGATGTTAATATCGACTACTTATATTTATTTAACTACAAGGAGTAGGAATTTGTTAAGGTTTGTCGTTTTGAGATAAAAGATATATATTGTCGTTCGTTGTGCTTTCTTAGTCCAAGCATTCGTATCATGCAAACACAGACAACCGTCCCAAATGGTTAAATGGAGTCGTCTCATCATCAGGTTTATAAATAATCATTCCGTTTGATGTTGGTTGAGAGAAAGCATCATAATTCGGTAGATAAGTGGGCATAATTCGAGGTGGAAATGGAATCATTACATCGAAAGCTTTGAAGGGATCCCTTTTTTTGTTACTACGTACCAAATCAGAAAAAAAAAATAAAGTATTAGATGTGTAAGCGTGATGTCTTAAGCTAATAACAACATTATCCTTTTGTATGTTTTAAATGGAACGTGAAAAAATATTCTGCTGTTCAGTTGAGTTGATCCTGATGTGGTCCTCTAGACTATTAGTCAATTATATCGATTTTTTTAATTACGAGTTTTTAATTTATTAAATAAATTAATTATAACAAAAATAATTTGAATTAAATAAATATTATTTAATTATTCAATATATTAATTATTAATTAAATAAAACTATGAATAATTTAGTTTAATTATTATAGTATACATATTGGAAACATCCTAGGAACTTGGTGTTAGTACGTAGTGAGAGCCTTATTACGTACCCCGGATCTACATGAAAGGATTGAAAATGAAGGTAATGCGGAATACCTAGATTTCGGTTCCATCTCTGACCGATTCTGAGCTCCAATCGTCTCCGAATCTCCCGGGACCTTTAGTGGAAAGTGATCACCAACTTACGGGCTAGGTCTTTCTACAGTTTACTCAAATCACGAGCTCTCTTAACATGTCAGAAAACTTTATGCTCGTTAACCAACTCTTCTTGAATAACTGCAAAAGACCTTAACTTTTATATAGCTTCCATATCAGCTTCCCCATCACAGAGCCGATATAGACCCGATCCACACTAATCGAGACGCATTTTTCATCCGGACTTCGACTCATTAATCTAGATCATTTATTTAGTCACTTTATTATCTCTATCTGGGTCAAATGACGTAACTTAACCGATAACTTATTTAAAAATTAAAATTGTAATTAATATTACTCTAACTTTACGAGACATAGACAAAAAAATATCTTAACACTTACGCACCGTTTGGTTACCGTCCTCGGACGTGAGGACGGATGACGAGGACAGAAAAGTTCTGTCCTTTGGTATGTTTGCTTACCGCGGACAGAAATTTGTGTTCCGTCCTCAGAGGACAAAGACATAAATTTTTGTCCGAACCAAAACTATGGTACAGAAATTCTTGTCCGTAGGACAACAAAAGGAAATGACCACCTTACCCTCTCATATTCACAAAACAACATACCCCTCCGTTCTCTCTTTGTTTCTCCACCTACCCCTCGTTCGTCTCTGTCGTTACCGAGGATCGAACGCAGCTCACCACTGAAACCACCGTCCGTCGCAACTCGCCCTCGCAAGTCTCCGTCTTCACGTTGCTGCGTCTCCTCCAAATCGTCTTTCCACCAAACGAGCAAACCCACTGGACTTTCTGTTATCCCCTTAAAGATCGCAGCTTTATTCACTTTTCCTCAACCCACTCTCTGTATTCCACCTAGATCTCACCTCTGTTAGTAGGATAATCAGTGATTGAGTGTGTCTTGCTACTGATAACAATAATCAAATAATATTAATATTAATTCATAAATTCGTAATAGCTAATATTACTAATTATTCTAATAACAATAATCAAATAATATTAATATTAATAATAATACTAATATTAGGTTATTAAACGGAATAATAATAATAATAATTAGAATAATGATAATAATAATAATAATAATAATAGTAGTAGTAGTAGTAATAAAATAATGTTACTACTAATAATAATATTTGGTTATAAAAGGTAATCAAAATAGTAGTAATAATAATAATAATCAACATAATAATGATAATGATAATATTAATATTAATAGAAATAATAATAAAAACAATAACAATAAGAATAATAACAATAATCATAATATTAATATTAATAGAAATAATAATTAAAACAATAACAATAAGCATAGTAATAATAGTAATAGTAATAATAATAATAAACATATTTCATATTTCTAAACAAAATATTCCAACAATGATAAAATAATCAATGAATACATCTATTATTCTTATTATGCTCTTGGGGTCATTTCCGTCATTAACATTATATTCTGTTCTGTCCCTGGCAACCAAACACATTTTTTACTCAGGACGAAGACAAAAAACTCTGTACTGTCCACCGCAACCAAACATCTCACTGTCTTCAATTCTTGTTCTGTTCCGTCCCGTCCTGCCTAGTCATATCCCGTCCTACCTAGTCATGTCCCATCCCTGTCGTCCGCAGATGCTAACCAAACGCAACGTAACAATCCTTACAACAACACAGTAGGATGAGAGGACACAAAATTGGATTTTTTTGCTCAATAACAAGTAAAGGAAAAGAGCATCGAAGAATAACCTGTCATAGATGTGCAATGAAATTAAAATTAGAACGACTTATTCAAGTAGAATGCATCGTAAAAAATTACCCACTCCTGTTTAAAATAAGTGTCGTTTTAGAGAAATTTTAATTATTCAAAATAAGTGTTGTTTGTGACTTTTTATACATATTTATGATTTTACTTCTAAAAATACCCTTTAATTTCTCTTACATATTAATTATACAGATTATATTTTCAAGGCACTTTAACATGTAATTAATAAGGGTATATCAAACATTTCATTAACTTTTTTAATAAGTGTGTATTCCTCTAAAACGACTTTTATTTTTAATAGGAGGAAGTACTATTTTAAGTTATAAATTTTTCCTTTACAGAGTAGTAAAATAATGGGATCCAATCTTAGGATTAATGTTTCATTTGTTAATTTCGGTGCATTTCAAATAATTAAAAAAAACTGCTTCTCATTACATGCTATGAGAATTCTTCGAGTTCACAGTGATAACATACTCTATCCGTAGTGAGGTTCCTGCAAACCTAATGTTGATTGGTGAATAAGTAATCATAGTAAGAAGTCAAAGGAAGGAGCGAATGTATTGGAGGTTGTTTTATTGTCAAATCAGATAGCCTTCCGAGTACCATCAACCGAGACTTCCTCTTGATCAATTAACATGGAATACGTAAACGGTATTGTGAAGTGCCCCGTATTAAAAATGCCTCATATTAATTTATCCTATCCTAGATGATTCTTCGGGGATAAAATACCAGTAATTAACTTGCATATGGATATCGAGAGATAAGATTGCAAAGTGTCTCAATTTCAATTACCGTCAATATCCACAAAGTCTTGTTTGACACTGAAGTTACGATAAGAATCAGGAATAGGCGTTGTTGCTCTGCTCTTTTATTGCGAAGAAAGGAAGGGAAAGGCAACGGACAATGTCAGCTCTCATCCCGATTCTAACCCAAAACCAAATCTTTGTCAAGCCTTATTTGGCACAACACGTTGCGCGGCCCTAGAAGAACTCCTACGGACTCTTGTTATTCTATTGTCAACGTCCACGCGTGTTCTTCGCATTTGTCCTACTCAGCTCTTATACCTATAATAGTATAAACAAAAAAATAAATAGAACTATAATGATAGAGTTAAAGAGTGAAACTTATGCGCTTACATAGTACTGCACAGCCAACAGACCAGAGTACCAGACCCCTCAACTGACCATATACAGAAGAGGGAACGGCGATCTCCCATGCCTTACCTTTCTCTGGTAAGCCTCTCTCTCCGTATCACTTTCTCCCTCTCTGTTGGTTTTCAACTGTGTGAAAGATATGCCAGTACATGCTCTTTTTCTTTCTTTGTTCTGTTTTCCTTTTTGTTCTCTCTTGCTTTATGTGTGTTAACGTGCGTTCTTATATATTCTCCGTTGAAAGGTCTAAACTTTTTACGAAAGACCATGGATTCTACACTCCCAGTAGGTAGAAGGACTCGGACTCGGCAAAGGGAAGTCGAATGGTTTAAGAAGCGCCATGAAGAAATAAAGAGAAATAGTCAAGAACGTAGGGGGAATGCTGGTCAATCACCGGGTTCAGGCGAGCTTAATGGGGGAAAAGGGATAAGCTTTAATGGGTCTGGTGCAGATTGTAGGCATAATTTAGGGATTGGTGACGATGGTCAGCAGGTTGCATGCAACTCTCAGTCCGTTAGTTTTGACGATTTGGGTTGTAGTGATTATGGAGAGGTGCGCGGGACGAGTTCTGAGGTTTCGGGTGATAGTGACGATGAGGTCGTTTTAGTGGGGGAAAGTGAGAATGTGGTGGAAAAAGATGTTATTTCCATTGATGACGTTGGCAATGATCACGAGGTCGGTTTGAACGGCAGTGTAGTGGGTGAAAGTGATGGGTTGAATGTGAAGACTGAGAGCATGGAGAATGGCTGTTCTAATTTTGGTGAACGGAGGATTGATAGAGATGAGAGCAGTGGGATAGGTGGGAGGACAGGATTGCAGTCAAGCATGCAGGAAAAGGGTGAGGAAGCTGATGGTTGTGATATTTCAGAGGACATTTGGGAGGCATCGAAGACATCTTCCAGTGACGATGTTGTTGAGCAAAATGACTTTGTAGATGATGAAGATTATGTTGGTAAGAAGTCAGAAAGTACTATCCTACTGGAGGAAGTAAGCAGTGGAAAAGAGGAGCTGGATGAGAAAGAAGCGAGAAAACAGGAAAATTCTGAGGTAGAATTGGAAGGGAAATTAGTTTCTGGGGTTGACTCGAATAGCTGTGGCAATGTTGGATTCCATAAGAAAGTTGATTGTGGTTGTCGTCCTCATGAGTTTGATTGTGTGGCAAAGCGCACCAGATCCCATTTTTATATAGAGTTTGCTAAGAAGAAAATGAAGCTCGGAACTGCTAGTCACTCATTATCTTTTGAAGAGGAGGAGCATGAAACAACTAGTGACGATGGTGAAAATGTGGTTGTTGATGCAACATATAATCCCAAAAAAGGGATAACTAAGTCCCAAAAGGTGAATGGCATGAGTAAGCATGTAGAAGATCTATGTGGGGGCAAGCCCACTAAAAGAAAGTGCGTAACTACCCTTCCAGAGCATGAAATTTTGAAGATTCTTTTGGATTCTGTACTCGACAAGGTAGAAGTGCCTTTTGAAGACAAAAATGAGCCACCCTCCACGCCAACTCTTCCATTGAAGTTCACATTTTCAAACGAAGAGTCAATCCCACTAGAGATCTCAGAGGAGGAGAAAGAATTGTCCAACCTCTGGGATGAAATGGCTTCTGCACTTTTTGAGAATGATGCTACTGATAATATTTTGGTAGGTTGGCATGTATAACCGAGCATTTGACTGATATAGTGATATTGATTAACTTCTTTCTTTGTTTGAGTGGATAAATCAAGGTTTTAATTGTTACTTCTTTTCGCCCTCTGTTACTTTTTCTATATCTGCTTGAAAATAGCTATACGTTGATATTGAATATTGATTGAAGATATAGTGCTACTGCTCTAATATACCACTATGTTTGCAGAACGTAATGTGTAAACTCTTATGACCCCACTGTTTCTTGTATGTATTTTATTTTTTGTATTCATCTATCTGTTTCTTATCCCCTTTGTGTTGATGAACAAGTCTTAACCTGTACTTTTAAGAAATGAGATACATCTATATTATACTAAGTGAATATTTTGTTTCTCTTGATTGGCAGGTTGAAAATGAAACTAATATTTCTTCTGATATTTTATTTGATACAAACACCTCTTGTGCGCGAGGGGACCATCAAATCATTCTGGATGAAGAAGTTGGACTTAAGTGCAAATTTTGCCCATTTGTAAAATTGGAAATCAAGTACTGTGTGCCATCTTTTGTAAGTTGCATTCTCTAGTCATATAAATTTTAAGTGGATATACATTCACCCATATAGGATAAACTGGTATTATTATATGTGACCTAATTTGGATGTTATCTTAGTTGTTTGTCACAGTTTAGTGATCCTTACATTTCGAAATTATATGCATGTGAACTATCAAATTCTATAGTTTATGTTCTGGATACTTATTGCATAGGCTCAAGAACTTGGGTAGACTTGGTTTTACCAATACTTCTGTCAACCAGGTAGATTGTGGATTAGTGTGCTTTTATCAACTGATAGTTTGACTCGTGGCCACATTTCTAAGTTGTCAAATGAGGTGTTTATTTAATGGGAAAAACTAGGGAGCCATCATTTTGATAGTCCTCATAGCCATCATGCCCATTATTGTCTAAATTATACCTGCATATGATAAACCATTTGTTGGTATGCATGAGTAATTTAGACAAGATAAGCTATGATGGCTATGAGGGCTACCAAAATGACGGTCATGTAGTTGGAACCTTCTTTAATATTGTCAAGAATCTGAAAATGACAAACATGATATCTGCTTCCATATTTCCCTCTCAAGACCTTTTCTTACAGGGGTAGCAAGAAAGTGCCCTTTCTATTGATGATTCTAAGGGTGGAACTAAATTTAATTTATTGAGAATACCAATTGTTGACTCTGCAATGAACTTTGAGAACAACATAATATCAACTGTATCTTTATGATGTAACAACGTTTTTGACTTCGAATAGAGGAAGACGGGTTTGAATACCAAAAGTTTATGCTTGCATCTATCATTATATTGCTGTTTTTCTGTGTCCTAGAGCTGCTGAATATGAGTGAACTACAGCTTTTCAATATTTGGACAAGTTAGCCCATCATGAAATTCCATCTTTTGAAAGATAGTTTAGCATTTGTTATCAATCTTATTGGTGCCTTTATTGTGACTATTCCAGAAATAAATGCAAAGTATTTATTTGTCATAACTTTCTTTTGTGCATATTACAGGGTAAAAATCCCTGGGGTAAATCAGAAGGCAGAGGCTATGATCAGCAGCTAAACATCTTTGATGAACTCAATCACAAAGATTCTGAGCTTGATTGTCAGCCAAGAAGTCACCCTTGTGCTCCCACAAAGGGCACGGTATGGGACATCATTCCTGGTATTGGAAGGGATATGCATGCGCATCAACTTGATGGCTTTGAATTTTTATGGAAAAACATAGCAGGGGGGATTTATCTTGACAAGTTGGAAAAGAATAACAGTTTTAGTGGCAGCAGTGGATGCGTTATATCTCATGCTCCAGGAACAGGGAAAACTCGTCTCGCCATAGCCTTCATCCAAACATATATGAAATTGTATCCCACTTGCATGCCAATCATTATTGCTCCTCGTGGCATGTTGCTTACCTGGGAAACAGAGTTTCAAAAGTGGAATGTTGACATTCCCTTTCACAATCTGAAGAAGAAAGAGCTTTCAGGAAAGGAAAATGAGGAAGCTGTCAATATTCTGGAGGAAATAAAAAATGTTCATAAAAGAGGATTACATATCCGTGTAGTGAAGTTGTTGTCTTGGATGAGGGATAGTAGCATCCTAGGACTCAGTTACAGACTTTTTGAAGAAATTGCTGGAGAAAGAAGAGAAAATAAAAGTAAAGTGTGGAAGAAGAATGAAGATTGGATGAGAGAAGTTCTTCTCACACGTCCAGGCCTTGTAGTACTTGATGAAGGACACACAGCTCGAAATGAAACAAGCTCAATCTGGAAGACTGTGTCAAGCATTAAAACAGAAAAGCGCATTATACTGTCAGGAACTCCCTTCCAGAATAATTTTGATGAGTTATTCAACACACTTTCGCTGACAGGGCCCAAATTTCTTGATAAGGTTGCATCTAAATGCCACAAGCCTTTTCCTAGGAGACGAAGTCATAAGAGAAGTGATACAAAGTCAAAGTGGGATTGTCTAACGAGTTGTATTCTCAATGCTCGTAATGATAAAGCAAAAGCTGACAGTGTAGAAAAGTTCAAAGGCTTGATTGAACCATTTGTGCATGTGCATCGGGGTGACATATTACAACAAAGACTTCCTGGGTTGAGGGATTCCGTTGTTATCCTACAACCACACGATCACCAGAAGAGGCTTCTTGATGCTATAGAAGGAATAAGGGATTCGTGTCAAAGTATCTTTAATCATGAATATGCCTTGTCTGTTGTTTCTGTGCACCCTTCTCTCTTGCCCAAAAGATTTGAATCGGGAGTACTTATTCCAGATCAGGATAAGCTAGAGAGCCTTAAATTGAATACAGATGTTGGAGTGAAGACAAAATTTCTTGTGGAACTCATGCGGCATAGTCAAGCTAGAAATGAAAAAGTTCTGGTCTTCAGTCAGTTCATTAGTCCATTGAAATTGATCAGAAAGCAGCTTCGATCTCGTTTTAATTGGATAAAAGGGAGAGATATCCTATATATGAATGGAAAACTAGACATTGATAAGCGCCAATCATTGATGAAGGACTTTAATGACTCAAAGAGTGAGTCGAAAGTGTTGCTTGCATCAACAAAAGCTTGTTCTGAGGGAATCAATCTGGTAGGTGCATCGAGGGTGATTTTGCTTGATGTTGTATGGAATCCTGCTGTTGAGAGGCAAGCAATAAGTAGGGCATACCGCCTGGGACAGAAGAAGATTGTATACATTTACCACTTACTCGCATCTGGTACAATGGAAGAGGAGAAGTACTGCCGGCAGGTGGAGAAAGAGCGCATATCGGAGTTGGTGTTTTATAGTGCAGACAGAGACAGGGCCAATGGTCACCACAGCATTTCATCTGCTATGCCTGATGACAACAAGGATTGCATTTTGGAAGAGATGGTTAACAGGGATAGTCTAAAAAACATGTTCAAAAAGATAATATACCAGCCAAAAGATTCTGATTTAGTTAAGTCGTTTGCTTGGTGAATATTTAGCAAAAGCAAAATTCCTGCTGGCATGCATTTGATTGACTACACTTAAAAACCAGTCTTTTTGTAGACCCAACAGAATCCTTCTTGTTTTAGTTATTTTTTGAGGGTCAAATGCTGACTAGTAAGAAAATAGTAAGCTTCATGAGATACTGCTGTGGGTTCAAAGCATGTTACACTTACAGATACTGCTTTCAAACTGTACATGTTTCAAATAACAGACATCTGAATTGTACCTGAACCTAGCACCTAATTGTTTCTCTTTTCAATGCTAATGTAAGTATGTTTCTAACATTAGGAAAATTGCTATATAACTGTTCTGTAGTTTGTAAAGCGATTAAGGCTAGTAAATGTAGTAGTCTACGCCATTACCTTCCTAATACAGGTTCCCTTTCTTTAAAAAATCGGACTGGATTGTTCGGTCCGATAAAAAAAAGTTTGAACCGGTCAATAGTTCAGTTCGGTTTTACCTAATAATTTCTATGTATAAAAACTGGTCGGTTTAAATTTTCCAGTTAGACTAGATGGTTTGATTCGATTTTTAAAACCTTGCATTTTTCTTTTGGATGAAATACCAGGAATTTGAGAATATGTCAAATAATTTATAAACTCTAGTTATTGAATTGTCTTTATTTTTATTTTCGACTGCTTTTTACTGGGGAGGAAGGAAGTTCTTTCATAATTACTAATAACTATGAAATAATGGTAATATAATTGAGTTTTTATAAATAACAACAACAATAAAACTCAATAGAAATTTCGTTAACATGATCTAACAGTATGCAATATTATCCCTGACTAGCAAAGAGACTGTTTACAAATGACCTACATGAAGAGAAAAAAAAGAAAGAAAAATCATTTAAAAATAATAATAATAAGTGAGTTTTGTATTAAGTGAGAATTAAATATTAAAAATAAAGTGTTAATTTTAATGATTTCTTTAAAAGCATAGATAAAATATTATTTTTTAAATTTTCAATTTACCTTTTTAATCTTATGACTGAAAAAAAGAAATAGAATTCATATGGATCCGAAATCTAAACCCGGGTTTATAAAAACCCACCCGTTTGCCTACCATACTGAGGGCTCTATAAAACGTAAGCGGAGAAATGCTAGGGTTTGTTTATCATCTTCTCTTTTCGTGTTAGCAGCTAATTCTGTGTCCACTCTACCATCGTAATGGTACTCCCATTTCTCTTTACATTATGCTTGTTCATTCTATATCTTTGTGGTTCTGCTATTTTCTCGTGTTAATTTTGCTCTTCTGGATTTTTTATTTTGGAATTTAGGGTTTAAACTTTTATCTGTTGGTTTGCTAATTATTTGATTACAAAACTGTGTGGTCTGCTTACTGATTGGATTGTGGTGATCATAGAGTTCCAATCTTTGTCGCTAATCGCGTAATTGCAGTGATACTTTTTGAATTTTGAAGGTGTAAACATGAGTTTACTTTATTATTTATTTATTTCCAAATTGTTTTCTCAATGCAGAGTAAGCGGACAAGGAAGGCGGGCATTGTTGGAAAGTATGGTGGGTATTGATCAATTTTAATGTTTTTCCGATTTCTTTGTACTCACTCTTCGTCCCCATTTGGTTATTGAAGATTTATGCTGGATAACCACTGTTATTTAGTTTTGATGAAGATTTTCGTTGACAATCCCTATAGTGCACTTCTTAGTGAATTCTTACATCTCGTATATTGTTAAGAAACTATATGAAGCCTTGAAGTAATATGCATGATGTTAAAAACTGTATATTATGATTTGAATATTGTTTGCAGCTTCAACTTTTAATAAATTTTTACCAATAGTTGAATAGGAATTCAAAAATTGTTAGGATTCACTTTGCATTATAAGGTTATGATTAATAACTAGTTCATTTTTTAACCAAAAGGTTATTGTCTTCACTTTATCTGATGTATGATTTTAATGATATAGGCACCCGATATGGGGCTAGTCTGCGCAAACAGATCAAAAAGATGGAGGTTAGTCAGCATAGCAAATACTTCTGTGAATTTTGTGGGAAGGTAAGCACATCCATTTCACTTTTTTGAGTGTTCTTGCTGAGCAAGTCTTAGATATTAAAAGTTGTGGTTTTCAATTTCTTAGTAACCTTCTGTATTGTTGTAGTATGCTGTGAAAAGGAAGGCTGTTGGAATTTGGGGCTGCAAGGACTGTGGGAAAGTTAAGGCTGGTGGTGCCTACACATTAAAGTAAATATTCTCACCGATGTTTTTCTGAAACCTTACACATTTGATATCTTTGTCTGTTTTCTTCTCGTTTACCTTATCTGGATCCCTAAGACGTTGATTTTATGCTGTGACAGCACTGCCAGTGCCGTGACGGTGAGAAGTACCATCCGAAGGTTAAGGGACCAGACTGAGAGTTAAACTGCCATCGTCAGCTTATTAGTCTTTGGGGTATATGTTTTGTTGTCTCGTCGGCTTGAAGTTTATTTGAGGATGTTGATCAATTAAATGCTCTTCTGTATGAAGTAATTTAAGTTTGGCGCTTTGGCATTGTGATCTTCCCTGATTTAGAAAAGGTTTTAGCTTTATAATCTGCATCGATGTTCTTTTTTGGAAATATTCTGTCGATGTTATGGCCTTGCACTCACATTGTGTTTGCGCAATCTTTTTATTTTGGGAAGACTGGCTGCCGAAGTTAATGGACAAAATTCAGATTAATGGGGCCTGGCCTCATATGGCCCAAATTTGTCGGGTTATGTCCATTTTAATGTGGTTTTAGGTCAAATTCGAGTCTGACTGTCAGACTCGACTTAAGGACAAAGATCTAGATAGTCTACATCTGTTCGTAATGGTCTGCTTGTTGCCTGGAATCATTCCTATAGAGATGTTTGCTTATTTTCGGATTCGTTAGAAGCTCTCCAGTGCTTGGAACTTACGGACTGGACGTTTCATCCCCATAGTAATTTAATTAGGGATATTAGAGCTATTCTCCGTTGGGACTGGTCTGTCCGTTGTGAGCATATTTTTCGAGAAGGTAATAGCGTCGCTGATATTCTAGCTAAACGAGGAAGCCATGGACGGGAACCATTTCAATTTTGGCTCACTCCGGAGTTTGACTGTTGCGGTTCTTGGTGATGCTGTTGGCGTCATGTTTGTCAGGGACTAGTTCTTTTTTCTATTTGTATTTTTCTTTCCTTTGCACAAAAAAAAAAAACTTTAAACTTTTTAGTAATTTAATTAAACTATACTTTTAATTTTAATTAAATTTTAGTTAGAGTTAATTATAATTATAATTAAATGCGAATTAGTTTCAAATAAGATATGATATCTTCTATTGTTTCTTATTGATTAAATGTCTTATATTTAATATTAATTTTTTTAAAACTTTACAATTAAGTCTAAGCTAATGGGTTAAAATTTTTTGTCCAAACTTAGACCCAACCTGGAGTTTTATCAGGTTGGACGCACCTAAACCCAATGGGGCTTGGGCAATTCAAAGATCGAACTAACCCAAAATTTTTAATTTTAAATAAAAATAGGATACGACAACATTTTACTCAAAATAATGTCATTTGAGTATTAGATCTTTGTTTGGTATGTCTTTGTTTTTTATTGGAATTCTTTGTACTTAATTATGCGGTGTGCTAGTTTTTATTTATTCACTTATTTCTTTTATATCCTGTATCATTTTTTGCATGTAGATGTAGTTTTTATTTATTCACTTATTTCTTTTATATCCTGTATCATTTTTTGCATGTCACATCTACATGTGGGTCTATCAAAAACAACCTCTTTACTATATAAGGGTAAGGCTGCATACTATCAGACCTTTCCAAATCCCGCCTTAATTCGAAATTTTAAACTGGATGCGATGATGATGATGATAATGATGATCTTTGTTTGGTCATTCATTTGGACAATCTTAATCATATTGGATACCTCATACTAATCCTTAATGAGCAAACTGTCATTCAATTAAAGTGATGGAGTATCATCAATGCAATTTCATTTGAAAGATTGCATAAAGACCAAGCAAACGGTTCATTTTAAGCAAATACTTATTGTTCCAAAAGCTTTTTTCAACGCTTATCAGTGAAGGGGTTAACTTCATACAATGATATGGACTAGAATTACAGTTTCATGCTTCACAACTCGAAATAAAAAGATAATCCAAAGCCTAAACGACCTTTAACACGACTCCAAGAAACCATAACGTCCTTGACACTAGACATGGTCGGTAGAGCAGGAATCATATCATGGACTAATGACTTCGTAAGCCCGGACTTGACAACCATTACTTGCTAATTTCAAACATGAGCAGAATCCAAAGTTGCTAACCCTAACCATGTCAATTTCATAAAGTCAAACTCCATTTACATAGGAAAGAAAGAAAGTAGTATTACTATGTCTAGAGTAGATAAGTAGTATTACTATGTCCAGAGAAGCAAAAAGTCAAGGTCCACATAAGCAAAATTAGAACATCAACTTTTACTCCTAAAAAGAAAAGATGAAAATGGTTGAACATTTATAGAGCCAAATACAAAACATTCCCAAGGTGAACATTAAAATCATTTGCTTCATAGGACAGGTAACAGAGTAACAAGCTATGAAGCACACCGTCAACTTCTCACTCTGGTTATTAACAAGTAGCATCCATTACAAAGAGGTGTATATAAGTTACTCCAAGAAAAAAGACACTGATGAATTTGCATTGTATGAAATTATGAGATAGAGATAGAGAAAGGCCAAACTACAAACGCAGCTAAAACTGAAAACTACAGTCACCCCAACATGGTAGCAAAAAGTGATTCTTACATCTATGTTTAATGTACTTTTCTCCTGGAAAATTAAGAAGTGCTGGGAGCAGTTTTGGCCCAAAGAAATCTCAATCTGCACTAACCATGATTAAGGTATTGTCTCTGAGTGGAGAAACACCTGGGGTATAGTTCTGTGTTAGAGGTTTAGCTTGTCATAATTTGGGGGAATATTACAGCTTCAGTGAATCTCCAAACACATACCTCAATTGCGAATACACTTTTGTGGATTCTTCCGAAGAAGCTTCGCAGTCAATTATCAAGGCTTGTGTACTTTAAACCCAAATACTCTTGGAATGTAGCTCTGTGATGCTTTGTGCGGCTTGAGATGACCATACGTCATCAAAAATAGGTGAGGGAACGTTGTGCCAAAGTACGCTCCATCAATGTCTAAATTAATTTAAGGAAACTTGGAAAAATCTTCCAAAAGGAACTCCAGGAAGTAAAGAATCAATATAAACATAACAAACATGGACTCCTAATTTTACATTCAGATGAATAATAAACCAACAGAAGATGTACATTTTAACAGGTCATTTTCATAACTACTCTTTCTACAATACAGAGCATCATCATTTGTAGAAAAATGAGCTTCTACCTTGAAATTTAACAACAAACTATAGTAGAACATTGAGGAATGATTATGTTTAATTCTGTTTTTTTTATGTATGAAGTAGCAAATATGCTGACTAAACAAATTTCTTGGTTGACAGAAATCAAACAGATTGAAATTTAAAAAAAAAAAAGGATTGAATGAGCACAAAATAGACGCTCCAACTCAGAGTACTAGTTCACCTCATGCCCAACAAATTCCAAAAATTATAACCAAAAGTTTGACATTTATACATTAACGCATATGAAATAGGCATTCTCAATGAATTCTTATTAGGTTGATATCTAGCTTGTTCATCATTTATTCACTCAACCTATTGGTTACAAACTTCGCAGGCCTGATTACTTCATAACAGAAGGATATAAGTTACTCAGGCAACTAAGTAAATAAGGCAAATGATTTATCAGGGGAAGTTCGAAGCTAAGTTTGATATTTCATGATCAAGTTCTTCACTGTGACATAGATATATACTCTTGCACAAGTTAAACAGCTTAACTGATGCACAAAACATAATTAAACGTATCAATCAGAGAATAGCAGTAACACAAAAACCAAAAACAGGAAAAAATTTCTCGCGATAAGCCCTTAAACAATACCTCTGATTGCTTATCTCCAATCAGTAAAAAGTTGACAATAAGTTTTAAAAAGCATTTACGAAGGAGAAACATGATGGAGAATCAGGCTAGCTCATGTTTTTGTGTTATAGTGTTTACTATCTTTGTTACTCTCTAGTAGTTTGGGGTTATTATCCTTACTCAATGTACCTGTCAGTTTCCATAGTAGGTAGATAAATTAGGATATTAGATAATTTCAAAGTTTTCTCATTTAGGTTCAGATAGCTATTAGGTAAAAAAATTGATTCCTTAATCTTAAGGGGAATAGTTAGGCCAATCTAGGCATTTATATTGTATAGTGTACTTGAATTTACGGAGGAGGTGAGCTTTCTTCCTAAAAACTTTGAATTTCAGCTTGAAAATTGTGATGCTTTCTTTCTCAAAGTGATTCTTAAAAATGACTCCTAAACCATAAAAGATACTACTAAAACCTATGAGTGTTGTACTAATTATTTTGATAAATTTAAAGCCTAGGAATGATTACTAACTCTTGTTAGAAATCCTAGAAGTAATTACTATTTTCAGATATTTAATACTACATTTCAGTCCGATGACCTTATTTTACAGCTTACATGTGTTTTTAGCATATTCTCTGTCCTTCATACATTAACACAGAACTCAGATTTGAAATAACAGAATTACATAATAATGGCTATTTAAGAGACTTTCATGAAAGTAGTACAGCAAAGGATACTGCTTTGATATTTTGATCGAGGGTAGTATATATCGTCACATTTTGGGCAGTAAATCTTGACAGTGCTTGAACGTGGGATATCTGACTGACCTACGGGAAGACATGGCTGTCCACAGCAGTAAACCCTCGGGCATCTCCCAAAGTCATAGTTTTTGTACTTTTCAAGCTGTAAAAACCAAGATCAGATCATTGTGAACAGTAACCACCGGGAACATAACATCACTAAATGAAATCTCACCATAGCTGCCATTCCTTTGCTAGTCAATACGTATCGAGCATGAATCAAACCATAAAGCATCTCGGCAGCTGATTCAATTAATTCATTCTGTTCCTCTGTAAACATATCGCCTATCAATTTCAATCAGTTGGAAGAAACAATCAAATAAGTGACCAAGGCATAAAGACCGACGTACATTAAATGTCAAGGTCCTTGGCACAGTAAAAAGGACCAAAAAGAAGTATCACATTATGGGCTTAAAATGTAAAATACAACAAAATTAGGCAGTAAAGTTTCATTTGTTGCAAAGAAAAATTTTAGATCCTTATGATTATATCACATTCACATATGCCACGTCCCATAAGTAGTAGGTACCCCAAAACAGGATAGTAGATTTCATTCTTGTGTGTTAAAGGCTGGGTAGAAGGATGTTAATTAAAATACAACAAGATTACCATGAGAGGATTCGACGTCCAAAATCAAGTCAAGTGCATAATCGTAATAAGGGACTTGGCCGCTTAACCCACAAAGGTTAAAATCATCTTGAATGTAATCATCTTCAACTTCGCAAAAGAATTCGTTTCCTCTTAAATTGCAGAACCATGAAATCCAAGATGTGTCATCCCCGTCAGAACCACTAACATCCGACTCCTCACTATCTGTTTCAGATTCCTCTGCAATCAATATGGTCAAAATTCATGTCACTTCACGAAGATAAATAGAGACAGATATGCTTGATCATATAAAACAATAACAAATTCAAAGGAAAAACAGAAAAAGATATCTAGAAACTGGTATCAATGCTACTATTATAAGTAGTGTTTATAGTTTTCCGTATACCAGAGTAGTGTTTATAGTCTTCCGTATACCAGCCAGAGCCACAAAGAATGCTGTGTAAATTTAGTACGTTTCTGGACATATTGCAGTGATGGGTAAGCAGACAACAACATGACCAAGGTCATTATTCATAAAAAGCAGAGCTATAAGACTATAAATTAAAGTAAAACTTTGTGTACTCAGTAATGCCGAATCTCATGCTTTAACATCAGCCTTGCATAAGGAAAAACAAAACTCTGAAAATAAAACCCAAATATGCAAGAAAAAAGCACCAATAATTAAACCAAAAAGACGCATCTTAATTTTAGAACATCCAGAAAGCTAAATGCTCATTTAATTTCAATAAATAAAATTACTCGAATCTACATATAAAGAGAGGACAACCTTTTTAAAGGAAAACATACAAAGAACAGTTTTAAACGGGCAAGATTTGCTTAAACAAGAAGTTTGGTACCGTTAGAGGCGTTATGGTTGGCCTGATCCTTGTGATCGAGCGGTTGCTGCTTCCCAACGAGCGCCGACAAATCCTTACCGTTGACAGTTCGTGACGTAGAAGGAGAGGATCGGACGAGGTGCTTGTCAAGAGTGTCATTGATCCGCTTACGATCCAAGGAAGCAACCTCCATCTTCGACCCAACAATCCCTCGTTCGCCGTACATCTCCGTTAACCACGGCCTAATCTCCTTCTCCACCTACGGCGGCGACAATGAGAACTATGAAGAGTTAATATCAGCGGTTCATGGCGAGAGATGACGCATTTACCCCTTGCTTGCAATATGTAAGGTTTTCTCCAGATGCTCTGAGTGAATATTGCGAAGATAGAGAAACATCGAGGAGTGGGGCAGTGAGGTTGTGATATATCTTCTATTTCTTTATTATTAGCTATTTTGTCGGTTTAGAGACGAGGTTAGGGATTTTCCGAAACAAAGTAATTATCAATAGCATTAATCAGATAGTTAGGGGAAAATCCCAACTACAACAGTTAGCACATAAATGTGAGACTCTTGCTAAGTTATGAGCTTCAACATTGGCTTGCCTACGAACCCAACCGACCTTAATATGAGATCTGGCGTGTAATAATTGCTTACATTTCAAAATGACTCGACCAAATTCAGTCCAAGAATCAGGAGAATTATTCATAGCAGAAACTACAGTTTGGGCATCTGAGTAAAAAGTCTCTCTACCCTGACAAATAGGTAAGACCCAAGTTAACGCTTCCCGCAGTGCCACAGCTTCAACCACATCTGGAGCTTTTATCAGAGGAGAGGAGGGTAATTTCAGAGAGAGTCGACCCATTTAAATAGTTTTTCGGAATGGTACGCTCTTTTGCATTTTTTTCTCTATAATGGTCACCTGAAAACCCTAGCCTCTTTGCTTTCTTCTATCTTGTATCTATCTTTTTCTTCTATCTACGATTTTTTCTGGGTCTCAGTCTAATGGATCAATGGCAACCTTAGCCATTGATGAGGAGGAAGATGTCCTGTTCAATGTAGGGGCGACAGTACAAGTAGAAATACCCCAGTATCAATACTGTATGGTAGGTATGTTTCTTACGTTAGTGCCTATAAATTTTTAGTCAATGAAAAACACTCTTGCCAACGTTTGGCACCTGATAGGAGGTGTCAATATATCAGAGATTGGTGCTAAGCGATATATTTTTCGTTTCTATAATGACATTGATCTGAATAAGGTGATTGAGGGTGCATCTTGAAATTTTAACAGGCACTTGTTATTATAGAGTAGGGTTGATGAAGGTACTGATCCTTTGGGAATTCCCCTGACTCATAGTAATATATGGATTCAAGTTCATAATCTCCCCCCTGGCTTTACTAATGAAGTGATGACTATGGCGCTCGGGAATTTTGTTGGGAGTTTTCTGAAGTATGACGCAAGAATGATACGTAGGGTGTTAAAGCCTAAATACATGAGGGTCAAAGTGGCCTTGGATGTGCAGAAACCGCTGAGAAGGAAGTAGATAGTTGACGCTAAGGGTGAGATGCATGTGGTCAATTTCAAGTATGAGAAAATTAGTGTCTTCTGCTTTTTGTGTGGAAACTTAGGCCACCCTGAAGCATTCTGTGAATTACGTTTTCGTCTAAAACCAGAAGAAGTGGTGTTTGGATGGGATGCTAATTTAAGAGCTCCGGCGAGGAGGCATACACCGGCTGTTAGTCCATGGATAAGGGATGAGGCTAATGATTTCGGGGAGGACAAAAGGCAGAATAATCTAAACCCAAGATTTTTGGGAATGCAATGTTCAAAATTCCATGACTTTAGAGCTTCCTTCTTGGGCACGGCATCGAGCGGGAAACAGATCCTAAAGGGTGAAGGTCAGCCAAGTAGAATGGATCTAGATAGAGATAGTTTGGACTCCGGTGGTGGGCCTATCTCTCTTAAAAAAGATGAACCCATGCTTAAGGTTGATGATGGCAAGAAAAGACCACGAAATAACAACAATCGATCTTCTTCCGTTTCTAATCATGGTGATTCGGTTAAGGGTACAACGACAATCCAAGCGACTGGTCTTGGGAGACAGGACAACCGACAACAATGAAGACCCTTTGTTGGAACTGCCAGAGAATGGGTAATCCTCAGGTAGTTAAAGCAGTGAGAGAGTTGGTGTTGAGGTATTGGTCGTGGTGTGTTTTTTTGATTGAAACACAGGTGCAGAGTTCGAGAATGGATGAAGTTAGAGTTCAGTTGAGGTTTACTAATTGTTTTAATGTTCATAGCTCAGGCAGAAGTGGGGTTCTTAATATTTTGTGGAATGATTTGGTACAGATGCAAGTAGTGGGGTTCGGAAATGACTTTATAGATACTAATATTCTTGTACTGGATATGTGGGTGTGGGTTACTTGCTTCTATGGTAATCCGAATAGGAGTATGAGACATATTTAGTGGAATTTGCTTCGAGTATTGGCTAGACAAGATGACAAAGAGTGGGTATGTATTGGTGATTTTAACGAGTTGCTAAGTCAAGAAGAGAAATGGGGAATTCATGATCATCCACATTATTTAATTCAGAATTTTAGAGATGTGTTATCATATTGTGATTTGAATGATATCAGATATATGGGTAGCATGTTTACGTGGTATATGAAGAGAAACAGACAGGTGGTTGCAAAGCAGCGATTAGATCGAGCAGTTGGTAATGGTAGCTGGTTTCTGTGGTTTTCGGAATGTTCAATTCAATCTCTGGTGGCTCCGGTCTCCGACCATGATCTGTTGCTACTGGATACAAGCCAGACTCTCAACAAACAGTTTGTCGAAGGTTCTGTTTCGATATGCATGGCTCCTTGATGCAAATTTGGAAGCAATAGTGGTGGCGGTTTAGAGGTGTGAGGGTGAGGGTGATCTTCTGCATAAGAAAGACAATTGTGTAGAAGAATTACAGCTATGGGAAAGACACAGAAATAGGGATCGAAATATGAAGCGAGCACTGGTACATAAACTTTTGCAGGAGAGTAGGGCTGGAACAGATGGAGGTGAATTGGATCGCCTACGGGGAGAATGAAATCTTTTACTTAAGAAAGATGAGGTGAGACGTAGACAGCAAGCAAAATTATTTTGAGCTCAATATGGGGATATGAACTCTAAATATTTCCATGCACACATTAAAGGGAGGCGGAAAAATAATTTAATACAAGGGTTGAAGAATGCTGCTAGGGGGTGGTGTAGAGACTGGGATGGTATGCATGGCTTAGTTTTTGCGTATTTCCAGGAGTTATTTCAAACAATTGGTAATCCTCATAATATCGTTACTCAGTTAATACAAGCCAGGGTGAGTGAGGAGGATAATGGGATGCTCTTAGAACCATTTACGAAAGAAGAATTTCGAGAGGCCGTTTTCCATATGCACCTGGATAAGGCGTCAGGACCAGATGGTCTTAACCCGGGTTTCTTCTAGAGGTTTTGGCACATTATGGGAGATGATGTAGTGACGGGTTGTAGCTCTTGGTTTGAACGAGGTATGTTTCCTTCAACCCTCTCTGATACGCTTGTGGTCTTAATTCCGAATATCCACCGTCCTGAATGTGTGAACAACTATAGGCCTATTTCCCTATGTTATATCTTGTATCGGATTATAGCTAAAGTGCTTGCTAATAGGCTTAAAAAATTTCTACCACATGTTATTTCCCTTAGTCAATCGGCTTTTGTTCCAGGAAGGTTAATAACAGACAATATTTTGGATGCATTTGAAACTATTTATAGTATGAAGAATTTTACGTGGGGAAGTATTGGGTCGGTGGCTTTGAAAACTAATATTAGCAAGGCTTATGGTAGAGTGGAGTGGAGCTACCTCGAGCAGATGATGAGACAGTTGGGGTTTCATAATAAATGGGTACATTGGTTAATGATGTGTGTTACCGGCATACGGTACTCTATACTGGTGAATGGTGAAATAGTGGGCCCTATTTCACCTAGTTGGGGGCTTAGACAAAGGGACCCTCTATCTCTGTATTTATTTATAATGTGTGCTGAAGGTCTTTCTGTGTTGTTTAATCACGCAAAAAGGCAGGGTTTGATATATGGGCATAGAGCGGGGTTTAGATGCCCTAGAGTTTCTCATCTTCTATTTGCAGATGACTCGATATTTTTCTTTAAAGCCACATAACAGGAAACGAGAGAGGTGAAGCGAATTTTAGAGGAGTATGAAGGAGCCTCGAGTCAAGCGGTCAACTTCCAAAAATTGGATATTTTCTATAGTCTGAAAGTTTCACAGGATAGTAGAAATACTATTGGTAATATTCTCAATGCTAGATTACCACTCGAGGGAGGTAAGTATTTGGGTCTACCATCACTTATTGGAATAAATAAGAAACAAAATTTTCAATTTCTAAAAGATAGAATGTGGAAGAAGGTAAATGACTAGAAGAATAAGATGCTTTCTAGAGCAAGGAAGGAGACTCTGATAAAATTTGTTGTTCAGGCCTTACCGGCTTATTGTATGAATGTGTTTCAACTGTCTTTATCGTTGTGTGATGAACTTCAAAAGATAATGAATAGCTATTGGTGGAAAAATTCGGGCAATGGTGTTAAAAGTATTTATTGGTATGCATGGGATAAAATGTGTCAGACCAAGAAGAATAGAGGTATGGGGTTTCGTGATTTGCACTGTTTTAATATTAGCATGCTTGGCAAGCAGGGGTGGCGACTTTTACGTGATCCTAACACTCTTCTATTTAGGATTCTCAAATCTAAATACTTTCCTCAAGGGGATTTTTTGGCCGCTGGGATTGGACATAATCCTAGCTACGCGTGGAGCAGTGTGATGTTTGCTTAGGATGTTTTGAAGAAAGGAGTGAGGTGGAGAGTGGGTAATGGGGAGATAATTAGGGTAGGTATGGATCCATGGATACCTAGAGATGGGAGTTTTGGGTGGAGGATGGAACAACTTCTGTGAGTCCTACATTAAAAGTGTGTGAGTTATTTAGGGGAGATGGGGGGGCGTCGGATGTGGAAAAGGTGATGGGCATGTTTAGTTGTAGAGATAGTGGGGATATCCTTGCAATTCTAATTCGGTGGGGAGAGTGTGAGGATAGTTGAGTTTGGCATTTTGATAAAAAAAGGGAGATATACGGTGAAGTCGTGTTATTATGTAGCTTTGCAAACATTGGGTAGAGGTGGTGAGGTAGAAAATGGTGATTTTGGGGAAAATTATAGAATATTGTTTCTTCTCCAAAAGTTAAAGTTTTCATGTGGAGAGCTCTTAAAAGAATTCTACCTACTAAGGTAAAACTAGCTCGTAGAGGAGTGCAGGTGGATGATAAATGCTACTGTAGGGAGGTGGAGGATGTCAATCATTGTTTGGTAGGCTGTGAGAGGGCAAGAGAGGTGTGGGAGTTAGGTGATTTTTTTATTGTTAACCCAGCTCCTTCTTTTAGGGGGTTTTTCTTGCAAGTACTGAATGCAAACAATGGAGAAAACATATCAAAATTTACGACCATAGCATGGAAGATATGGAAGGGAAGAAACAAAGGCTTATGGAAAGATTAATTCCCTACAGCGATGGGAACTTGGCAACTTGCAATGGATTAACTATATCAATGAAATTTGGCGCTATAACAAAAACGGCAGCAGCAGCTTTTGTTCTCCAACGGCAATAGATGCCCAGCAGTAAATTATTTTATAGCTGCTGGGTGAAGACAAAGTGCAACAGATAGCTTGGATGAATAACATATTTTCGTCGACGAGGCAAGATTTCAGAGTATGGGAACGTCGAGGTTTGGCTTTTATCATTGAGAGCCTTGAAGGCCACTTTCAACATGCAATTTTTGGATTGTTTGATGATCTACATTCAACGTTAGTGATGGAAGCCTTAGCAGTTCGACTGGCTCTTATTTGGACGATTAACAACATGCAACACTTGGGGAGTATCTTCATTGATTCTCAACTTATAGTGCTTGCCATTAAATCACACAAAGAGAATCATTCAGAGTTTGGGAGAATTATCAAGGATTGTCAATTAATGTTGGAAAGTAATTCTAATATTTCTGTTGTTTGGATTAATCGAAGAAGAAATGTGGGAGCTCATGAACTCGCTAGAGTGTCTTGCAATTTCTCTCGTTTGAAAGTTTGGATGTCTATCCCACCTTGTTTAACTCATTTATATGGTTAATGGAAGTTTCCTTCTACCTTTCCAAAAAAAAAACCAAGAGAGGAGAACGAAGTCGTTTCGGTCAAGTTTGGGCTTTGAAAATCCTGGGCTTCACCTACAGTCAGTAGTTCCCATTTTAGATCATACACTATTCGTCATCTATTCCTCGTAACAAACTACAAACATGACTTCAGGCATGCATCCACATCATTTGGTAATGAGATTCTCATTACATTCTGGCTTTCTTTCTCAGCCTAGTTGCGTCATTAAACTGTTTTGCACTGTGCCACTATAATACTACGATCAAAAGTCAGACATCTCTCAACCTTAGGTTGAGCAGAGCTTCTGTCCCACTTTTAGTTATGCCTCGAGTGCTTATGTTTTGCACTGTTCATTTACGTTGCTCTGCAATTGGTTCCATTTGATTGTCAGACCAAGTTGTGGGACAAGACATCACATTAATGCCTTACACTAAGAATGCAAAAGACTAAAAGTTTGCGATTTTCAACTTTTGAGACTCCGCCCCAAATACTGTAGCGATGGAAGGCAATGTATGTTTTATTTCCTCATAAAAATGCCCTTCCATCATTATATTTCACTTCCAACACTCAAATGCATACGTGAAATGTTGGTTTCTGGATTTTGTTCAATTTTCATACTCGTTTTCTGTTTCCTTGTAGTGATTTGGAAACATGTTACGAGCCTAATTTGACTGTGGAGGTTCTTGTGTCAGAAACATTTAGCAGGTAGTTTCTGTCCAGGTAATGACATTGGTATAACTTTCTGGTTCTGATTAATGGCTTGTGCAGACTTGACAAAGCCCGGTTTCACACAATATGGATCTTTGATACACGGGAACAAATGAAAACCAAGAACCAAAATGATTGTTCCTTTAAATGATTCCAGGATTTTAACAATTCTGCTGGTGTCCTTAGACCATTAGCTAAAGCTTAGAAGTTCAGGTCCCTGATAGTGTGACCTGAAAAATCAACATATGTCGCACACAAATAGACTACAGAACGTGACCAAGAGAACACATCACTTCCTAATTTTGTTGATTATAGCTGTATTTTCTTTTAGCAGGCTTAACTTTGGTTTTAATTTTTAATTTTTTTGGTTTTAATTATTACGAGAAGGATCACTATCTTTCGACCTCTTGCTTTCAATATCTTGGCAGATTTGTCTTATTCATACCAAAGACGAATATTAAAAATGCTCAGACTGTACTGAATCCAATCCATGGAGAAATAAATGAGGAGGTTCTAATGTAATTGCCATTTAATTAATTCAGACAGCAATCACCAACCTGTTGTACAATAACATCTGTACTCAGAGCTGAACGCTCTATCTCCTCATTCATGGAGATGAGGAGCCTATTGACCCACAAACAAGAGGTGCTGCTGCCGGGATTCTCAGACAGCTTAACCCACCTCCTGGTGTGACGGAACATTGTGGTTGGGGTCTCTGCATGTCTCTCCCAGGAATGCAATTCACCGAGAAATCGAAACCTACGTTTCTGAAGAACAACTTGGCACATTCTTGGCTGAACCCGGAAAAGAAATTGTAAGCAACAGTTAAATTCAGAAGTCGTTTCAGAGAACAAACCAGGTCTGGCAGTGTTCCAGATAGCTCATTGTGTGCCAAATTCAGAACCTCCATCTGACCCATACATGATATTGTGTCTGGCAAATGACCCATCAGCGAATTATAGCTCACATCCAATACTTGCATATCTGTGAACAGCCCAACGCCCTCTGGAATGCAGCCTGTTAACTGATTATTCAGAAGTAAAATCTCCTTCAATCTGGAATTCATGAACCCAAAACTTGCTGGAATACTTCCACTCAACTTGTTGTTAGCCAAATTGATCACAGAAGCTGGAGAACTACCCAGATTATCAGGAATTTGCCCATCAAATTGATTGTTGTTGAGAAAAATTGCATCAAGTTTCTTATTGAATAGATCGTCAGGAATGGGCCCAGAAAAACTGTTGAACCTTAGGTCCAAATACATGAGATTAGGCATGTACAAAGTTACCAGGGGAAAAGGACCAGAAAGTAAGTTGTTACTCAAGTCCAACTCTTGAAGATAAACGAGGTCTTTGAAAGTATCAGGAACAGTCCCTGAAAACCTGTTACTGTTGAGATGAAGCAGAGACATGTCTGTGAGGAGGGAGAGTTCTTTGACGAGAATGCCTTGAAGATTTGCTTGGTTGAGATCTATACCTGTAACAACTGGACCAGTGGAAGAACCCAATTCACCTTGAACATTAGTACAGAACACTCCTTTGTAAGAACACACATTAGAGCCTACCCAAGTGTCCAAGATCTTTAGTGGGTCATCAGAGATTGCTGATTTCCATGCTTGTAGAGCAGTGTAAGCACTGATGAGGTTTGAAACTGAGGAGCTTGACGGTGTTGGACTGTTGATTCCACCGCCAATCCACACTCCGCCGCCGCCTGCATTTCCTATACCAACACCAATGCCGCCACCAACAGTAAAACCTGCAGATTCTCTTGGAAAAATTTGGAAGAGAAGGAGAAGAGTGAGAAACCAATTACTCTCCATTACGTTCTGTTGAGGTTACCAAGGTCTTCACTTTGATTGGATTTTTGGTTTGTAAGGTAGTGGAAAATAAGGTCACTGCATTGAAGTAACAAAAAATGGTGGGGTTAGTCTTTAATGATCATCCATTTTCTTTTTGGTTTCTCCATTTCTTTAAATTTCCAACTTTACATGCTAGGACAAATCTATTCCCATTTTGACTGCAAGACTCGAAGAGAAGTCCAAAATAATTTTGACTTTCCAGGCTCAATGAGACAGCAGGGTTTCAGTCTTCGAAAAGAAGTCCAAAAAGTTCATTGTTTGTGTAGTT
>JAOSBP010000002.1:2677267-2698248 GCA_027563825.1 Erythroxylum mucronatum | reverse complement strand
TCATTCTTGACTTTGTATACATGTTTATAATTTTACTTCCAAAATTAACCTTTAATTTCTCTCTCATCTTAATTACATAGATCACAATTTCAAGGCAATTTAATATGCAATTTCTCTCACAATTTCTTATTAATATGCAATTTCTCTCTTATCTTAATTACACAGATCACAATTTCAAGGCAATTTATGGGAGTATTAATAAGGGTATATCTATTATTTCATTAGCTTTTTTAATAAGCGTGCATTTTTCTAAAACGACACTTATTATGAATCGGAGGGAGTATTTTTTATCTCATACACCTCCGTATCAATAAAAATAACAGAAAATATTTGATAGATTATCAGTGTACACTAAGTATCTTCAAACATGTTGATATCTAATCAAGTGACTTTATACTGGCACCAATTCTTTTTCAGGAAAAATATCTACATACCGAAATTCTAAAAAGGATATTTGTTTGCAAATGTAATAATGCAAGGAAGTTGGAGAATCAAAATGATTTATTATTGTTCAGAACAAATGCTACCTAAACCTGCCCTCTCTTGGGATGCACGTCTCGTTCAGAATAGAGATAAGGTTTCGGATATTTACAAGCGTTATCTTGTCTTTGTGTTCGAATAAAATCCTACAAGCAGAATTTATTATTGTTCGACTATGAAGCCGATCGACAAAGATATATAATTTCTACGATGGAAACGTTTGTAGTGAAGGGAAGGTCGGTTTTCGATTCACGGTGTCTGGGCCATTATCTGATTGATAACATTGGACAAACAAACAACTTTGACGTCTGAAACGTCTTTCTAATAAGTCCACTAGAAATAACTTGATCTTGAGAGTAGAATCTAACTTGTTTCATTTTAATTTTTTGATAGAAAAAGAGATGCATGTTGTAGATGAGATTCTGAAAATTTCTTTTTTTAGTTTTCTATTATTTTTTATGATGTATTTTATTATGAAAAATATGGTTAAACTGTTGTATTTTAGGGATTTGATTCAATTATTATGTTCATGTAATTGCTAAGATGGAGTAAGATGAAACTAAATTGAATATAAATATATAAAAGAGTGTAATAAAGAGGTATATTAGTTCAATATATAATCAAAATTAAAATTGAATATTATTAGATGTTTTATGTAATAGATATTTGAATATCTCATCTGGCTTAAATTTGTCATAGTTATTACAAGATCTCCTTAATTAGGAATTAGTTTTCTTTTGAAGCTATATAAATTCATACTATATGTAGAAATATTTTTTTAGAATTCAAATATATATTATATATCATAGCTATTTTCCTTTCAAAAGTGATCCTACCAAAATTCCGTTTTCTTTTCCTATCACTTGAACTCTTCTCACTACAAGAAAATTAAGAATTAGCGATAGAAAATTACCAACGGAAAATAAAACGTAGCCAATCAGCGTCGCTAATGTCGACGTGAAAAATTCATTTAGCGACGGAAAATAAAACATAGCAAATTAGCGACGGAAAACTTATTTCCATAGCTAAAATCGACGTGAAAAAATTTTGTTTTGCGACGGTTTTAATTTTTCGTCGCTAAAAATGGAGGAAAATCATCCCGCCAATATTAGCGACGGACTTTAGGGACGATAAAAGTTTCTGTCGGTAATTGCTATGAAATTAGCAATAGAAAACTTATTTCCGTCGCTAAAATCAATGTGAAAATTTTTTGTTTAGCGACGGTTATAATTTCCGTCGCTAAAAATAGAGGGAAGGCGGTAAAATAAAATTTAAAGGCGGTAATAAAAGTTAAAATTTCCGACGAAAATTTTCCGTTGCTATTTCCGTCGGTAAATTTCGTTTAAAATATCATACCCCCCTTCTCCCCCATCTGGTAAGTTCCTCTTCTTTCTTGCTTTTTGTTTTCTCTAGTTTCTTTATTACTCTTTCTTGGTGGGTTTTTGATTGTCATATATAGTATTGATTTATGTGTTGAATTCTTTTTGTTGTTGAAGAAGAAATGAGTATTATTGAAGAAAGCTCATAAGATCCAATATAGGGAAGCTCTCTTAATTCTCTACTGAATCCTGGTTAGTTTGCGTCTTCAATCTTTCTTTAAGCTCTCCTCATCTCTGTGTTAGTTTATAGGCATTTCTTTGATCTAAAATTTTGCTTCTTGTATATTCCTTGTAAGTCTATTAAGGCTATAGAAGATATTTCTTAATGCAATATTCCAACGAGCCATTTTGCCTGATTTGTTTTGAGTGAAATGTTTAATCGTTAGGTACTTTCTATTTGACGGCTTTAGTTTCAATTGCGTTTTAGGGGAATCGGAGCTATAGAAGCCTTAAGCAAACAGTGAACAAACTAGAGGAGGACTCCTATCTTGTAGAGGCTCCGAGAGAGAGGTGTTGTTAAAAAGATGGTTGAAGAACACCTCGTCAACAATGATGAGGACCTTTTTTAAAAAAAAGTTAATTTTATTTACCGACGGAAAATAATTCCGTCGGTAAAATGATGGATATTTACCGACGGAATCTGTCGGTAAATTTACCGACAAAATCCGAGCCGTTTTAACGACGTTTTGTTTCGTCAGTAATTTTCGTCGCTATTTTACATTACCGACAGAATTCGAATATTTTTCGTCGGTAATTTTCGTCGCTAAACGCCCTATTTTTTGTAATGAATAAAATTAAAGAATTTTAAAATTTATTAAAAAAGACTATGCTTATCTATCAAAAAATTTAAAGTTTAATTAAAAAATTATTAAATAAAAATTCATCTGTTTATTTTGAGTTATAAAAATTGATTAGTTTATAAAGATTAACCGAGTAATTAATAAAATAATTAATTTTAATAACAAAAATTATTAAAAACTAAAAAGTTAAAAATTAAAATAAAAAATTAATTAATTCAAAAATTTTACTCATAAATGGATCAAATCAATTTAATTTTTAAAAATTTTCTATTCAATTTTACGATGTATCGCTCAGTCCAATGCGAAAAAGTCATTTTAGGTGTTGGACAAGATTGAATAGCCTCTAAACTCATGCCAAATGGTTAAATAACATCATTTTGAGTATTAAACAAGATCAGGCGAAAGACCTGATATCAGTAAAAGGAGGCCGATAATTAATCAATCAGCTTTTAGTCGTTGTTGCTTAAATTAATTACATGTACTTTAGCACCGATCTTATAGTTTCATGCCGTAGTCTTGAGCTCTTCATCTTTGTTTTCTTTTCCATCTTTCGCTGTCTAATCCTATTCGGACTGCTGGGACGGCTGTCATTGCATGTTCTCTGCAGGAAAAGATGTGATCTCTTAATGCTCATCTTTCGTCATGCATGGTATGGTTTGATTATAATAATTATTCTAAGACTACTTATTGCAGTCGAGTTCTGTTCTAAGTTTATGTTTGTTTTGGTCGGTCGGTTCTTATACTGTTGGATATTTCCATTTAGTCAATTACTTCCAATGGCCACTTTCGTATAGTGCCCGTCTCAAACAAGTAATCGCAACACATGTCAAAGACGTGGAAACAAAGCTTCAGTTCGATGCGTTTTGACTTGTATTCGTTTCTTTATATTTCCTTATACAACTCCACACCATTTTTCTACATTGGAAAGGTCGAGGAAAGGGGAAGCAAAGATGACAAAACAACCTTAACATTTTTTAGTTGTAGTTGTACAAATGAAACCTGAAGCTTGTGCCTTGGCCCCAAAGGAATGAACGATACCTGATTTTTATATTAAAATTGAGTTTGAAGATTGGTTAGGTCGGCTGTGCTAAGCCAAGGCTCAGGTCTAGGTCTACACGTCCACGGTCCATTTGCAGGTGTTAGTCTCTCACACAAACGTAAAGACCTATGTAAAGACTTAAACTTAGCATGTATTCCATCTAAAAAGGTACTATTCGGCCATGATACAGGTACGAGATTACAACCCTAGTTTCTCCTCTGTTCTCAGCAACTAAAAACTTCTTTAAAAAGACTAATTTGAGCGTTGGAGGGGCCTGCCGGCAAACAACCTCTAGCGTGCCTTATTTGTTTTGCAAATATTCAACAGCCAAGGTCATACAGAATCATTGATCCGAATAGTAACGTCCAGTCCCAGCAAAATCAGACAAAACCAAAGATAAATGAACTTAATTTTGTTTTGCATCATAAATATCATCATCTAATTGTGTTATCAAAGCCAACCATTCTGTGAACATGACCAGGTTGTCACTCACTGTAACCAGGTTGTCGGTCTCGTACGGGGCCAGCTTATGATGCTTATCGACCTAATTTTCGAAGAAACTAAAGGAGATAGTGAGCGATCACCTAGAAAAGTTCGCGTTACAGTATTAAGTCATTGTATCTCTCAAATTTGATTACATCTCAAACTATTCAATTTGAACTAAAGTTTGAATTAAGATCTGACCAACAAGAATCAAGTTCAAGCAACAACACACAACCTGATGTGATCCTTCACTAGTATTAAATTACGAAATAGCATCTTCCAACTTGGTTCAGCCTGATTTTGTTAGGGTTGAACGTCGTTGTTTGGATCTATGATAGGTGCGACTCTGGCTATAAAATACCTGCAAAATAAATAATGGCGAGCAGGGAGTTGATTCCCGGGAGGCCCCTCCGACGCTCAAGTCAATCTTTATGTGGAGGTTTTGGTTGTAACAAGTAGGAGAACTAAGGTTTAGATGTTGTACCTGAATCAGGGAGGAATAATACCTTATATACTTGGAGTTACCGCTAAGTTTAAGTCTTTACGTTTGCATGAGAAATTATCTCCTACGTTCGAACCGTCAACATCTAAGCTTGAAGTTGAGCCTCGTATAATTGGCTCGACCGACCCAACCACAACCTTTTTAGGAAGTGAAGTCATTTATTCCATTTTGGCTGTGTAGAAGAGGCCATTACTGTTGGTGGCCGAGCTTTTATTATCAAATAAAAGGGGAAGGCACCACTGTTTGTGTATCGTGACCGTGATAAATGCTAATGATAGTAACATGACATATCCATCGGTGTAGTACAAATTCTAAATTGGGAACATGTGCACCTTTCTTCACAGAGGTAGTGCAATTTGTGACCGAACGAGTTCCACTAAGATGCTTTTCTCTTTTTTCGATTTCGTTTACACTAAAGTCAATGATATCAATTGAAATATAATATTTTCTTGCCAGTAAAGGTATAAAGAAACGGTTTGTTCGGCTCAAAGAAACTCCAAACTCACAGCCAAGTGTAAGAATTTTGGCGGTGTTGAATAAGAGTCTAGATTTTTTGTTTAATTTTATGGTGTCTTATTTTGTCCCATAAATCTCAATCATTCATATATATAGAGGCTCCGCGTTTATTTATGTAGGATCTACGCGAGACCCACATAAATAAATAATTAAAATTTATAAGACAAAATAAGACATCACAAAATTAGACAAAAAATCACATCTAGTTGAATAAAGCATTTAACCCGAAGAGTTGAAAGACAGAAGGGGGTCTAATTACTTTACGCGGCAACAAGTGTACAACCAATGCAACTTGTTCGGCCGTTCCACCGCCGCCTATCAATTCAAACATATTATTATTTGGATTACAGCTGGGGACTACTTTTCGTGATTTAGAATATGCCCAACTGAGTTGGCATTGGGCCAAGCTCAGGCCCAATCAAATCCAAGATATATTGTCCAAGCTCGACCTTGATTGGGCCTAAGCCAGCCAAAGTTCAATTTGATTCAATTTTTATTTTTAATTAAAAATAAAAATAATATTATTTACTCAAAACTATACTTTCTTCTTAAATTTTCATATTAAAAAAGGTTAAAACTTGGTTTGAAGTCTGGTCGATTCGAACCGAGCCGAACCAACACTTAACCACCACCCTTATGAGAGACACACGCTTTTAGTAGTTCAAGCTTGAACCATGAGCTTTGAACTCGATTGGACTTTAGACCCAAGTTTGAGCCCAAGCATAGATTCCTCATAATTGAGCTACATCCAACCCAATTCCAAACATGCTATCATATGCTTTGGAAATAATTTTGGTTTGGTTAGTCTTTAAGAATGAGTAATATTTGAAAAATAGAAGCCGAGAGTAAAGACAAGACTGGTTTATTTGAAATATCTAATTTACAGATAACTATATACACATAATAACTAATTAGTTCAACCGTAAAAATTTTGAACTATTCAATTTTTCAGTTCGATTTTTAACTTTTCAGTTCGATTTATTTTAATAAATCTTGTTTTTAAAATCTAATTATTTTATTAATTAATCGGTTAATTTTCATAAATTAATAAGTTCTTATAAACTAAAATAAATTAATTAACTTCATTTAATAATTTATTTTAATTAAACTTTAAATTTTTTAATGGGTAAGAAAAATCTCTTTCAATCTTATTTTAAATTTTAAATTTATTTAATCTTTAGTCAGTTTTACGACGATTTAACACCGGTTGAATCTTTTAAACATTAAATTTTTTATTTTAGCGGTTTAACTTCCTGGCTGACTTTTAAAATATTGCATAATAATTTATTCAATACACTTGTAAAAAAAAGGACTACAAATTCCTTTATTATTAAGAAAAGGAGAAAAATGTTTTTTTTTCATAAGTTAATGGCTGTGCTCCAAGTTGACCTATTTTTGGCTGGGTTAGACTTTTTTTTGGGACTTTTGGTCAAGTTTAAATTCAGACTATCACTCAATTTAGTTTGGAAAATAAAAATATCAAATTAAATTCGACATTATTTTAAAATTTAAATTAAAAAATGAAATTAATTTAAGGGCTATGAGCTTCGAGTCTAGATCCTCTGCCCAATATTACTCTGTCTTATTCTGTCTTATGGAACCTCAGCCATTTATTTTGCGGATCTTATGCGGGCTTCATGCGGGTCTCACATAAATAAATGGTTGAGATGTATTGGACAGAATAAGATACTATAATATTAGACAGAGGATCTGGACTCATGAGGTTCATCCAATCCAAGCCTAACCTGATCCAATGCAAATCCTAGTTTCATATGCCTTAGAAATCATTTTAGCTTGGTTGGTACATAGGAATTAGGAATATTAGAACAGCAAGCAGATACTAAAGACAAGACTGGTTTGAACGCTGAGATTGCAATCATAGAGCAGCTTCTGAGTCAACATTCTCATAAAAGCATTTTCATATGTAGTCTTACAGAAGGACAAACTTCCAGATCATACTGACATGCATGAGTTCAGTCTCTCCGGAGAACAGGCAATACAATCATCTGAATATGTAGTTAATGTTTAGTTTCTGCAAGATCATGAAAATCTTGAATTGTAAGTCTGCACCTTTTATCCTCTTTCCGTATCTTCCCACTTACCAATTTGGTGGAAGTGATTTCTCAGTGGACTCCAAATGCCTACTCACAAACAACTAATGTGAATTGATCTGATCTTCAAAAACTTGGAACTGGTAAAAAGCTGATTTTCTTTTTTTATGTTCAATCAAACGTCTACTTCGTTTTGGCGCATTTTCATAGATAAACGTGACTCTTTCATCTCTCCTGTAGTGTCCAAGGATACTGAATCTAGCTCCTTTTACCATAGTTAAGAGAATTCAACAAGATCATCATCATCAAGCAGAAGATCCAACCACTAAATCCACTAGCATTCGTTGCCTTGTTCTGCTTGGTGGGTTCTACTTTATTGGCCATAATTAGTATTTGTGAAAAATATTTGGACTTATACTGGAAATTAACTCGTTCTTCACGATCCACTCTCTTCGTATATATATATATTTTTTGTAGGAGAGGAACTGACATCGCAGTCCACTAGTGACCAAAAGTTGAACAAACTCCTTTTGTTCTTGTCCGTTGACGGGAAGCTTACAAGCAAACAATTACGAAAGTGAAGTTGATTCATGTGATGAGAGGAAAAGAACAAAACTCGAGTGGGACATCACATTTAGCAGTTCTGAGTTTTGTTCTGTGTGTGACCATTGAGTGAAATTCTGTACATTACTACAAAAGGTTAAAACATTGTGTACAAGTAAGATGGGAAAGAGACATTTGGACTTTCTCATAGGAGGGAGTCAAAATTTTGAGTTTTTGTGCAAAACAAAGGAAGGGGTTAATCATAAACATGGAGGAAAAATATGAAAAAGTACTTTAAAAGAAGAGAATATAGAAAAGTTAAAGAAGAAAGGAGGGAGGGGTTTGTAATATAGTAAGGATCCGATTGTGCTTGTGACTGTCATCCATTTGCAACAAAAATCCCTTTCCCTGCACATTTGCTCCCACTTTCCCTTACACGACATGACAATTTTCTCACCAAGCGATCATGTTCCTCTCCTCCTTCTTTTCTTTTAACCCTTTGTTCATGGCTCTCTCTTTCTCGAGAAAAGGAGGAGGGGGGAAAAAGAAAAAGCAAAGAGAATTACACTGTAGAACATAAAGTCATGAGCTAAGTTGTATTAAATGTAGTTGGGGAATATATTGTCAATCCAAACAATGATGCCTCCTGCCCACAATTCACTTTAATTGCCAGCAAAAATCTATCATACGTTTTAAAGGGTGAATGTAATAAGAAGAAGAGCACCACCAACACCAACCATCAATCATTTTCTGTCGATTTCCAAGCTAAAAAGGCTTCTAAACAAAGACAAGGACTAAAGGGTATTAGACATATCAAAGTGATACGAGCAAAAGTGGGCGAAGATGACCCTTGCCTTGCCCATCCCCACCTACGCATATAATGTTTACTGATTAACGTGCGATGCCATTTGATGACACATGTTACCACCTTCCCTGTCCTGTCCTTCCAAGACCACCGCACAACATCTGAGATTGGCGGCCGTTGGATAAACATTGTTCGCTCTCAACGGTCAGGATTCAAACTTCGAGTCGTAGGATTCCTTTTCGTTGCCAAAATATATATGGCCCATAAAGAAAGAAAAATGCACCACTAGTCAGGTTCAGTTCCTATCGCTAAAACTATGCAATGCACATAAACTAGTTAAAGCTGGTACCTAAAATCACAAGGTTCACTGGCAAATGCACAAAGCAGAAGAATGTACATAACAACTTGGTCTTCTGTGAAGTCATCCCATCTTCAAACAAAGCCAAGGAATCAAACAAAACTTGTTCCGGAACTAATGTTAAACCCTAATTTTATGTTCATTTAATAAATGATTCAAAATTAACAAAAAATGACTTGTTCTTATGAACTATTTGCGTTAGGGAAAAGAAAAAAAAAAAGTAATTTGCGTTAGGGAATAGAAAAGAAAAAGTAATAGTAAAATTCAAGGGGTATGGTTGAGTGGCAGGGACTTATTCATCCTTAACCAAAGGTCAGGGGTTCGATCCTTGACTTTGGGTATGGACAGGGACGGAGCCAGACTCAACTTTAAGGGGGGCCGGGGGCCAACATCTAAATGCAAAAATATTTAAAAGGGGGCCACTTATATTTGTAATTTTAAAATTTTTAATTGTATAAGTAATTTTTTAAAAAAAATATTTGAAAGGGGGGCCATGGGCCCCCCCTCCACCAAAGCATAGCTCCGTCCCTAGGTATAGAGCAGCCTTAAATTCTTGGGCTAATTATCCCACCCTATGAGATGCCTACAAACCAGCGAAGGGATTAGTCACTGAATCTGCCAGTAGATACTCTGGTCGAAGATTAAAAAAAAAAGTAATAGTAACGTTCGTGCACAATATGGAAAATGTTGTTAATGATGGAAGGTGTGGCCCATAAACACGTGCAAATGATGACAATGTCTTCCCCTAATGATGGGTTTCCACCGCTTCTTCCACTGTGTGGGATCCACTCTTATCATATGCAATACAACCTCATCTTTATATCTACTTAACCTAATTTCCTTTTTTTTTAATGTTTGACTACCCAAATTCCCACTTTGTCCAAGTCTAAATGAAATGTATATATAATAAAATACATTATATTTTAACTTAAAATTTTAGAAAAAAATAAATTAAATATTTATATATATATATATCATGCACAAATCTTTTAATATTGTCTGCGAGTGCAACATATATACCTGATATTTTAAAAATGAGACCTAAAGTTAAACCGATAAGACAAGAATTTTAAGATTTAAAAAGTTTAACGAAATTAGAGCATCATAAAATTGACTAAAAATTAAATAAAATTAAAAAATTAAATATGATTAAAAGACACTGGTCGAATTTGAGATTTAATTGAAAAAAAGTGATTGTTTAATAAAAATTAATTGATTTGTTTTAATTTATAATAATTAGTTAATTAATTAATCGCTTTGAACAACAAATCGAGATCCTTTCCTCCGTCGACCTTCGTTCTCAGGCGCTCCACCCCATAATTATGGGCATTCACAAGCTGTTTGTTCGCAATTAGACTTTTGCTCATCGTCATATTTACCGAGAGAACAACAAATGTGTCGACTGGCTCGCGACTTTTGCGGTAAATTTTAATGTAGGCGTCTATTATTTGCCTACTACACCCATTGAGTATCATTTACTCTTTCTGAAGGATAAGTTTGGGATGTGTGTTCCGAGACTCCGAGTGTAAGTTTTTTGTTGTTTTGCCTTTCTAAAAAAAAAAGTATTATTAACCCCAGAATAGCAATGCCGGTCGGATTATTACTCGCCACAGGACTCGGCGGTGATTTACGTGGAAGATGTTGCAAAAACGTGTCGTGAATGGGGATCGAAGGTGGGGAAGGGCAATCACTTGGAAGATATGCTGAGTACGTGAAGCCAAAAAATACGACTCAAAAGCTTATACATCTTAATGATATTGTCAACATTTTTCATCATTATCTTACCCATTCTCGTCAAAGCTAGAATGACACCTGGCCAATAGAATTTAACCTTCTAAAAGGCATCACTTTCGCTTGTAATTGATCCCTCTTTCTCTTAAGTACTGCTATGCTAGCTACTAGAAAAGACGCTTTTAATCCTTGTATTAACTTTTTGCTTTCCACTTTCGTACCATTTCTTAACTATTACCACTAATCATGATTAGCTGTTAATGTTTACCCATTTTCTTCACTAATGCAAGCCATCAACCACATGGATTCATCCGCTATATTGTACAGTAATCAAAGTTAAGCTATTTAAAAGTTAAAAAGAGATTTTAGTATAGACAGTGATTACATTGTTTAGCATTATAAAATAAGTAAGCCTTCAAGGTTGGTGGGATGACTCCTGAATCAGAAACATTAAAGACAACCTGTCAAAGGTATAGAACCGATCAGAAGTTTAAAAAGTGAGCTGTTCAGCAACTGCAGGCAAATTTGTCAATGGGATGTTGAATTATTGAACGCCCTGAAGTAAAAATCCATGGTCGAATGTGATAAAGAGGAAAGAGTCACATCGTCCCCGGCAACCAAATCTTCGTTTTTTGAATTCTTGTTCACCAGAGGTCTATATATCTACGCATAGTCATGTTGGAAGAAATTCATGGAATTGGCCATTTAGATGCATGAAATTTACACTAGAGTCGTGTCTCAAAGAACTTTTGCTACGTACGTTCACATGCATGAGAATGTTTGTCTAAGTCTAACTACTACTTGAAAATCAGTGACTTGTTTATGAAAAATGGGAAGTCCGGTGGGTTAAATTCCACAAATCCATGCTTCTTCCCCCCACACAAATCAATGCAAATTTGATAATACTTGTTTATATACACTTTTCTTGTAACGGATAAGGATCATCTGCTGTTAACAATGAACGGTGCTGGTTTTCAACTTTTAGTACTGGAGATGATTGAGAAAGAAATGCTTTCGTATTAGTTAAGACTTTCTTTTCACCGTATGTTCCCATTTCTCTGTTTCATGAGCATATAAATAATAATAAGTGCTAAATATCAATATAATTCTAATTTGTTTAATGATTCAATGTTTTGTTAAAAAACAACACCAATATTAAGTAGAAATCACCTATCAAGTAAAAATGTCATTAAAATATAAAATTTAAAGAGATCTAGTAATACACAGTATTATCCCTAACTAATAGAGAGACTATTTTATTGAAAAATATATAATAAATACATTATTCAAGTTTGTTATGATATATGTTATATATCTTTTATTTAGATTTGGCATCTTATTTATTAATTGGACATATAAAATATTAATTAAATAATGAGTTGGATTCAAAACGCTATTAATGATAATCTTCTAGTTGTGATAAGTTTTATCTCTAATTGATGTGTATCTTGACAGGTGAATATCATGTATGATTCTATCCATAGAAGAAGTGCATCTTGTGTGGGAGTTTTATAATCAACAGTATAGTAGGACTCTTATTGCTTGTGTGTATCGTGTACCAATTAACAGTTGAATAATATCTTATGTGAGTGTGGTATAATGTGGGTGTAGCATGCGTTAATTGTTGATTAAATAAACACTACGGCTATGTGCATGTCTTGAGATATAGTTGAATAAAAAATCGTAAGCCATAGTGAAGAGGAGTTACGGTGCAATGGGTGTATTATTAAGTGAGCAGTGAGGAGTTAATTGAATTTGAAAATAGATATATACTGCATCGTGTAGGGATGGCAACGGGACGGGTATGTCATCCCCCGTACCCGTCCCATGAACCTGCCCATATTCTCGTCGGAGATTTTTTTGGCACCCCCATACTTGTACCCGTTGGGGGTTTGACCCTCATCGGGTACCTGTTTACCCGCCTTTTTTTTTTAAAGATAAGCTTATTTAATATGAATGTATATATTAAATATATATATATATATACATATAACGAGTATATAAGAATGTATATATATATAATGGCAAAATTGTAATTACTATATAACGGGAAAACGGGTATGGGGGGTGATATCCCCATACCCGCCTCATACCCGACGGGTATTTTTGTTAACCCCTATACCTGCCCCACGGGTAAAAATTTACTCCCCATATCTGCCCCCGTTCGGGTAATTTTATCAAGTACACATTAGATTCGGGTACAATTGTCATCTCTAGCGTCGTGGATGTGCTCCTGCAGTGTGTGAGAAAAAGCATGTGCGTTGCTTCTCTGCGCAATGCTTCTTTGCTCCTTCGTGTGTGTTGCTTCTTTGCTTCACTGCATGTTGCTTCTGTGTTTTTCTTTGAAGGACGATGATTTCTTCAAGCTGGCTAATGGTCAACTCAATTATCAAATAACATTCATGAGGTCGTATGAAGAAAGGAGGTTTTGAGACCTGAAAATTGGAGTTCCTTCGTTTAAGTTCTAATTGTTTCAACAATAGTATATTATTATCTCTGGGATTTTTAATGAAGATATTGAAACCTCACAACAGATTTTTCGATGAACAATTTTCCATTCTTTTGTTGATGAAGCAACATATTTGAGAGAGTTGTTTTTCTATGTCAAGTGTATTTAGTTTTTATTTTTTATTATTCCAATCATTTGAGTTATTCGTTTATTGTTCTTTCGTTAAAAGATTGATTAAGAAAATCATCTGTTGAGGTTAATATAAGTCGATCATGTTATTGGGTTTAAAATTCTTAAACGGATAGTGATGATGAAGGATAATGTCAAGGGTTTAGTGGTGTCGGCTCAATAAAACCTATGTATAAAACTATTGTCGTTAGTGGAAGAATTAAGTTGGGTGAGGGTCCCGCAGATGTAGGCAAAGTGTGTCGAACTGTGTTACCAAATTTCTGATGTTTTTTATTATTTCGTTTTTTATTGCTTTTGTTTGGTTTGTGCTAGAAACATTCACGGTAAAATTGGAAAGTTTGCTAAACTACCGCCCCTTTCGGTTTTTCAAAGTTGTTAAATCTATTCGTATATATAATTCATTATTAAATCTATTTGTACATAGCAAATCCCTAAATCTTTTTTTTGTATTTTAGACATTACACAAGAAAAATCATGAAATGTTAAAGGTAATTACCCCTACATAATCATTTAACAGCTTTAATTCCCTATAATTAAACGGACCTTGGATTGAATTTCTGGATGAGGGAGATATAGAACTGACCAAAGATTCCCATAAAGTAGTCATCGAATTCCTGTCTATCCTTCCATATATAGGCCCCTCTCAAAGAGACAAGACGAAGCGCACGCATGAATGGGGAAATTTGTTTAGTCTTTGAGGAACATTGGAGATTCATTATTTTATGGCAATGATTCTGAATTCAGAGAACCGGCTCTTTCTCTGTCTCGCCTGAAATACCCAATTGCACGTGGCAAAGCCAATCAGTACTTTCAGTCCAAAGTCTCCGTGATTGGAGTCATTAACCAGGCCAAGCTGAGTTTCACCTGGAACTGGAACACATTATCTTTGTACAGACATGATTAATTATCATTATCCCCCCATATGGATGGTTAATAATACGTACTTATCATCACCTAATCACTGGTTGATCAACAAATACATCATACATAAAAATGATAAAAGTGCGTAAATTTTCAGTTACAATATCTATATAAAGTATAAACACTATCATGGGACGGTATTTGGGAAGTGGTGCTACTGCTACAGATCCTGAAGTGGAGGAGTTGGATTTGCATGCACTTTGGTTTCTCGATATTCCTGACTAGTTAAAGAAGTCACCAATAGTTTAATATCAACCCGTATCTTATGAAAGCAAATGGAAGTTAGTTTTGGGATTGGAGGAATCTCGTCTCATTCCTTATTATACTACCATCTCCATTCTCCACTTAACTTTAACTGAGAGATAAACACACAAAAGAAAAAGAAAGTGAAAAGAAGGTTGGGAGAGAGAGAGAGAGAGAGGTCAGAGCCACCGAAAAGCATGGACACTTATCATGAAAACAAGAAAAAAAACGAACCTGATTAGACTGACCAACCCACACGCATATACACTCTCTCCCTCTAACTCACTCACTTACTCACATGCCCACACACACAACACGACTATGGTATCCTCTCGTCTCGGGCTGTGACTGTGTTTTCTTTTGGCTTTTGGTTTTATTGGAAAAAAAAATGGAAGAAAACCTCCAAGTCAACCTGGCCTCATGATTTGGTCTTTGCGTTCTTCCAAGCACATAATCCCAAACCCCACATAATTTGCTTCGTCTATATAATTGGGGGTCACTCTCTGTCTCGTGATCATCAGCCCTCCATATCCATGGGAATGAGCATGAAGGTGCACCAGTTAGCTCGTGGATTCTGGGATCACGAACCCTCTCTCTCGCTTGGTTGCAAACGTTTACGACCTCTTGCTCCTAAGTTGCAGTCTAACTCTAGTACTACTGTTTCCTCTTTCGATCTCAAGAGCTTCATTAGACCCGACAGTGGTCCTAGAAAAATTGGGTCTCCTACTAACGACAAGAAAGATTCCCCTCAGGTGATCATCCCTCGCTTTCCTCGTTCGACACAGACATTCCTACTTCTTCTGACTATGTTGCTGTTTTTTTTTTTCATTTAACAAGTAATGAGACGACATAAACCTTCTGAGGTCTTGTCTTGAAAGTTGAAACTTATCGGTGAAAATAATAATTGTCGCAGGTGGAAACACATCCAGGAGGGACGCGATGGAATCCTACGCAAGAACAGATAGGAATACTGGAGATGCTGTATAGAGGAGGAATGAGAACACCAAACGCACAGCAGATTGAACAAATCACTGCCCAACTAAGCAGATACGGCAAGATTGAAGGCAAGAATGTATTTTACTGGTTTCAGAACCATAAAGCACGCGAGAGACAAAAGCAGAAGCGCAACAGCCTTGGCATAAGCCATAGTCCTAGAACGCCAGCCCCACTTACTACCATATCGTTAGACTCTAGGGTACGTCAGAGATCTTTTAACTTGGTTTCTTTCCCTTCAATAGCTACCTACCTAGCTAGATTCTGATTCTTGTTGTTCATTACAACGTATACCATAATGCAGGGAGGAGTATTAGAGAGAGATGATGATAGTCCATATAAGAGAAAGTGCAGAAGCTGGGGATTTGAGAGCTTGGAATTAGAAGAAAGTGATAGGTCATCATGCAAAGAGGGTCAGGGAGATGGAACTCTGGAGCTCTTCCCATTGCACCCGGAAGGCAGATGAAGGGGTTTGAACTTTGAACCCAAAAAAAAACGAAAAACATTTTTCATTCCCGATTCCCAACTTCGGTTCTCTTCAGTTCACTTGTGATATGATGCTTATGATCTGCTTTTAATTGACGATGATGTGCTGGCTTTTCTTTCTTTATTTCTTTGTTTCGAGAAAGAAGAAAGACGAGTTGTCTCTTTGTACCTTATTTCTGACTTGGAATCAAAGCTTAACTCCATGCATCCACTCTTCGATCCAATCCCCGAGATTGGTCTGTGTGCGTGTAATCCTTTTCTTTTGACTAGAGGGAGAAGCAAGCTTGTTAAGACAAAGCTTTTCCGTTTAAAAGTGGTAATACGGACACTGAAGTCCACGCACCTACACTTACTGTTCTCAAGCAATCTATCCATCGTCGGCACGTTTTTCAAGATTCAAATGGGAAAAGCAGGAGTGTCCATCTCCATCCTCCGTCGTCCACTGATACCAAGAAAACAAAAAATGTGCAATCTAGCACTACGTAGAAGACTTTTATAAAGTAACCTATCAACTTTCAACCAGACGTGAAACTTTTCCTAAGATGTTTCTCTTTAATAACCACTGGCATGCATTTTCCAAGAAAAAAAAGTATTATTGTTTAGTGGAACTACTGGTCATCAACCGTGGCAATACAAATTGCTGGTTTTGGAGGGAAAGATGGGTCGCTTTCTGAACTTGAAATGAGCAAGGAGATTGACTTGCGTTTTCCGAACAGATAATGAGACCGGCTCGAATTCAATTTTTACAATGTGATTATGAATAATTAAAATGATTATGAATAATGCATGCTTAATTATTGAACTACCACCGTAATTATAAAAAATTATGGCTCATATCACAATCATAATTAATGTTTTAAAAATCGGACCGGATATTGAATCGATCGAAGGAAAGGTTTAAAGTTTAGAAGTTCAAACAGTAGTGAACCGCTATAAAACCGGTATATAATAAATAAGAAGTAAAACTTATATAAGAATAAGTAAAAAAATATTTTACTGAAATAAAAATATAACAATGTCTATTATTATATAATGAATTAATAATAAATAAATATGAGTCTAATATAAATATTAAAATAATAATAAAAATCAAAATTATATTTTTGAAGGAGGTTGTCTCTCAATCATCATCAAAAGTTTCAAATTCTCCGCTATTTTAAAATTCTTAAACTACGCTTTAATCTAAAGTATTTGCATCAATTTCTTCTGCATTAAAATAAATTACAAATTAGTAATCTATTAAATTATTCTCAATTGTAAATTTGTAATGCAATATAATTTTAACTTAAATATGATTAAAATAAGATATGAACTAACCATCAGTAGATGTTTTTAATCCATTCGTTATAAGAAATGCATTTTCTTCATAAATCGTCTTTTCAAGTTCATTATAATCAAGATCAGGCGATAGTTCTTCTTTTTCGATCCAAAAATCAGTATGTTCAATACAATCAATATCAACTAGGTCACATGTTCTCTTCTTACTAAACAATCTGAATACATAATAGAGACATTATAAAATCAATAATAAAAATAAAATTATTGAAATAAAAACAAAACTATAAAATAGTAAAATACATGTTCTTCATTCTCAGATTATAAGTAATATAAACAAGGTCGTTAAGTCTTTGATATTCCAAACAATTTCGTTTCTTTGTATGAATACGTTCAAAAACACTCCAATTACATTCACAACCTGATGCAGAAGTTGTTTGACTGAGTAACCTAATAACGAGTTTTCTCAATGTTGGAGCACTGTCACCAAAAAATTTCCACCACTCATCTGTATTTTAAATTAATAGTTATGATAAAATATATATTTTTAATAAGTAAATAATGAATTAAAAGTATAAAACTTACTTAACTGTATTTTTTTAACATAAGTTATCTCTTTGCTAATGATCTAGGAAAACTTTCTAAACCTTCACGATATAATTTAATTTCATTTATCGCTTATGATTGCTCTTCAATAGAGAAAATTCCTTTGCATTCAATCACATCAAACAAACCGCCCATAATATTAATTGTACGTTCTTCTCCATTATATAAGAAATAAGGGTAGAGAAAATAAGTTGCTAAATGGATCAGTCAATCAATAATATTTATATAAGGCTTGTACAATTTCTCAACCCAATCTTCTTGTTTTCTTAACCAAGCCAAAAATGTCACATGATTATACACAAAAATTGTGATCTTAGATGCGCATGAAGCAAGACTAGAAATATGGCCCATACCACCAATATCTTTCAAAATAAGATTTATACAATGAGCAGCGCATGGAGACCAATAAATATGCCCATACTTTGATTGTAATAAGTACCCAGTTGATACATAATTAGCTGCATTATCTATAACAAACTGCACAACATTCTTTGGTCCAACCCACTCGATAATTTCAAAGAATATTTCAGATAAAGCATTAGCAAATTTTACCATGTCAGAAGCATCAGCAGTCTTGATAAAAGTTGTTCCAATATTACAATAAACCAATAAATTAATTAAGGTTCTTTGTCTTTGATCAGTACACCCATCTGCCATAATAGTGCATCTTGTTGCCCAACTAGATTTATATATATCCACAATTAGCTGACATTCCCTTTTTAAATCTTGAAGCAAAGGCACACGTAACTCATAATAAGATGGTACCTTAAATCCTGGACCTATTGCTATTGTAGCATCAATTGCTTCTTGAAAATATGGTGAATTTAAAGCATCTAAAGGAATACATGAATGATAGAACCATCTAACCCATGCTCTTTTACATCGTAAAACAACATCCTTATCAACCATAAAACTTTTTAGACTAGGTTGAGAATAAGGAGTAGTTCTTGGAGAAAAATAAGAATCTATATCAATAGTAGTTTTTCTTTTTCCTTTATCTAATACTTGTGGTGTGTCATCATTTCCAAAAGATATATCATGAGCCTCTTTATTTTCCTTCTTCTTTACTTGTTGCTGCAAATATTTTTCCAATCATATCACGTACATCAAGTGGTACTTTTTTCCAATAAGCAATATTACCTTTAATACCAACAAGATGTTCTTTCATTCTAAAAATTTCCCCCTTTAAATATTCTACCGCAAAACATACAGTTATATTGGATATTCCCATCAGATGCTTGAGAAGAAGAAAAATTTCCCCCTTTAAATATTCTACCGCAAAACATACAGTTATATTAGATACAGTTATATTGTACAATATTACCTTTAAAGACAACACCTCTTCTTCTAATTATGCCCTTTATGATTGAGAATTGTCCAATTTGCCCTTCCATTTATGCCTTATGTCTTTTATGCTTAAGTGTCTTGCCCAAAAATACCCTTGAACATTCTGACAATACTTTCCTCTAAAAAAATGTTCTCCATTGTCTTAAGTTTCTAATAACACCAAAATCATTCAATTTGGTTCAAAAATTTGAAAGTTGTATCCCAAACATTTCAGACTGTTGTTAGACTAAAACAGTACACTATACCTAACTTCCATCCAGAATTTGAAAGTTTTAGAGACTGAATTAAATTTTGATTTCTTCATACAATTTGTAGCTCCATATCTCTAGTTTATTTTTAAATAAGAATCATCTCATTCAGAGCTCTACCGATTAAGACATCATTAAAATACCGAAGTATGTTCAGTAAAATATCCAATTCATACTCTTCCAACCGACACCCTTACTTTGATTCTCCCTACCAAATGCTATCCAATTCTATGGAGAGATAGATAAATGTGTTAGGAGACTATTGGTTTAAGAGTCGCTTTGTTTGAAGATCAGATGATGAAGTTATGGCCAAAAGAATCAAATATGATTTTTTGCCCTAAACCATATTGTACCTGTCCTGGTACAATTGGCATAACTTGCACTAGAGATGTCTGATTAAGATCATCTTAAAACAGTTTCAAAGATAACGTTGAGATATACAACTTTTATGAAGACCTCAAAGAGAGATTCTATCATATTAAGGGTCAAAATTGGACCAGACGATAAGGTCAGATGAAGCTACACGAAGGGTCAGATGAATCGGGAAAATTACCATAACTTTCCTTATAGATATCGGATTAAGGTGTTCTTTAGATGGTTTGAAAGAGGACTTCAAGATCTACAAATTTCATGAAGACTTGAAGATAGATTCAGTCATCTAAAGGGTTAAAATTAGACCAAAAGATGTCAAATGAACAGTGCATAGAAGAAGTTTCGGCACTAAAAGATACAGAAGGTCAACCATAGAAGATACAGAAGGTTAACTGTAAAAGATACAAAAGGTCAATCGTAGAAGATACAGAAGGTCAAACATAGAAGATACGAAAGGTCAACCATAAAAGATACAAAAGGTCAACCATAGAAGATACAAAAGGTCAACTATAGAAGATACAAAAGGTCAAACATAGAAGATACAAAAGGTCAACCATAGACAATATGATGTCATCACTGGACGATATGACATCATCACCAAATGATACGTCTTCACCAAACGATATGTCTTCACCAGATGATATGACGTTATCACTAAACGATATGACATCATCACCAGATGATACGTCTTCACCAGATGATAAGACGTCATCACCAAATGATATGATGTCATCACCGGATGATATAACTATACTCTTGAGTATCTCCACTTATAAGGATCATAACTTTCAACTCCAATGTCCAAAATTCCCATACTATATACCATTAGAAAAATAAAAGAAAGATCTACAACTTTCTAGAAGATAACTTTGTCTAAATATATTTAGATCAATCCAGAATTTCTCCTGAAGTCAGAACACGAACTTTACATCCATCCACCAATGTACTGCACCCAATCCTCAACTTCATGACAAAATTTGAGATTCTTAAAGACCGAATTTAAATTTGATGTCTTTATAAGAAATGTAGCCATATGTTTCTAGTTTAATCAAATCAAGAATCGTCTCGTTTGGATAACTAGAGAAAACGTTGTGGCTAAAAGACTGAAGCATACTCAGTGAACATTTTCCAGATCAACTACCCATTTTGTTTCAAAATCTTTCCT
>JAOSBP010000002.1:2662327-2677167 GCA_027563825.1 Erythroxylum mucronatum | reverse complement strand
TTAGAAAAGAGCATTGTTAATAAACTAATAACTACTTCATTATTTATGACAGTGAAAAGCATGTTGGATTGGCTAGTGTCTAAGTGACATTTGAAATCAAAATAAGTTTTAGCATTTTAATATTTTATAATTTTTCTATCACATAAGAACACCCATGAGCAACTACTACTAAGCACTACAAGAAAAATAAAGTATAGCGACAGAAATTACTGACGGAATTTGTACACATTCCGTCAGTAAGCTTATTTAGTGACGGAATTTACTGACGGAAAAAGACGTCGGAGATATGGCCGTAGAAAATTTTGTTCGGTCGGTAAATTTACTAAAAGAGAAGATTTTTCTGTTAGAAAATTACCAACGAATTTGGTTATTCCGTCAGTAATTACCCACGGTTGTTTTTTTTTTCTGTCGGTAAAATATACAAAAAATTACCAACGGATTTGGTTATTCCGTCGGTAATTACCTATGGTTAATTTTTTTCGTTGGTAATTTTTGCAAATTTTTTTTAAATTCACCTGCAAAGTGTTCAATTTCTCTGGAAGCCACCATGGAGAGAACTTTGCTAAATCTCTTCCTACCAATCACAACACTTATTATATTCTGGTTCTTGTGGAAAGTTAAGAAAATAAAGAAGGACGTGGCTCTATTGCCACCAGGTCCTCAGGGATTGCCAATAGTTGGATACCTTCTATTTCTTGGCCAAGACATTTATCAAGATTTCACAGAATTGACTAGTGTCTTAGTAATAAATTGTGTCTTGTGGTTAGCTCCCCGAACTTGGTCAAAGAAGTTGTTCGAGACCAAGATAAAATATTTTCGAACCGCAACCCACCTATCATTGCTAAAATGGAGAAAGATGCGCAAGGTCTTTGTTCGTGAAATTTTAAATAACAAAAACATTAATTCTTGTTATGGCATGAGAAAAAAAAGATTAAGAAGACTATGAGGCATGTGTATGGTAAGATTGGACAGCCTACAGATATAGGTCAATTGACTTTTATGACAAGCATGAATGCCCTAATGAGCATTTTGTGGGGACGTACGTTAGAAGTAGAGGAAGATTTTAAAGCTACAATAGAGTTTGGAAATTTAAGCTTGGAGATGATGGTGGTGATGGGGAAATCAAATATTTCAGACTATATTCCAATGCTTGCAAGGTTAGACTTACAAGGCTTGGAGAGGAAGGTAAAGAAAATCTCTGTTGGAGTTGAAATTTTCCTTAATTCTATAATATGCACATCTTGTACTTTGCTTTTGGCGTTAACCCACTTCCTCTGCTCTTGTCCTTCGACTTTATTCCTAGGGCTAGTCGAAGGACTTCTCCTTATACAACTTTGAAGCTTTTTGGCCTCGTAGTCAAGCTGTTTTTTTTAATCTCTAAGCAGACTTTCATACTAAACTGCCGTAGATGTCTCATAAATAATTATCCATTTTATACTATAATCATATTATAATATAATCTAAGCATATCATATTATACTATAATCTAATCATAATGCACTTCAAAAATATCAATGTAAGTTATATAATATTTCATGAAAAAGAACTGAAATTATGAAATTCATACTAAAAAAGAACTGAAAATAAAAAACTGAAATCACTTTTTCAAAGAACAAACATTTCATTAAACACCTTACATGCATCACAAATTCATCTCAATATCATAACCAAAATCACGTCTTGTCCTTTCTATTACTAACATTTATATCTTAAAGTTGTACCAATCACAAAATGCACAAATAAACGAAAATAATACAATACCCAAATTAACTTTCATCTAATATATGAAAAAACACATGACAGTGGTTACAAAAATACCTCCACCTAAGGACACAATGACAATGGCTAGAGAAGACAACGCCGACAAGCAGAAAAGAAGTTCACGACAGAGAAACCGAAGAGAAGAAAATCGCACTAGAGGAGATGCAGTAGGAAGAAGGAAGAAGAAGACGTAGGGGGTTGGATGGGCGAGTTTAAAATAAAAGAATTTTGGTTTAAAATTTACCTACGGAATTTATTGACGGAAAGTTTTCATCAGTAAACTCAAAACTTTTTTATTCCGCCAACAATTCCCGCCTTCTTTACCGACGAGCATTTTATACCGTCACTAAAGTCTATCGCAAATTTTGTCAGGATGATTTCCCTCCATATTTAGCGATGGATATTAGTACCGCCGCTAAACGAAAATTTTCCCGTCAATTTTACAGATAGAAATGAATTTTTCATCGATAATTTGCTATTTTTTTTCTTTTCCGTTGCTAATTCCTGTTTTTTTTTTGTAGTGTAGTTAGAAGTAAGGTTACATGCTACAGGATCTTCTTAAACTCTATTCTTCTATAGAACCATTTAATTTTCATTAAAGGTTAGCTTAACATCGTAGTAATTAAAAATTTTCATTAAAGTTTAATTTTTGTATGTAATAATATTAATTAATTATTATTACTTCTTATTTTTATTTATAATTTATTTTCTGTAAGAAATCAATAATCAATTAATTTTATTGTTAACGAATAAATTATAAAAATTCTAGTATTTTATTAGTTGATCGTATTTAAATAATATATTAATCAATTTAATATGATATTAAATTAATTCTTCCATTAAAATTTTTATCTTGTTATGTAATAATAATGTCACAATAGTACATAGAAGTGCAACTTTATCCATTATTCTGTAGTGCAACTTTATGCATTATTCTGTCATCCACTATGAGTTGATCCTAAAATTTTAATGTTAATCTTTTGTTATATTAAAATAATAAATATATTATTAGAAATTAATAAATATAATAATTTTAATTCTTAATAAAATGAATTAATATTAAATATTATTATATTTTACTCTAAATATATGTAAATATAATAAATTAATAATTCAATCTACATGACATAGGGGCTTGAGGTCCAATAGGTAAGATGACGAGAATCTGAGTGAAATGTACTAGACCCAACTCTTCTAGCCATAAAGGCCCTTGCCTGAGCATATGCCAATTTCTAAGCCTTTCATCGGTATGTACAAAAACCCAAACCCAAACCCAAACTCAAGCGAGTTTCTTTGACAGTTGAGAGAGACGGTTACCTTTGGCGGGCAAGAAAGTTCAAATCTGTTAGTTAGTTAATGCCAGTTACGTATATGGTAGTTAACGTAAGTTCAGAGTTCTTGAGGTTTGTGAATGAAATTCTTCATCAACCCGAAAACTTGAAACAGGTTCCAGAACGGAGAAGAAAATGATTTGGTTGACGCTGCCACCCGGTAGCGGTTTCTCACCCTCCGAGGAGCAGCTGTGCTGCTACTACCTGGGGCGCAAGAATAACGCACCGATTGATGACGGAGGTTTCGAGGGTTATAGGGGCTATGACGCCATCAAGGAGCTGAACCTGTACGAGTACCATCCCTCCGCGTTACCGGAGTATACGTGTTTTAATTATGGCTACGGTGCGAGAGGGAGGCATTGGTATTTTTACACCAAGGTTAGCGATGCGGAGGTGAGTGGGAGAAGAGCAGTAGGTGGGTTTTGGGAATTGCAAACTTTTGATTTGGTGAATCCTGCTTGGAACGTGACCGTTGGGAATATAAAAGTATTTCACTTCTACGAGGGGAATTCCAGGACGACTGCTCGCAAAACTAATTGGGTACTTTATGAGTATTCTCTTCCGGAGAAGGTCAAGCTTCTTTGTATTTTATGATGGTGGAATTTGATCTACCCTCTATCTCATTTGTCCTGTATTTACTATCTGAAGCCGATGTTTGATCCATTTGCAGGGTCTTTTTCATGTTTGTCGAGTGTTTTCCGACTCTCGTCGTGAAAAAGCTGAATCGTTTTTTAAGGTTCGCAAAGATGAAGCAGTCTCTTCATCCACAGCAAGCGATGACAGTGATGTTCAGCATCGTGGTTTTCTTACAATTAATACCCCTGAAGCTACAAGGAATCCTGACCTTTTTGCTGATAGTACGTGATGAAGTTTGTTAATTCATTCATAATTCTGTGCAATTATGCATTCTTTTGCTTAATTATGTTTTGCAGGTTTGAAAATTTAGCTTTGACGACAGGAGCATATTAGATGCTGGAAGGAGATTTCAGAGTTGAACGAACTTAAAGATTAGTTTCTTTCTTGTGATGCTAATAAATTGCTTCAGTTTCTTAACCTTGTCCAGAATCAATCTTCAAAATCATGTAACTTTGGTATGCAGATTTCTCGAATGTCAGAAATTTTTGTGTTTTCATCTGGTGGACGTAAGAACAACTTTGGAACTAGCTTAGATTCAAATAAGAAAAAACGATACAAATATTCTGTATTGCAATAAAATGTAAAAATATGTTATATGATGACCTAATTTATCAAAGTAATATTTTAATACGATAACAACAATCTGTTAAAAATTTCGCTAAATTCGGGATTGGAAGATTGAAAAAAAGGAAAGCTTAATCAATCACATTTTTTATTAATGTGCAAGTCTTTACGTAATGTTATATATTTCAAATCATCGCTTCGGCACAATTCATACTAATGATCTTAAACCAAAACCTGTAAATGAGGTGCGTCTGATTTTGACTATTAGACTCCTTAGGCAATGGGACGCATATTGAACACATTACACTTGGCGAAATATTATTGGGGGGTAGGTGAGGAGAAGGTACACAAGTGTGACAGGTCCTCGCTTCTCTTAAACAGTTAAACCCCAAACCTCAACAGGTTTCTGAGGTTTGTATGACAGTTGAAGAAGTTGGTTAAAGAAGTTCAGATTAGTTATTTAGTTAATGTCAGTTACACATTTGGATGTAAGTTCTTTTACATGTAATATAGGACTTGTGTGACAGAAGTATTGTTAAGGGTTTAAGAGTGATTAGTGAAAGTGTGAAACTCTTCTTCAACAAAATTTTTTTAACAGGTTTTGGTTTTTCGAAGATAACCCAAATCACCGGAACGGAAAAGAAAAATGATGTCGCTGATGCTACCACCAGGTTGCGGTTTCGCACCCTCCGAGAAGCAGCTTGCTGCTACTACTTGGCTGGAAAGAATCGTGGGCCGGTTGACCCTGGAGGTTCCGATGATTATAGGAGCTATGATTTCATCAAGGAGCTGAACGTGTACGAGTACCATCCGTCTGCGTTACCGGAGTATACGTGTTTTAGCTATGGGTACGGAGGGAGAAGGAGGCATTGGTATTTTTACACTAAGGTTAGTGATGTGAAGAAGAGTGAGAGAAGAGCAATAGGAGGGTATTGGGAAATGCGAGATTCTGATGTGGTTAATCCTGATTGGACCAAGAAACTTGGGGAATTAGTTGTGTTTCGTTTCTATGAGGGGAATCCCGGGACTACTTCAAGCAGAACTAATTGGGTTCTTTATGAGTATTCTCTTCCGGATGAGGTTAAGCTTCTTTGTGTTTTATGATCGTGGAGTTTGATCTTTTTTCTCGTTATCTTTTTATCAGAAAGCGGTTTCTGCAGTGTACGTTTATTTACTTTCTGAGGCCGATAATGATGCATTTGCAGGCTCCTTTTAAACTTTGTCGAGTGTTTTACAAATCTCGTGAAAACACTGTATCATATTCAGAGACTCGAGAAGATGAAAGCTCTTCGGATGGATGAAGTTGCAAGGAAGTCTGACCCTCGTTTTTTATAGTAAAGATGATGTATTTCTTTGGATTCTGTCCAAAGTATTGTGTGTATATTTTCATGGCTGAGTGTTTTATGTGTAGTTTGTATCATGTTACTCATATTTTGTCAAGCAAACTGATGATACTTCTTTTAGTTATTATGATGCAGGCGAGAAAACTTGGCTCTGATGACAGGAGCATTTTAGATGATGGAACTCGACTTTCTCTGGTCATCGATAGGAAAGGAGATTCCAGAGTAGAATGACCTTAAAGATCAGATTATTTCTTGTGATGCTAATACATTGCTTCATTTTGTTAACCCTGTCCAGATACAATAGCCGATATCATGTAATTTTGGTATGCAGATTTCTCGAATGTCATCTCATATTAAGAACAAGTTTTTAATTAGCTCCTTCATATGATAGTTTGTCTCAAAACCAATTTGTTATTGTTATCAATTTGTGACATAAAAGCTTTTTACAATCTTTTTAATTATTCACTTGATATTTTAAAAATGAGATAATTGAACTAAAAAATTCAACCTTTGAAAATTATATTTAATCAATTAACTTATTTATAGAAAATAAATATATCATCTTTGTCGATAACAAATTTACTAAACTCTTTCGATATAAAACAAATAATATTACTTATATAATTAAGAAATACTATTACATAAAAATGATAATTTGAATTGAGATTTTTTAAATATCTCATACAAGTATTATTGTCTTTAATATTACTTAATGCTTATTATAAGGAAATTTAATATTACAAGATGAGATTTGTCAAATATTGTTTTATTGAATTTAATTATCATTAATTAAAAATACTTGGCCAAATAATACTTAATAATTTTCATTGTTATTAACCTTAAGAAAATAAAAAAATAAAAAATTAATCTTTAATTTAGGCACTTAAAAATTATTTTAGCAAATTGACTAAGGTCCAACTCATTTAGCACAGGAAGGCCCATGTTTAGATATGCTAATTTTCCAGGCCAACTCTTGGGCTACCAGTTTTTTCGATCCAACGACTACAAAAGAATGAGTCAACGACTACATATTAAACCCATCTTCTTAAACCTCAAACAAAAGGCTGAAGCCTAACAGGTTTCTTTGACAGTTGAGGCAGATGGTTATCTTTGGTGGGAAAGTACTTCAGCTTAGTTAATTAGTTAATGTCAGTTACGTTCTTGGTAGTTAGATTTAAGTCTTGGGTTGGAGGTCTTGTTCAGGGTTTAAGAGTGAAGTTCTTCATCAACCTCCATAGCCAAAGCAGGTCTTGGTTTTTCGAAGATAACCCAAAACCCCCGGAACGAAGAAGGAAAAATGATGTCACTTACGCTGCCACCCGGTAGCGTGTTCGCGCCCTCCGAGGAGCAGCTGTGCTGCTACTACCTGAATCAGAAGAATCATGCGCCAATTAACGACGATACAGGTGCCGATGATTATAGGGACTATGATTTCATCAAGGAGATGAACGTGTACGAGTACCATCCGGCTGGGTTACCGGAGTATGCATGTTATAGGTACGGCGATGGTGCAAAGGAGTATCATTGGTACTTTTACAACAGGGAAGGTGAAATGGGGATGACTCAGAGAAAGGGAATTGGTGGGTATTGGGACGTACGAACTGTTGGCTCTGTTTATACTGATGAGAACGTGGCAGTTGCGAATGTAAGTGTGTTAGATTTCTATGAAGGGAATCACCGTAAGACTGCGATCAGAACTCGTTGGGTAATTAATGAGTATGCTGATATTGCTAAGGTTATCTCTTTCCCCTAAAACGCTTTCAAGAAGCATATATATTTGGTTTTCTGAAGTCTCATAATGGATCCATTTGCAGGGTCCTTTTGTTGTATGTCGATTGTTTTATAAGCCTCGTCCGACAAGTAATGGTGGAGCAAGCCCTAGTGGTGCTAAGGATCATGAATTTCTTTCACCTGATATGCTTAAAGGTAGAAGAAAACGTGACCGCTCTGCTGATGCTACAGGTGAAGTATTGAAATATCAATCACGTAGTGATCAAGTCACAGCCAGATCCAGTTCTATTGCCAATGTTCAGGATCCTTCGGGTATCGAAGCCACTAAACCAATAAAAAAAAGAACTGTAATATTTTTTAGGGGTCCCAGTGGTAAAGCAAGCCCTTCTAGGGCAAGTGATGTTGCTGCTCAACTTCCTGGAAATCTTTCACCTGCTAATACCGTTGAATCCACAAGGAATCGTGAGAGCTCTGCTGCTAGTGAGGGTGTTGTGTCAAATGATCCATCAAGTACTGTTCAAGTCGCAACTAGTTCTATTCCTGTCGCCAATGTTCCGGGTCCAAGAAGTACTAAAATAATTTTAAGGGCTCGCAGAACCAGAGGAAGCCCTTCTAGGGCAAGTGATGTTGCTTCTCAACTTCCTGGAAATCTTTCACATGCTAATACCGTTGAATCCACAAGGAACCGTGAGAGCTCTGCTGCTAGTGAGGGTGTTGTGTCAAATGATCCATCAAGTACTGTTCAAGTCGCAACCAGCCCTATTCCTGTCGCCAATGTTCCGGATCCAAGAAGTCCTAAAATAATTTTAAGGGCTCGCAGCGCTAGAGGAAGCCCTTCTAGGGCAAGTGATGTTGCTGCTCAACTTCCTGGAAATCTTTCACCTGCTAATCTCGTTGAATCCACAAGGAATCGTGAGAACTTTGCTGCTAGTGAGGGTGTTGTGTCAAATGCTCTATCAAGTACTGTTCAAGTCGCAATCAGTTCTATTCCTGTCGCTAATGTTCCGGATCCTTGGGGTATCCGAACCATTGTACGAAGAAGAAGAAGTCCTAGAAAAGTTTTGAGGGGTCGCAGAGCTAGAGCAAGCTCTTCTTTCGCAAGTGATTTTAGCGCTCGACTTCTTGGAAATCTTTTACCTGTTAATACCGTTGAAGCCACAAGAATCCGTCGCAGGTCTGCAGCTAATGAGGATGATCAAGTCGCAAAGGATCGTTCAGGTAGCTAATACAGTGAACGAGTAAGACATTTCAGGTATCTCCATCTTCATTTCACTTAAAACTCTGTTATGTAGGCGAAGGAAAGCATCGTCGATAGGAACATGTTGATGCTGGAACTGACCTGCTATTGTGAGATTCCATAGAGTTGAACGACCTTAAAGATTGATTGTCCAGCATGAACTCAAAAGAACTATTTTCACAGAGTTGGAATGATCTTTCCCAGAAACAATGTTCAATACCCTGTAAATTTGCTGTGCAGGTTTCTCGAATATCAGAATATTAGGCATTTTCATCCGATGGATTAAGAACAAGTTTGTAATTAGCTTAGATTCCTATAAGAAAAGTAGTATCAATGCTAGCTCCTTTACTTGTGATTATCTTCTTCTTGTGATTGTATCTTGTTTTCTCAAATTGCTCTTTGTGTGACAGAGCCTTGTGGTGCCGCTCTTTCATTGAATTCCTCTCATCTATTGTGCAACACAAATTATTTACTGAAATAATAATTTCTAGTTAAACGAGAGATGATCAATTTCGTATTTACGAGTTTAATATATCGAAATGACCAACTTAAATTATACGAATTTTTTGAGTAAACTTAAGTTATTTTATCATAAAATAAAGCAATAACATTTTGTTTAATAACTAAAAAATTAATTGATTAAAATGATATTTTATTATTTGAATTCTAATCGAGTTTTAGAATATCCGAATCTAAACCAAAAATAATTTTAGAGTTTGGATTCCTTAACCTCATTTCTATTCATGATTTGAATTAATTTTTTTTAAATTAATAGATATGTAAAGGTCAACAATTATGCAATCAACATTAAATATTAACTTATATATTTTATTAATGTGAAAATCAAATAAAGCTGAATCTTACGTATTGTAATGAATATAATATTATAATTATATTCAAAAATTGCAAATCAATGATTTAAAAATTATTTTATATATTCAAAATTTTATTTAGTATAAATGAATGACATATTTTTATATTTACTTATAAATTTATTTAGTATATATAAATAAATTTCAAATTTTGTAAATTTTATTATTTAAATACGAACTAAAATTTAAATTTGATCAATTTTTAAATTAAATAAAAAGTTTACAAATCTTACTCGAAAACTAATTATAAATTTATAAAAAAAGAGTTACTATTAAGATATATATTATACATATTTTATTTAGTTTTGGCATATTATTTATTAATTGAACATATAAGTTATTAATTAGATAATGACTTGGATTCAAAAATTATTAGTGATAATCTTCTAGTTGTGATAGAGTCCTATCCTTAATTAATGTGTATCTTGACAAGAATTGTGGAGTATTACGTGCGTGAAAATTAAATTTTATTGTTGGAATTTTCAGATGCGTGGCCAAGGGTTTTTGTATGATTTTTGGGTCTTTGCCGTGGGGTCTTTGTTATAATAATTGATGGCAATCTTTAATGCTTTTGGTGGTGATGCAGCAACGTTTGTATGAGCTGGGTTTCTATTGAGTTTGTTGTGTAACCCAAGATTGTCAGTGAGACTGTTGCACTTTATCGTGACTTACTGTTATTGGTTTAAAAAAGAAAAGATCATCTTGAGTGGATATTGTGTTTTTGTCTTGGGGCTGTTATCATTGATGTTTTTCTGGTTTCTCTGAACATTGCTCTACAATTCTTCAACGTCAATCTTTTGCTGCATATTTTAGTCGCCCTTGAGTTATTTATTTAATTCCCTTCTATTAAAAGTTGTTTAGAAAAATCATTTGTTGAGGTTAGTATGAGGCGGTCGTATTATTGCGTGTAAAATTCTTTCACGGGAAGTGAGGTTAAGAGATAGTGTCAAGGGTTGAGTGGTGTCGACTCAGTAAAGCCTTGGGTAAATTTATTGTACTTCGATGAAAGTATTGAGCTAGGTGAGAGTCCCACAGATGTAGGCAAGGTGTGTCGAATTACGTTACCAAATTTCAGTGTTGATCTATTTAATTTCGTATCTATTTTTCTATTTTCGTTCGGTAAAGAAAAATTAACACTTACTGATACAGTTACTTTATATCTAGTAACCAACAGATACAATTACAAGTAACTGCGGCAAAACCTTACAAGTAACTGCGGTCAAATCGAAGAGTTTGCGAAACTATTACCCTCTACGATTTTTCAATTGGTATCAGAGAAAGGTCATCGAGTCAGAACTTGGTAGCAAGTTGGTGTGGATCTAGGTTTCACAATTATGGCCATAAGAGAAGGAGCATCAATTATCAGGTCGTCCAACAACGATTCCAATTATCCTGCATAGAAGTCAAAGATAAAGAGTCTTTATTCAGACACAGGGAACAAGAGCATGGAACTTTGTGTTATATGGTTGGACACATCCGATGATTACGAACAATAAGGGAGAGACAGTTTTAAAAGATCCATCTGAATGGACAAGAGCCGAAGAAGAAAGAGCACTTAGAAACTCACAAGTATTGCACGCAATTTTCAATGTTGTTGATGAAGGACGCTTCTCAATGATATCAGCCTGTGAATCGACTAAAGAAGCGTGAGATACTTTGCAAACTATTTATAAAGAGTCCAAATCTGTGACAGCGTCAAAACTATAGATGTTAGCTGTGAGGTTTGAAGGACTGAAGATGTATGAAAATAAGACTATTGGAGACTTTCATAAAAGATTGTGAGATATAGCGAATCAGGCACATTAGCTCGGGAATAAATATTCCAATCGGAAACTAGTCAATAAGACATTGAGATCATTACTTCAGAGAATTATTCCGAAAATTGCAGCAATAGAGGAGGCCCACGACATTAATGATCTGTCATTGGAGAAGGTAATTGGAATTTTTACAAATTTCGAAATAAATCTTTTAAGGGGTAAATAAGAAAGAAGCAAAGGATTGGCACTACAGGTTGAAACAAAAAAAGGTATGAATGATGTAGAAGACAAATTCGAAAAGAATGAGGATATGGAGCTATTAACACGAGAGTTCAGTAAGTGGCTGAAGAGAGTGAGAAAGGACAGACTCGAGTTTAGGCAAAACGGTAGGAGCTCATCGAACAACAACTTCAAACAACAAGCCAAAGCTTAAAAGAAAAAAAGAAAGGTAAAAAGAATTCAATGTCATGAGTGTCAAGGCTTCAGACATGCTCAAGCGGAGTGTGTTAACATCTTGAAGAAGAGAAAAGGAAAATCCTATATGAGCACTTTAAGTGATAATGAATCCGGAAGTGAAGAAGAAGTTATGAATAGTATTGCGTTAGTTACTTTGTACTGCAAAAGGCCATTTATTTGCTTAACAACAATTGAGAAGGAAGTAACTGAAGATGAAAAAGGGAGTAAATTGAAAAATTTCAAGATAAACGCAAACCAACCAGCTCAAGCCTTGATCTCAGATTATTACAGTGATGAAAGTAGTTCAGGTGATAAAAAGGATAACATTTACGAGACTTACAAATTAATGTACGAAAAATGGGTAAAAACATATAGGAAGAATGAAAGGTTGAAGGAAGAAAACTTCTCTATGAAAAATACTATTCAAGATTTGGAGAAGAAATTGACGTCAACTTTAGATGAGCTTGGTAAAGCTAAATTGAAAGTAGTAAGTACCGAAAAGAGATTGAAGATGTTGAATGTTGGTATAGAAAAGTTAGAAAAGTTAATAAAAATCGGTAAGGTTAAAGGGGATCTTCAAGGCATTGGTTATAAAGATGATTGTTCTAAGGTAAATGATGAGAAAGATGACATATCCAGATCTGTCTAAGAAGAAACTTCGAGAAAGAATCGAAGGTTTGCACCCACATGTTCTTTTTTTGGAGTTATCGGGCATATATGGCCAAGATGCTACAAGATATTACAAATGATGTTTTAAATGAGTCAAAACTGAAAATTTAGATACTCTCCATTAAATTTCCAGTAGCAGCCCATGGTACCAAAGCACACTTAGATTAGAAAGGGTCAATTATAGGCAAAAAGACATTGTGAAGGAAAAATAAGATTGTCTAGATTCACAGTTAGTTACTGCTTGTGAAGAAACTGTTCAGACAAAGGATAAATTAGTTACTTCAAAAGAAGAAACTGATGACAAAGATAATATGACGAGGAATAAAGCCAGGTTTGAATTTCTTCGAGGGGCACAGGGACTGTACACTTTACACTTTGAAGAATTTTTTGTGTTGTTTTTTTTATAAAAAGAAATGTAAATTTTTTTGTCTTTTTTGTTCTTTAGTTTTTATGTTGCCATTGTCGTCCCATCTTTTTAGTATTTTGTATTGTGACTTCTATTTGGCTCCATCAAAGACTCTTCAGCTCTCTCATCAGTGTGGGTTTCTCTCGGGTATCTCTTGCTCTCACTTCACTGGCAACACTCATCTTTATTTGCTTGGGTTTATGAATTTGATCAGTCTTATGAAGATGGAATTGGAGTAAGTAATGATATGTTAGCTTGTGTATTGACTGGTAGTAAATTGTCGTCTTGGTGTGCTTATAATTCTTGCGCTGAATCTACTACTAATTTTTATGTTTCTTTATTCGTTGAGATTGATTGTGTTGAAGGCATTCTTTGTTTTGACAATGTTTTGTCCCAAAGGGGATACATCATATTGTTTTTGGTGACTGTTCAATTTATGGAGAAATTTTAAGGTATCTCCATCATTATTAATCTTGCTTTTTGGATCTTTTTGTCCCAAGAGGTAGAAATTTGGATGATTAGATATTTGATGGATGCTCATTATTGCTTCTTTGGATGTTTATTAAACTTGAAAATTTTGATGGATATTCTTTGGAACTTGACCTTGGATTAAGGGGGAGTATTGTGGATTCAATATTTATATATCCAATTATGTTATTTAGGGAAAGCTTAAGAGTTGTGATAAAAATGTCAAAAAAGGGGAGATTATTAAGATATATAGTATATATCTTTTTATTTAGTTTTGACATCTTATTTATTAATTGGACATATAAGATTAATTGGATAATGACTTGGATTAAAAAACTATTGGTAATAATCTTCTAGTTGTGATAGAGTCCTATCCTTAATTAAGGTGTATCTTGACAAGAAGTGTGGTGTATTACGTGAGTGAGAGTTAAAGTTTACTGTTGGAATTTTCAGATTTTTGGCCAAAGGTTTTCGTATGGTTTTTGGGTCTTTACCGTGGGGTCTTTGTTGTGATAATTGACGGCAATCTTTGATGCTTTTGGTGGTGGCGCAGCAACATTTGTGTGAGTTGGGTTTCTATTGAGTTTGTTGTGTAACCCAAGATTGTCTGTGAGAGTGCTGCACTCTATCGTGAGTTACTATTATTGGTTGCAAAAAGAAAAGATCATCTTGAGTGGATGTTATGTTTTTGTCTTGGGGCTGTTATCGTTGATATTTTTCTGGTTACCCCGAACATTGCTCTTCAATTCTTCAACGTCAATCTTTTGTTATATATGTTGGCCGCCTTTGGTGATTCATGGATGAAAGTAATGTACAAAAATCCTAGCAACTAACTACAATAATTTAATTGGTGAACAACTTTCAGATTTGTCTTAAAAGGAGTTGAGTTTATCAAAAAGTTGTTCCTCTCTATCTCAACTATTTTCAATTTTTGTTTCTAGATGTTTTAATCATTTGAGTTGTTTATTTCATTTTCTTCTATTAAAGTTGTTTAGAAAAATCATCTGTTGAGGTTAGTACGAGGTGATCGTACTATTGGGTGTAAAATTCTTTCACAGGAAGTGAGGTTGAGAGATAGTGTCAATAGTTGAGTGGTGTCGGCTTAGTAAAGCTTTGGGTAAATCTATTGTTCTTCAGTAAAAGTGTCACGACCCAGTACCACATTGGGCCCATGACAACTGCCGCATAACTGGGTTAAGGACACTCACGGTATCCTTAATCCGACTATGCAAGGCTAACTGAAAATCTATTCTTTCTTTTCTTTTTTTTTTGAAAAATTTGGGCAGTATAACAGCTGTGTTTTAAAAATCTCAAACGCTATAAACACTTTTAAACACACTTCTATATTTACATCCAACCACAACTTCAGGACTTTAAAGTCCACTCAAAGCAATCTAAACTCCAAGTAGTCTCAACTCAATGCAATTTCAACAACGTTATCAAAAGTTTATACATAAAATCTTTTATAAAACATAAGGCAATCAAAAGTTAACTTATAAAATCAAAAAGTGTATCTACATGAATGCAGTTTATGTGTAACGCCCCAAATTAGGGGTTAGCATATTGAGCAAATTTAGTCCGATTTATGTTCTGTCTCTTTGACATTTTG
>JAOSBP010000002.1:2638972-2662227 GCA_027563825.1 Erythroxylum mucronatum | reverse complement strand
ATAAGTCTATAAATCATGTCTAATCACCTCTAAGGCATTAGAACACATTTAATTCAACCACCATGGTCATATTCATCCAATGGACTCGGCTCTACACACTTAAAAGCTTATATGTCGAAAATCTCCAAGACTTCGCATACTGATGAACTCTAAGTTCATGTAAGGACATAAAACATTATAAATCATTTACATAAACACCCAAATGACTTAAATAAAATATGTATTTATCAATATACAGTAACATCTCCAAGTACCGACCAATACAAAAGAACTTAGAAATTCAGGGGTTACAGAAAGTATTAAGATGGGTGACGGCTCCGCAGACTTAGGCAAGGTGTGCCGAACTACATTACCAAATTTCTATGTTGATCTGTTTAATTTCGTATTTATTTTTCTATTTTCGTTTGGTACAGAAAAATTAATATTTGCTGATACAGTTACTTTATGTCTAGTAATCGACAGATACAATTACATGTAACTGCAGCGGAACCTTACAAGTAACTGCGGTCAAATCGAAGAGTTTGCGATATTACTACCCTCTAAGGTTTTTCAGTTATAGTAATTTTTTATTTTATTAAATTTATCATTTTATTTTTATCAATAGCATTATATTTATTAAATTTATCATTTTATTTTTATCAATAGCATTATATTTAAATGAAATCGGGTTGAATACTTCAACATTAAAATTTTACTTTTTTTTTAGTTTTAATAAATCGAATTTGAATACTTTTTATTTCCTTGTATGTTTTCTCTCTCTCTCTTTTTTTAATAGACCTATCTACTTGCTGTATTCAATTTCCCCATTTTCTCTTGTCATGACACCTTCCAAAACTCACGAACACCAATTTGAGATGTATGGCATCTAGTGTTATGTAGACGTCCCAAAGAAGGAACCATTAAGAATTTGCACGTGTCAGCTTTGGCTGGGGTACTGATATTGCGTTGTTAGTCTCATCTTATCGATAGATATAATATGGAGTAATATGGAGGTGTTTGGTGATTGGTACGAGACAATCTTGCAAGTTCTTGTTGACGCTTACACAAATAAATATATAAATATGTGATGTTACCATAAGAGCATCTTTCCTATCCCACCACTAAAAGGATATCTCTTTCATGAGCTTAGAGGTTCATGTTTGTGGTGTCATGTGCATATTCATAATCACACATCCAACCTCCCCTTTACCCCCTTCATTTGCCTGATGGATGCTCATGAGTTTTGCTCCCTACACTTTCCCTATTTTTATTTTAAAAATTTTCATAATTATGTGAACATTTTTAATAATTTTTTTATTTTAAAAATATTTTTCTTTAATTTTTACTTAAATAATAGCAAAATTTATATGCATAAATACATCAGTCAGTAAAAATTTATGTTTATTGCAGGATTTAGAATGATCTAATATTACTTAGTCTTACTTCTAATTAATAAAGAGGTTGTTTCTAAATAACCCACGTAAACATAAAAAACAAACAAGGCAAAAAATAAAAATAAATAAACAAAAATAAAAATAGAAAAATAGGAATTAAATTTTTTTACTAACATGATAATTAAATATAATTCAAAATAAGTTAAAATAATGACAATTAACTATTAGTTTAGATTAAATTTAATCTATTCAAATTGAATTTAAAAAATGTCGAATTCTTCATAAATTAATACAATTCTATTGGCATGTAAGTCAAATATATAATTTCAATATAAATTAATAATTTGAGAAAATTATAATAAATTATTATGTATATATTATTCGTCTATTTTATTTTTTATTTTAACATAACTTGAACAAATAATATATTTAAAAATTAAACATTTTAAGAATTTTTAAATTTTAGATATTTATTTTTAAATTATTTAAATAACATTATATTTTTACCCTTTTAACTGTTCGAATAACCCACACACCCACTTTCAGGAGATAAAGTTATCAAGGAAAAGATTGTGACAGGAGCAGAGACCTCATTCATGATTCAAACAATTACCAACAACTAATCTATTTCTTTGTTTTTCTGTTTTTTTTCCTTTCTTTCTTTCTTGGGATACTCAAAACTTTAATAAGAACCTGACGCCTGTAACCTCACCATGTTAACTTGTAAGCAGATTCCGTTTCAAAAAGTCAAATTTGTGATGCTTGACGTTTTTAAACATTCAAGCTCCCTGGAAATTTTGCCACGAGAGACGCACATAACTTTGTGAATCGTCTTGGATGGTAGCATTTGGTGTTTTCCTGGGCATAGTTTTGGTCGTCAGGTTTTATGAGCACCGTGAAAAGTATGAGGAGCTTATTATAGAAATTCACCAAAGTGGAAGAATAATCACACTTATCTTTTGTCCAAGCATTATTCAAATAACTTGGAGATGTGGCATTACGCAATGGTTTATCTAAGCAAGCTCAACTAGTGCGGACAGATTAGGAGTCCATTTTAACGGCCCTCAAATGAGAAAGCATAGGAAAACGCATGTTTCGAAGAAAAAGGCAATTTAAAGCAACCACCTTTGAAACTTGAAAAGAAAACAAACGAAACGAATCAAGAAAGAAAGCAAGAGATAAGGGAAACCAAGAAGGGGCACGGGGACAGGGACCAGGAGGAGCACAAGAATACTTAAGAAAGGCCCACAATTAAGAAAACAACTGTAGACAACGAAGACTCGTCAAGAAGTTAGAGGCAGAACCTAACGAAGGAAGGATACTCGCAAGGAACAATGCTCTCTATTCACACCTCTTTCACGCAAAGTAATAAATAAACCAAAGCTACTTGTGATTGTACCTAAAGATGATGCCAATTACCAACACGCATACAAATTCTAAGTAGCCAACAAGCAGACAGGCACCATCCTTATTCACCCCACATCGAAGTCACCTTTTTTGCTCGTTACCCTTCAGAATTTATAAACTGGAGTAATAGAAATCAAAACCTTTAATCAAAATTAAAATAAAAACCTTTCCTTTTTCTTTTTTCCCCCAATTATAAGCCATTGAGTGGGAAACAACTCCATCAAAGGAATGGTCAAAAGCAATCCAATTTTTAGGTACTGAGAAGAAATGGTGTCTTCTATATTCTAAAGGTGGGTTTACAAGTAGTCATGCCAAGTTTCCCAAAGTTTTGTCCTCACTTGGGAACAACTCAAGCACACCTAGCTAGATGAAACTGACAACTACTAACTATTAACCATTAACTAGCAAGTCAGTCTTCGTGAACAAATCAGGGAGAAGGCAGAGTAGGGGTGCATTAGGCATGTGATGGTAAAAGGAAGGTGCTTGGCGTGAGGAAGATGGAAACAAATCAAAGAGTCATTGTGGGGCTTGTTTTGGGAGATGGGTCATTGCTCTAAGTTTGATTATTTTATTTGTTTGCTTGTGTATTTATGGTGTTGCTTTGCTTTGGTTGTGTAGGACAAGAAAACAATTAAAAGTGTTGCCATCCATGCAATAGGAGAGGAACCGTTTAGTGAGCGGCCAAAACAGGGGAGGGACAACCTTTTTTGCCTAGTTGGTGATATTGGTGATGTTGTCGCTGTTACAGTAGTTGTTGTTGTTGTTCCAAGGGAGTATTTTCCCAAATTAAATTTATGTTTGGTCTTTGTTTGAGACTCCTCTCTTACTTTGGACACCAATTCTTCATTTCTCTCTCTCTCAATGGGTTGTTTAGGAAATTAATGTATATTATTCCCCTTTAATCTTCTCCTTTTCATACATTGCAATTCTCATCCCTATTTCCTCCTTCAAGCCTCCTCCTTTAAGCCTCTCCTCTTCTCTTTCTACCCCCTCTACCTTTGTTCTTGTAGTGGAGGCTCTGGTTCTCTCTTTCTTTTCTCGAGAAAGAGATAGACGATAGTATCAAGAGAAGACAGAGGCTTCTTGCTTTCTCTTCCTCAGTTTGGAGTCTAACCTTTCTGATACAGATTGTTAGATCGGTTGGGTTTTCCTGTTTGTTCTTCGTTGGGTGAGTTCCTTATATTTGTTTCTTTTTCCATAAAAAGTTCATTTATTTTAGCTCCATCGGTTATCGATGAGATGGTTATAGCTGTATATCCGATGCTTTTTCTTCGATCGTCATCTGGTCTTGTGGATTTGTTTAGATTTAAGTTGTGAAGAAAATAATCTCAAACAAGAATGCTTTCTTGTGTTTTAATTTTTTAAAGTGTATATTTTATCTTTTACATCTATGGTTTTCAGCTTTCTTCCCCGTTTTATTGTCATTATCAACATAAAAGTTTTGATCTTTTTGCTGGTTTCTGTGTGGGATTTCAATAGCAACTTCATTTATCAAAGCCTTTTTGGTGGTAAAATGCCATTATATACTTGACGTTTTGAAGTAGATGTTGTTCACCTGTTTTGCTTCTGAAGTTGTCTACGCGTGTTGACAGCTTCCAAGGGTCCGATTCTTTATTGCCATTATTTCTATTTCATCAATCAATGCACTTATTTCAGTTTCCGATTCTCCTTGTTATTGAAGGTTGAAGTGCTTGTTATTTTCACAATCATCCCTTGCGCCTTTGTTTTAGATTGTTTTCTTCGTCTCGATTGTGTTTTGAGTTTTCTTACTTAGTATTTTCAGGTTGTGGGTATGGGTAGATATTCTCCATCCTATTGGGTCTCTGATTTCGTTACTTCATTAAGTTTGAAAATGGTTTTTGTTTATTACCCTTGTATCTGAGTTTTTCTATCAGAATTATGAGCTTCTGCCGCAACTGAAGCACATAACTTTCAATCTTCTTCACGTTGTGATCTTTGTGCTTGTGGAATAGCTTGATTTCAGTATTTTCTACTAGATTGAAGTTCTACTTTTTGGTTTATTAGGATCCTTTTGGATATTGAAAGTAATCATCTTTGTCTTGTTTATCAGAAGCAGTAGAAGCATAGATTACAGCCGCATTTTATCAGCGACGTTGTGAACATCGGTATGCAAGGCCACAGGAGTTTGATTGGGTCCTTGCCTGAGGCATTGGACTTTGATCATGGATCGACATCAGGTAATGCTTTCATAGATCCAACAATTTGCTGGAATAGTGTGCCGAATCCTGCAGAAAACTGCCTAGCAGGCTTTATACTGTCACCAAGTCACATGAACAATGCATCTGTAAATACTGTTGGGCAAGAAAGACAAAGTGCTGGAGAATGGAACTTGGGGGAGCCGTCATCTTCAGCAATTGCATATGCTGGAGCTGGTCCCACATTGGAAGAAAGGCATTACGGACCAACTAGTGTTCCTCTACTCAACAGTGTTAGTGTTAACCACCCTCAGTTCGTGCAAAGTTCGAACTCTGATGGAATGCCACAGAATGTCAACTTGAATGCTGCTCCTGTTACTCATGGTATGGATAATTGTCAAGTCATGGAATCCTCTGGTAACCACAATTCCAGTGGGACTGGATGTGAAGACACCTCATCTAGCAGTGGATCATATGCTTTGTTACTTCCTTCTGGAAGTGGTGGATACTCTGTGGAACAACATCATGATAGACCTAGTTGTTCGCTAGATGGTCGCCCCTGCAAAAGAAAGGCGGTTGAAGGAAATGCCGGGCAGTCCTCTATTGGTGCAAGTTCAAGCTTATTTCAGCGTTCTGAGCACAATGCATGGCCTGCTGTCCCTGCGTACTGTGATGCGGGGAGTAGTTCAAGTATAGCGGCTCAATCAGAGCTGGTAAATGCAGGATTTGGGCTAGGTGCCAGAGGACTAGGCTCTGATGTATTTGGGCTAGGTCCCAGGAGACCTGGCTCAGATGGATTTGGGCTAGGTGCCATTGGACTAAACTCTGGTGACAATTCTAATTTGGAGATGGCAAGACGTACAGAAAGCTCCCGCAGGAATATTCGCTTGAGAGTAAATCCTCCAAATGAAGGGTCTATCCCTCCTGCTCTATTTTCATCAAGAACCGTTGCTAGACGCTCTGTTATTCCATCCTCTCACCATTCATCAAGAATTATTCCTGCTGATCATTCTTTGAATTTGAGGTCATCCACAGCTGTAGATGTTACCACTTCTGTTAGTCAGCCAGCTCTCCTACCTGTTCCAGCTTTGGTGCAGAACCCACAACCATTTAGGTGGAACGAAATCCATAGCTCAAGAGGTGGCAGCTCATCAGGTTCTATCACTCTGTGTGATACAGACGTATCAAACTCAAGAAACAGGAGGAGAAATATGGCAGAACATTCTGTAATTGTACCTGCTACTGAATTAAGAGCTTCAGCTAGAAATCCAGCTACTGCTCATTTAAACGGTGGAAACATTAGTGCTCCTCCTGGAAATGTTTCTTCCACATCTCAGACAATTTCAAATATAGCAGTTCACCCTCTGCCAGCTCCAACTTGGATCCCTTGTCCCAGTCCTCCTCCAAGAAATTCTAGGAGATTAGCTGAATATGTTCGTAGGTCATTGTTTTCTTTGCCTGCCGGTGAAGCTGGTGCTCAGAATACTTCCCATTCTCCAGTGCCACCAATTCATGCTTCTTCTGTAGACATGACACATTCATCTAATAGCCGTGGTCATCATCGTTCACATGCAAGATCAACATGGTTGGAGAGACAAGATGATAGTGTAGTGGGAATTCCTTATCCACTGCGAACCTTGGGTTCAACCAGGGAAGGAAGAAATAGGCTTGTTGTATCTGAGGTCAGTTCTAGGTTTCCATGCAGTTGTTCTGTAGAACTTCTGGGTCTACATAAGTATCTTCCACGAAAAAATTGTTTTGATTTATGATGTTATTAACGTTTTCTAGTCCGCTGTGGCTTCTTACGTTTATGTATCCATCATCTTAAACTTCTGATAGTCTTTTGTGGGTTCATGTTGTTAGCCATCCGTGGCATTACTTCTGCATGTTACCTAATTTCATTACTTACATGACATGCAAATGTTTCACAACATTTGCTTATAACAGTTCATGCCTTTCTGTAGCACCTATCTTTCTGTAGCTTCTTTGTCCAAGTGTGTATTTCTTAATTTCATCCAACATTCATTCTTCTGGAGCTTATCGTTCTTTGCTTTTGTGTACAGATTCGTAATGTCTTGGATGTCATTCGCAGGGGAGAAAACTTACGAATTGAGGTTAGACTTTTAAACATCATTTATGGTGCCGATCACCTTAGCATGCGTGTGACTGGTTTCATGGGATCTTTGGATTCATACTTATGTGGGCCATGTGCCCACAATTATCTTAATATAGACCTTCTCTATGCACACGCCACTGTACTTGCTAATTTATGCATTCCAACAATGGGCACTATTATCCTATGATTTTTAATCAAGAGCCTGTGATTGAAATTCATCCTGCCTTCATGAATGATTAATTTGAAGCATTTTATTGATAATTCGACTTGATGTTGAATCAGCAAATATTAACAATAAGTGTTGTTTGATATTAGGTTGCCGTATTGAAAGGATACGCCCTTTGTGCATTTGTCCTTTCCTCTATTTTATACTTGTTTCCTTCAATTATACCCACTGCAGTAACTGCTGCATGAGTGGCTATTGATAGTCCTTGATAGATGAGTGCTTTTCCATCACTGTCTGTGGTTATTGAGTCAGTTTCTAGTGTTTTAACTTGTTTTCTTGTGTATATATATCAGGATTTTATGTTTCTTGACCAATCGGTATTTTTTGGGGTGGCCGATGTTCACGATCGGCACAGAGACATGCGGCTTGATGTTGATAACATGTCATACGAGGTACAGTGGAGAAGAAATCTTGTAGCGTTTTTCTTTCCCATGTGTTTCACAGCTTTTTCTTATAATGTTAAGCTTTGGAATAATAGGAGTTATTGGCTTTGGAAGAGCGTATTGGAAACGTTAATACCGGGTTGAGCGAAGAAACCATTATAAAACAACTAAAACAACGGAAACACTCTGTCGTGGAAGGAGTGGCCGAAGCGGAGACAGAGCCATGCTGCATCTGTCAAGTAAGGACGGGACATTTAGCTTGTTCACGAACTCTGTGTTCCATGCGTATGTGGTTTACTTATTAGTTGTCTCTCCAATGCATGCAGGAGGAATACAAGGAAGGAGAAGACCGAGGAAAGCTGGACTGTGGGCATGATTTCCACACTGAATGTGTAAAACAATGGTTGATGCTCAAGAACTGGTGTCCCATTTGTAAAACAACAGGGCTCGCCACATGAGCAAATGAACAGATATTATTAAGATGTTCTACGATTATAGTCTTTGCAAGACTGTTATCAAAAGCAAAGCCAGGGTTGGTTGGTTAGTTACTAACTGTCCGGCCATACAGGGGGTATTGAAGGAGGGGACCAGAATTTCGGGGGGACACAGTTTTTGGTTTATACTGCACCACTGCCAAAACAAGTGGGAATGTAAAACTAGTTCTCATCACCTTTGTTACTGAATGGGGTAGTTCTTCTAATGCTTTCTGAATCTGAGGTTGTGGCTTTTATTTATTTACCTTCTCTTCTCCTTTAGATTTCATCAATTTCATATTCAAATTTATCAAATTTGGATATGGCTAAATTGTTAGCTCAGCTAATAAATTCTGAAAGTTTGGTTTTTTAATTCAATTCTTGCCTTATCATTTTCATTAATCCCTTTTTTTCCTTATTTTGGGTTGTAAAAAGTGTATCATCATCGTCATTATCACACCCAGTTCAAAGTCCTACAGGCGGGTCTGGGGATGTTATAAACAAAATGCAAATGTGTACAATATTAGGGGTGGTAATAGGTTGAGTTTGGTCTCAAAAATGGAGATCAATTTCTCTATTTCTGTTTTCGTGTGCTGCTCCGAGCTTGAGACCATTCATCCATCCATTATTAAGACCATCAATTCATTCATTACCGTACACACGAAAACAGAAACAGTGATCCCCAAAAAATCTGAGTGATGTCTTCGTGTTACAAGACTTGCCAACATTTCAGCTTCCATGGACACACTGCTTCCAATGTAACTTTTCTGTGATTCTCCTTCCTATGGTACAATAAATATCAAATGACTTGTGAAACAAGACATCCATTCTCAAATCAAAAAGGAACAACTCGGAATGAGCACATATATGGGAACCGGTGATATTGAAACCTTTAACAAGTTTCCATTGGTATACAAGGACCACTTTCCTTTTTTTTAACCGATCCAAGACGAGATCGTTGGATTTGGAATTGGAGGTTGGATAAGCAAGCGGACACGGAAAGGAGACATCGGGAATAGCAATCTAAATTTCTTCCTTAAAATGGAAAATGGAGTTTTCTCTAGTCTGCCTTTTCGCTGCGTTTTTATGCTCAGCTGACGTTTCTTTGGCTTCGGATAAGACGGTGATGACTGATGAGAGTTGAAAGAAACCATTAACTATGTCCCTCACCTCTCGCTCTCTTTTTGACTTGTCTTCAACAATTTATTACATAACCATAACACAACACAACACAACAACTGGAATCTTCTGTGACCATTTCAACTCTATTATATTAAATATTTGATACATACGTGTGGAGAACAGGGTGCTCCAACCCCAACAAACCAGACCTGTCCTGTCTACAATTTTATCAATAACGTCCCTCCATCTTTTCGTAATTTTGTTTATGCCCCTGTAATTTATCGTTACCACCTATTATCCAATCACACAGGACGTCAGACCTGTCAGTCATATATTTTTTCTAAAATTTTAAACATTTTATCAACATTTAAAATATTAAAGCGCTTTATTTAACTATTAAATTTGATTTTAAAATGAGTATAAAAATTAAGAGGTTTAATTGCGTATAAAAACTACGGGGGTCTTGATTGCAAATACGAAGATGAAAGAGGACTATTTAGCTAAAAACAATAAAGGAATAGGATTAGGGCGGGAGATTAAATCAAATTTGATTATAAGCAAAGAACAGAACAGCCTTTACAAGACAGGGTTCCATGATCATATAAATCCCCACCAAAACCTTCAGTTAAACGATTCCAACCGAGAAGGAGAGAGAAACGAAAGCTCTGTGTCGGTTTCAGACACAAACAAAAAGGAAAAAGAAATAAAAATCCCCAGTGATTCACCTCTCTGCTCTATCTTTTCGTAATCGTTTTTTTCACTGATTTTTAAGTTAACTGTCCATGGCGGATCTGTACGGAACTTCCTCATCGCCGAGTACTGAACCTGAAGAAATCTCCGACTTTCTTCATCAACTCTTACACAATCCTTCATCTGCTTCCAAGTTCATGCACCATGCTTTCTCTTCTTCTTCTCCTCTTCCTCCTCCTCCGCCACCGGAAGCTTCATCGGTGGCGGGATTGTTGGATCGGCACTTGTTTAGACGGTCAGAGACGGATTGCCGGGCCGGGGGTGGAAACTCCGACGTGAATTTCTCCGATCCTGGTGGTTATTGCGGGAAAGAGAGTGCGGAGAATGGGGGGTGTTCTGTTAGTTCAAAGAGGAGAGGTGTCTCTGTTGAGAATGATGCAGGTGACCTCAGTTGCGATAGCGAGGTAATGAGTGCGTTAATTTTCTTCTTTTGAACTAAGATTGCTGTGTAAGTGTAACTATGTGAAACGGTTCGGCGACAGACGTCAAAGTACACGTCTAGAGATAGCAGACCAAAAACTAAAGTTTATTTTATTTTTCCGTATTATCTTTTTGGTTTGATGGATTGTATTGGTTGAATTTATAAGGGAACGGAACGGTCAGAGTTGCCTTCTGATTCGGTGAGGCCTAGGAGTTCTTCCAAGAGGAGCAGAACCGCAGAGGTTCATAATCTATCTGAGAAGGTTAGCTTTGAAAGATTACATTTTTATCCTTCATTTATATGTTCATAAGTTTTTGGGCTGATAATTATGATATATTGATTATGAGATTTGTTTGGGGTGGAATATAAACAGAGGAGGCGGAGTCGGATTAACGAGAAAATGAAAGCGTTGCAGAACCTAATTCCGAATTCTAACAAGGTAATGTAGCAACATTTTACCTCTCTGCTATGCTTGATTTGAATTGTGCTTCAAACTTCGAATGAATGATTTGGTGTTTTTTGTTATTTTGGGTATGAATAGACGGATAAGGCTTCAATGCTGGATGAGGCGATTGAATACCTGAAACAGCTTCAGCTTCAAGTACAGGTGGTGCTCTGTTACCCATAACGCTTGGTGCTTGGTTCATAGTGCAGTTTTGATCTATTACGAGATTTTGTTGTTTGTTTTCAATTTATACACTTACTGTAGATTTGATCCTCAACCAAAAAGTCTTATTTATAATTTCAATGTGTTGCTATAAATTCATCATATTCCAAGTATTAGAAGATGATATCGGGTGAGACTATTAATGGTCATATTCTTGGTGGAAGTGACCCTATGGAATCTTTGTGACTTACTGAGTGCCAATCTTAGTAATGCCCTTTGGTTCAGAACTTTACTGCTGTTACTAGTGAAAAATGAAGAAGGGCTGTGACTTGTGGTAATTTGGATATAACCTTATACTATGTTCTGGAAAAAGTTTGACGAATGAGCACTCTAGTGGCAAATGATGTTGTTACCTTGAATTCTTGCTATATTTTCAGATTATATTTCAGTTTTCATATTACCACTTGTGGTAGCAGTTACATTGAAATCTGGTTGACTGCTCAGTTCATTATGATATACATGTTGTACTTATGATGATGGAATAACTTAGTAGAAGGAGATGCGTAAAATGTAAACGGAGTTCAACAAAATCTGGAGTTCAGTGGATCATCATCCAGTAGTTACATCCTAAATGCATCGGGTAGAAGCAAAAATTTTGCTTTTACTGCAATTCTGTTTGTAGTTACAATTTATGTCCACTTTTCAATACACATAAGGTAGATAGCAATGGTCCTCTATCATTGCCTTATTTATAGTAATGTCCTACTTTTGCCTCATTTTCTCGTTGGTAACTTACCCTTTCTCCAAAGTTCTTTGATTTTCTCGAGTTTCATATAGTTTTTGCTGAAGAGCAGAAGTCAAGGAGTTCAGCTCTGGTTACCTTTTGGCCACTGTGTTTCTTAGCTTTGATAGATACAAAGTCTTCAGGATAAAACATTCCTGATAGATGGACTTTGAATGCTTGATTACCTCTAAGATTAAAGTGTTAAGTGAAAACAAGGAATTAACTTAGTGATGCTAGATTCCTAAGGGTCATGGCAGAGCTAGTTAGAAGACCTATGGTTCTGTGGTAGAATACCACCCCTCTTTATGACATTTGCTCCCTGAACTATGGATTATAGGGCACGAGGATAGCAAAACGTATGTTCTGTTGCTGAAATTTTGAACTTGTACTCAAGTTATGAACTACAACTCATTTTTCTGAAGCTTTTTAATGTAACGAATTCCCCTAAACTTCTGTGTGAAATGCCAAGTACAGTTATTTTCTTCAATTTTCTTAAACTTCTAAATGTTGCTTCAATATGGGTTCGTCCTAAATGTTATTGCTGTTCCAGCAAATGATGTTGGCATGCTGGTGTTTTCCCATTTTGACGAGAACAAATGGGAGTGATTGCAGAGATATGATGGGCATATTTTATCTTCTTGGTGTCTTTGGAACAAAGCTGAAATAACTATTTTCTGTTCATAAAAGAATTGGAGCTCACAAAAGTGTGATTGTTTTGCAGATGTTGACAATGAGAAATGGTTTGAGTTTGCATCCAATGTGCGTACCAGGAGTCCTACAGCCTGTGCAGTTGCCCCTATCAGGATTGGGTTTTGAAGAAGGAAATATGTTATTGAATACAAACACAACAGCAGGGGCATTTTCTGCAAATGAAGAAAGTTGTATCCATACTTCTCACAATCTTCCTAATCAAGGCACTATCTCAAATCAACCAATTGTTTTTCCGTCACGAGCAAGCATCAACTCTTCAGAAACCACATTTGGTTTTGATCCAATGGTTCAGGTTCACCATGGACCATTCAGTGTGACTACATCTACAAAGGTAGTCCTAAATTGAAGTTCCATGAATTTCACCAGACTATCATGACTTACGTCTCATAGCTTTTTGCTTTGTGAAGGAAATCCACGGTGAGGGCAATCCAACTCTACTGGATGTGAATCAAACTCTGAAGACCTCTTCATCCAGTATGTCCTAGTTCAATGCATTAATCATAGTTTTCTTTGTATCCATATAAAAGACTAATTGTTTATGAATCTGCTGCCGAGTGACATTTCCTGATGTTGTTTCTTTGGCATATCCAGTAACATGTTGATAAATGTGGAGACCAAACCGTTGACACACCTTAACTTGAATGAAACTATTTACCCAAAACCTTGTGTTGTTGAATCAATTAAAGGCAATTGTTACCTTGGTGGAATTGATCTTATTACCAATATCTCAGATCTGAATTCAAAGGGATATGCAGCCTGAGAGAACTAGTCGTCATGTCCATGCATTCACTCGTGTCGTTTGATGGCTTCTGATGATCATATCTCCAAATGAGCAACCTTGAAAATCTTGGCTATAGGTAAGAATAATGCTTACGTGATAACGTGATAAGTGAAAACTTGGAAAATGACACAACATTCCAATACGTCTGATATTCTTCGAAAGTTTTGAGTTATTACATTGAGTGTTTTTGACGTTAATGAGACTTCTATCTCAGTTCTAGTTTGAACGAACTTGATATTGAGCAGATGGTTGGCATCTGTCAATGGTTGCTAAAATCCTGACGATATCTGTTATAGTTAGAAAGGCTCAACTCTGTTTAGTAATCATTGGCCTCTGGATAGATAGAAACGAAACCTCCAGTTTTATTAACGGATACTTTCCATAAAAGTTCTGATAAAAGCAACTTTACCCTTTTCGAGAAAGATCAAAATTCATCGAAAAGCAAAGACTAACCAGAAGGGCAGTGTGAAGAATAACAACTGAAACCCTCTTTTAGGTTTCCAGTACCTGAAACCTGCAGGTTGGTATGGAAATTAGACCCAAAAAAAAGAAGAAGAGAGATTTTGAGTACAGCTTCTGTCCTTTTTTGAGATTTATGGTCCATGTCTGTTAGGCCGCGTTTTCAGAGCCATACCTCTCCTACCTAACACTTGTAGTGTTTCCCTGGTCGATATTACCCTTGACCATATTTTTTTCCCTTTCTTGTCCCCTTCATTTTTCCAATCCCAATTGCCTATTTATATCAATTGAGATTTAGATTAAGGCATACAAAATTTCTTATAATTTTTGACCTTAAAAAATTAGTTGTTATTTTAAACATTTTAAAATTAATTTTAATAATAAAATAATTTATAAAACATTAGAATTTATTTAAATATAAATAACTATTAAATTTTAATTAGAATGGTTATTTTATTAACGTAATTTAATATAAGTATTATATTATTACAAAATGTAATTTAACTTAATAACAAATACTTTTAGTGATTATAATATATAAATATCTAATCTTAATTATAACTCATTTTTTATGATAGTGAAAATATTAAAGGATATCAAGTATTAAAGTGTTATATGTTTTGAATTTTTTTTTAATTTAGTATCAAGTTTTAAAATTTTTAATTAAGAGACCAATATTTTATCGTTTTTAACAATTCAGTTCAAAATCTCAGTTTTATTAGTATTTAGTTAAATTGGTTAATGAAATTTTTTTTATTTAAAATGAAATTTCCTGTGTAAAAAATTAATTTTCAACATTAAAATACTCGAACTAACCAATTTAGTTTGATTATTTTAATGTTAACACTTTTCTTCAAAAAAAAAAGTTCACACTTAAATGTTATAATCAAAAAGTATTATTAGTCAAATCAGTAAAATAATGACAAAACTAATGTTTTGAAGTTAGATATTAAGATTATAAAATATTAGATAATTAATTAAAAAATTTTAAAACTTGAAACTAAATTAAAATAATTTCAAACGTTTGTCGGTAAAAGCAGATTTTTAAGGAAAAAATTGGAAGGTAATATCGAAATTAAAGTGAAAGGGGAGGGCAAATGGTATGAAGTGTATTAAGTGGACCCCGCAGTGGGTCAGAAGTCTTTATATGTACGCACTAACTGAGTTGTGTTTTTGTTTGGAAGCCAAATAACGGCATTGGCTCATGATTGTAAATTGGTCTTTTCCTTGCCGCCCAAATCACGTCTCTTTCACTCTCTATCTTACTTTACACTTTCGACACCTTTTCCTCTTTTTTGTTAACAAACAGTCGCCTACGTCTTCTCTCTTCTCCTCCTCTATATCTTCTCCTTTATGCATGAGAGGAATCATTGAACTAATAAAGGTTCGATTTTAAGGTTATAATAGTTTGATTGAGTAGTTAAAAGAGGTCAAGTCCACTTGGGTTGGTTTGTTCCAGTTTAGTCTTGGAGTGTTTGTTAGGGAAATCATTGAGGAAGCTTGATCTTGGATATGGAAACAGCAGTAGTGGCACAAGTGGGAAAGAAGAGAGTTAAAAATGGGAATTCGAAGAAGGGGCAGGCAAATAAGAATGGCGGTGATGGGGTACCAGAGTATGGGATGCACATTTGGACTGAGAGGGAAAGAAGGAAGAAGATGAGGAACATGTTCTGCAGTCTTCATGCTTTGCTTCCTCACCTTCCTGCAAAGGTATTTCTTAAGATGATTAGATTCTCTAAGGAACGGTGTAAAAGCTAAGCTAAGGAGCTACATACATGTGATACATTTTAATTGGGATGGACATGAGGTTTTGTTTCAGGGTAAACTTTTACTTTAAGAACTTTAGTTTCGGTTTTGGCATTATCCAAGGCACCAGTTTTCTGTACCTCTCTTCCTTTTCAAGTTGTCAATTATCTTTGCAATTTGATAATGAAAATGTCTTGATGATGTTTTTCGATGCAGGCAGACAAGTCCACTATTGTTGATGAAGCCATAAATTACATCAGAACACTTGAGGAGTCTGTGCAAGAGCTAGAGAAACAAAGGGTTGGGAAGCTTCAGAACGAAAAAATAACTCTTGATTATGAATCATCATCTGCAATCACAGCACAGACACAAGCACTTGAATCCAATACCAGGGAAGCATATTTAGCTGCACAGGGACCATCCATGAGTTTCCCTTTGGCACCAAACATGACTCATCCTTTTCCTCTCTTTCATCCTCCGGCTTGTCTAGTCACATGGTTTTCTCCGAATGTTGTCCTGAGCTTGTGTGGCGATGAAGCACAAATCAGTGTCTGTTCACTGACAAAGCCCGGACTACTTGTTACCATATTTTACATTCTAGAGAAGCATAATCTGGATGTTGTATCAGCTCATATTTCGTCTGATCAATACCGTAGCCTTTACATGATCCATGCTCGTGTAAGTACAACAAAAGTTTCTTGCTTTCTCAACCCTTTCGCATTAGAGAAGGGTTTGGAGAATATGTATGTAGGGGTGTGTAGCTAGGGTTTCTTTTAAATGAACTAAAAAATGTACCCTTTCTCATACCATATGATTAGGTATAACTGCATCTAATGATGTTGAGCTTCTTTTGGTCAGGCGGCTAGACATGTAGACGAGATTCCTGAGGCATTGTCAGTGGAGGATACATTCAAGCTAGCAGCAGGCGAAATGAACTTGTGGCTCTTGTCATTTTGATTCCTGACGGCAGGAATAAAGAACCGACTCTTGGAGCTCGGCGTTTGCTACTTTTGTCCAAGAGCTTGTCTCCTACTTCCCAAACTACTCAACTAATCAGCAGAAACATGGCTAGATGTTTTCTTGTAGTACTCCACCTTGTTCCTAATGCCACTACGAACAGAAAAATTTAAGACGATTCATGCAGTCGAATTAAACCATAATTTTCAGGAGTAGACACTTCTCAATAATACACAGACCAAATAAGGGGCACATAGCTAAAACGGTCATTTTCAAGGGAAACTTCACATTCATAGTTTGGTGGAGCAATTAAAGAAGAGTACCCCAGTTTGGAGAACTAGATAGAATCAGCTAAACTAGCTTCTCACCATTTACTGTCAAGACCTAACCAAGTGATCTTTAAAACGCGGCAAAATGGAGGTAGTGACACTTGAACATGACACCATAAGTGTCATGTCTTTATTCACACTCTATATAGAGGTGCGGCACAGCCACAATCATGTAGTTCCTGTCTGCTACCCTAATTGATACCCTACCGGGTCCAAACGTCATTAATGTTTGTCTGTCCAAACGGCTTCCCGGCTTCTGGACATTTAAGACCACTCCAATTCCTCACTCTCCTTCTCCATCTATCATGATCACTCACAATCAAACACATGCTCGTAGGGCTTTTGGGTTGCAAGAAATGATCATTTCGCTAGTAGGAAGAAGAAACCATGAACTTAGCTTTGCCTTCACTTTGAAGCTTGTCTTTAGATCTGAGAGTACTTACATGTAATTCAATAATTATAGTCCCCCCACTTATTAGAATGTAGTTGTGCTTCTACTGCCTTTTGGCCTTACATTTTTGCTCTCTATCTCTGAGGTCTGTTCAATGTCTTCTCCTCTTGTGTCTCTGTTTGTTCCTCACCGACGAGGAATACAAGAAAGAAGAGGAAAAACCGAGTGGAATGTACGAGGAGGAGGGCCCGGGGGCCGGGGCGCAAGAAAGTAAGCGAATGATAAAAGATGACGCCATTGCAGGCTGTGGACGCACTTCGATCCAAAGCTTAATTTAATGGTAGTGCGTGTTAGGTACTTAGATGGGCCCAAACTGATCACAGGCCATGTGTATGAAATTAGTCTTTTGAAATGATTCGTATTCTAGAATGACGTGGAAAAATATTAAAAAGAAATAATGGGTTGGAAGACGGTTTTAAAGAATCATAATAAAAATAATTACTTAATTTAAGTGATATTTTTTTAAATGCACACCGAGTAAATTTTCGGATTGACACAATAATTTGTAAATTACGCTCCGCAAAGTCTTGTACAACAAACTTTATCGAGTAAGTAGAAATATCAAACATAAGACCTTTTGTCCAACTCGATGCAATGTTCTTCCCAAGTAGTCATAATTTTGGATAGAGTAAGCATTCCTAATGGTATACTTTAATGTCACTTGTCAATATTTCAAACCCATCTTTCTCAACCTATATACTCTATGTTACAAGGGTTGATTTTGTTTACTTAAATAATGACAAGTCATTGTCTCCTTATTAAAGTAATAATACATAATGCTCTCATCATCATCTATGTCAATAAAAATAACAGTGGGAATATCCAAGAACCATTAATCAAACAAAACCATGTCCAAATTCCAACAAACCCACAAAGTCAAAAGTATCCATCACCCATCAAAGATTGCCAAATTAATGCAAAGTTAGACTCTTGAGACACCTCCGCTAGTCTCAGTTTGTGGATTCACTCCACTCTAATTAGGATTAATCTATACTTATTAAACAAGTTTTTACTACTTTTTAGTGGTATTGATGATAGTCATAGATACTATTCTTCAATTTCTTCTTCTTTTTTAAAGATAAATTTTTGAAGGAGTCCCATCATGCCAGCTGCTCCGCTCTTTCTATTTCTATCACCACTACTCACTTTGGGACCTCACTCTGTAGCAGTGTCTGTTCTCACTCTGTTCTCATTTGCATTTATCCCATTTCTGTGATTATTATTGGATTACTTCTTGTCCCATTGTCTACCTCCTTTGTGCTTCTTCTCTGTGTACCATGTAAGAAGGGTGATTTTAATTTAGGCTCTTGCATGTTCAGAAGTCGGAGTTATTGTCTGCGGAAGAGAAGCAGGAAAGATGTCTAATTATTCATTCTTAAACGATCAACTCTCCAAGAGAACTTCAATATTCGGTTTACGATTATGGGTTGTTCTTGGAATATGCGTTGGTGCTGCTATAGTCCTGGTTCTTTTCCTCATATCTCTCTGGTTCACTTCTAAACGCAACAAGACCAAGAACAGTAGCAGCAACCACAGCAGCTCTCACTCCAAATTCAAGTCTTCTATCAACAACTCAAGAATCCCAAATGTCTCCAAAGAAATCCAGGAGATCCGGATTGATCCGACCCACCCGCCGCCGGATTCAAAGCCGCTGAACCCCGACCCGGTACCGGAATCGGAGCCCATGCTTCTCCTGACGCACGAAGAAGAGGGCAGCCCTGTTGGTGGAAGAAACAGAATTCACATTGAGATTGGTAAGGATCATCGGATTTCATATCCGGAACGGGTTGGTGGGTCGGGTAATGGGAGTGGAGAAACCCGGTCAGGACCACGTTCTGGTGATCAGACCGGTCCTATCATTGCGGTGCCGGAAGTTTCACACTTGGGGTGGGGTCATTGGTACACTCTTAGAGAGCTTGAGGTCTCTACGAATGGTTTCACCGACGAGAATGTGATTGGTGAAGGTGGGTACGGAATTGTTTACAGTGGAATTTTGCAGGATAATACCAAAGTAGCTGTTAAAAATTTGCTCAATAACAGGTATGAATGGTCATTGTTTGTTTTCTTATTACTTGGGGTATACTTCTTTTTTGTGTATGAGCTACGTTTTCGGGAATCGAAGAACTTGAACTGTTGCCTGTTGGTGATTAAAGTTTGTAAATTTTTAATGCAGGGGACAGGCTGAAAAGGAGTTTAAGGTTGAAGTAGAGGCAATCGGACGCGTAAGACATAAAAATTTGGTTAGGTTGCTTGGATATTGTGCGGAAGGAGCTCACAGGTACTTCCAATGTTCATTTCTTTGTATCTGATGTTGATCTTCTTACTTTTAACGTTTTTGCATAGCTAAATATCTATTGTTTTCTGGATGTTGTTTTAGGATTAAGTTTCAGTTAACTGTATTTCATTGGTGCCCTAATTAACAACTTTCTCCATTGTTTTAGGATGCTCGTTTATGAGTATGTTGATAACGGAAACTTAGAACAGTGGCTTCATGGAGACGTTGGTCCTGTCAGTCCTCTTACTTGGGAGATTCGCATGAATATAATAATTGGAACAGCAAAAGGGTACTTGAAATGGGTGTTCTGATATATTTGGTTGTATAGAGCTCAAAATTTCTCTATTTCTTTAGTTTTTTGGTTTTTCTGACCAAAACTTTGTGAATGAATATAGGCTGACATATTTGCATGAGGGACTTGAGCCTAAAGTTGTTCATCGTGATATCAAGTCTAGCAATATTTTGCTTGATAAACAGTGGAATGCTAAAGTATCTGATTTTGGGCTTGCAAAACTTTTGGGTTCAGAGCTGAGTTATGTGACAACTCGAGTAATGGGAACATTTGGGTTAGTGAAACTTATTATGTATGATCTTTTTAGTTGATTTTGCAAACTGGAAAAGTAGCTGAATTTTCCTATTTCACAGTTATGTGGCTCCAGAATATGCTAGTACTGGAATGTTGAATGAGAGAAGTGATGTATACAGCTTTGGAATTCTTCTTATGGAGATCATTTCTGGAAGAAATCCAGTGGATTACAGCCGTCCTCCAGGGGAGGTTTGTATTCACCAAAATAAGAGGGAAAAAAACACACTTTAGGGGATTATGCAACCTATTCACTAGCTCAATAAGCTTCGAACAGTTTTTACTCTTCATATGATCACGTGTTTATATGTCAGGTGAACCTTGTTGAATGGCTTAAAACTATGGTGACAAATCGGAATGCTGAGGGAGTTTTGGATCCGAGGTTGCCAGAGAAACCTTCTTCAAGGGCATTGAAACGTGCCCTTCTAGTAGCTCTTCGTTGCGTGGACCCAAATGCACAGAAGAGGCCTAAAATGGGGCATGTGATACATATGCTAGAAGCTGATGAGTTTCCTTTCAGAGATGTAAGATAATAATAGCATCTGCAAGTAGCCTTCTTAAAATGGTTTTATGTGCTTATGCTTCAAGGCTAACCTTCCCCAGGTTTCTTCCCTTGTTTTGTTAAGTTGACCATGTAGTTGATACTGTCTAGATTCATATGGTATTGCTTGGTTAGAAAAAGATCAGTGCCTGTGTGCTAAACAAACAGCGTTTACCATTTATACTGCTTTGTTTTACCATTTTTGGTTTTTCTGAAGATGCTAGTTGCTTTGCTTCAATGTCCTAAGGATTATATGCTTACATAACTACATTAGCTATTGCTGATTAATTTTGGATTGAGAAGTTGTCAGTTCATTTCATTTCTTGAATGCTTCCGGGAAATTCCTGTGAATTTATATTTTCTTCCATGGATGTCTGTCTCTCATTTGGACACTCTCTGTTGATATCAGGAACGAAGAGCCGGTAGAGAACATACGCGCTTCCATCACGACGGTTTGAAGATGGATAAGCATGTAAATGAATCAGGTGATAGCAGTGGGTATGACAGTGCTGCCCAGACTAACAGGTCCTTGCTGAGAAAGGAAGAATCTGAACATCCTTGAGTAGCTTTTCCAATTCACATATAAGGTGAATTTAATCATCTTTTTCAACTAGAGCTGGCATATGCACATATTGCTTGCATAGCTATACTTTCTCTGTCCATCCTGTACTTAAATTTCCACTGTTTGTGAATTTTGTGCCATGCTCTGTATCCCATTGGGCTGTAATCCATGAAGTCCCTGTTCCTAAATGATTCATTTCACTAGCACACGACTACTTGTACCTTTGAATAGCAAATTTCTGTTCATTTTGTGGATTGTTTTCCAGCTTCAGCTTCCTCTGCAGTCAGATTTACTGTTTAACAACATAAAAAATGCCAATAATCACACACTAAAATGTGAGAATTGAGAAATAATGAAGAAGGAAAAAGTAGTGTTGGATTCTTATCTCAACTGTTATGTCATTGTATTCCAAATGGCGTGCAAGTATTGTCTTCGTCTGGTCTCTTTTTCAATGTCTCACCGACAAATAATCAGTTGCAGAGGTTTGTTGGTAAAGGGCCGAAAAGTGGGCATCTTCAATAATTTCGAGCTATATCAGTGTAATCGAATCAGAGCTTTGAAAGTTTCTAACATAAATTCCCACGATTAAGGACTGTTAAAGGCAAAGCACCTTCAGATTAGCCCGGAATATACGCGACATCGAGGTCCAATTCACATGCGACATAGCTGCTGCTTCCTGTATCGTGGGGTCATCACTGTAACAAGATTGACAGCTAAGGAATGGAGTAATGGACCCTTACGATTGAATTTATTCAAGGTTTGGTTTGGACTCTTCTAAAGGGCAGGAGGACCAAATTCAGCTTTTTTGTGATCCCACTAGACCCCATTATGGCATTGTCCATTATCTCTTTTGGTGGTCCTAGATTACGTTTTCGTATTATCAAAAGAAGAAAAATGTTTCAGAACCATAAGCAAGGTGAGACGCGCAAATCGAGAAAGAACAAGGAAACAAAAGAAGCTAAAAGATAAAAAGAGCCTCAGACAACACATTTTTGAGTTTAATTTTAATTTCTTTCAATATTCATAATTTATGAATATCATAAAATACACTGGCTCTGTAACGTTTCCACCAATCACTACAATCAATGAAAGAGTGCTCTGCTACAATGTGATCCTGAATCCTCCATGATTAAGAGAAGTAATCTCCTGCCTGGTAAACCACGGTGTCATTCCCCACATTTGTAACGACCCTGGTGAATTCTCTGGACCCTGGATAAACAGTTGCATTGTTGAGAGTTGCAATGAAAGAAGGATAGTTTATGTCGCTCCTTATTTGACTGCAATTCCACTGACTTCGCCTGATTACGGCACGCGTCTGCTTTTCAGTACAGCCTAGGCTAGATAAAAAGTTAAACATAATCGTCGAATTCCAAATCGTAGACCAGTCCGGATTCATAGCTCTGCTAGGATTGATGTGCCCTGCACCGAAATCTAGAGTTGTGGAAGTAAGGCCAGTCCTGTTGAGTTTTTTTTTTTGGGTTCTTTTGTTGTCTCGTATTGGTTGGGACAACAATTGAGGCAAGGTTGTTACTTATATAAGAAAGTTACTACCTTCTTGTTTAATGCACCAAACAAAGTCAATGACTCTAGTTAAATTCCTCCTTTGAGGTGCGAGTTGGAGAGTTTGTCTTGGGTATTTCTTTGTGGATGTGTTGGTATATTAGGGGATTAGGTGAGAGGAAAAATTGTGTGATTGTAAGAGTTTTTCACATAGTAAATTTTCTTCTCGGTGCCCGTAGTTTTTCTCCGGTTTGGGAGTTTCCATGTAAATTCTCTTGTGTTATTGTTTTCTGATATTTTTGCCTATTAACTATCCTTGGGTGTGGGTTTGGGAGTTCTAAATTCTTAACAAGTGGTATCAGAGTCAAGGTGTGTTTTTTCTTGAAAATTCTAAGTATGCTCTGTGGTCGCAGTTTTGACTGATCTTCCATATCAGAAAAGGGTTTCTTGAAAAAGGTTCATTTGGTGCGGTGGAGTTTTGGTGTGGTAGTGTGGTAGTACATGTCTAGGAAAGTTTTGGCTAAGGAAAGACTTGGTATTTA
>JAOSBP010000002.1:2602076-2618517 GCA_027563825.1 Erythroxylum mucronatum | reverse complement strand
TTTGGATAAGGGAAGGCTTGCTTGGCTTCTTCAAAGGATTAAAGGCCCAGATCCTGAAGACTGTGCTAAGCTCTGCATTGCTTCTGATGATTAAGGAGAAGATCTCAAAGACAACATGGGTTTTATTGATAGCTCTTAGAAGGTACCTTTTCATCGCACGTGCAAGAATTAAGAGCCTTTAGTTGCAGCTTGAATGCTTGATATCCTTGAAAGTAGAGGGGGCTCAACTATTCTTTATCTAGCTGAAAACAAAATTCTTGCAGATGCAGTAATAATAATCTTACATAAGGAGGTTGTTCTGTATCTTGCATTGAGGATATTTTATAGCCAAAACGTAAAACATTTGGATTCATTCACCTTTTCTCTGGTCCAATTCAAGTTGTCTAAAAGAATGTCTGTACTATTTTTGAAATAAAATTTCAATATAACTATTCTTTTTCCCCACTTATGAGCTTGAATTGTCTGCACCATGACGATGAATGGTCAAAGCAATTTTGGCTTTTCCACTTTTGTAGTAACCTTTTTAAAAACTTATTAAGGAATTTAGTAATAAAAATAAGAATAAAATTAATTGATAAATTTAATAATAATAAATAGAAAATAATTAATAATAATAAAGTTAATAATAATAATAATATTAAAATTATTTTTGTATAATAATAATAATAAGGAATTTAATAATATTAATAATAATAAGAAGAAGATTAATTTTTTATAATAATAATAAGAAAATTATTTTTGTACAACAACAACAATAATAATAATAATAATAGAAGAAGAAGAAGAAGAAGAAGAAAATTAATAATAATAAAGAATTTAATAATAAAAATAAGAGTAAAATTAATTGATAAAAATAATAATAATAATAAGTAGAAATTTTATAATAATAATAAGGATAATAAAGTTAATAATAATAATTTTACTTGTGAGGTTGAAAGATGGTAATTTGCAAATTGGTATACTTTAAAAATTATGTAGCATAAATAATTTTATTATAAAATAAAATATAGTTATAATTAATAAAAGTGCTTTTTATTTTTATGTTGCCAAACAGTCTACTGTATGAAGCTCTTTTAAAAAAGCTATTTTTTAACTGCCAGCCAAACAGTCAACTGAATTTAAAAAAAACCTCTTCTCAGAAAAGCTCTACTGACAAAAGCTCTACTGATAAAAGCTCTACTGATAAAAGCTCAACCAAACGGACAGTAATTCTTAATTGTCTTCATGGAGCAAGAAGAAGAAAATTAAAGGACAAGAAGAAGATAAGAAAAATCAAAACAAAAAGAAGAAGAATTAAAAGTGCTTACTAAAAAAATGAAGAAATAATAAGAGAGTAAAACGACATGCATCAGGTTGGAAGTGTGGAGAAAACAACAACAGGTGGATAAAAGAGGAGTAAAACGCAGCCCATAAGGAGGTGCAGCGCAGGAAGCTAAACAAGAGCATCGCATGCCAAAATGTAGTCCACGCCAAATGAAACGCAATAGTCACAAGCAAGCAGCAGGAGACAACGACGCATAGCAGCTGGAGGAACGCAGACGTTCCGTGTTTAATGCAGACAACCACGCAGGCGTCCTATGGAAACACAGGCGTTTATGTCAATTCAGATGAAGGGTTTTAAAAGAGGGTGAATAGTAACATGGTCAAAAGAGTTTAATTGTCACATCACATGAACAGTAGAAATGAGAGAAGAGAGCAGTAGCGTGGAATAAAAGGGAGGCGCAGTGAAGAAGAGCTACTGGGGGTCTTCGGTAGGGATATTTGAGTGGGCTGAAGCATTTTCTTTGGAGACACTCATGGAAGGTTAAGTTTCCGACACTGGTTCAAAGGTGATATCGATGCCGACGGCCGAAGTTGTTTCACTATTTTTGTTATTTCTTTTTCTCATTAGGAATCGATTATGTTATCTTGTGTTAATTGATTTGGATTTTATGTATGGATAATTGAATTTTGGTTATTGTTTGGTTATTTGTGTATGAATCCATTGGGTATTATGAAAGGATGATTTTAATGCATTCATTGATCGTTTAATTGCAAACTCTTTACTAGAATTTTGATATAATCCGTAATTGTTATGTTGAAATTTATGTATAACGACTAATGATTTGTAATCATTAGGGATAACATAATAAAGGTTACATGACGCATCGTATATGGTTATTGCCTTGATTAATTGGTTTTTCTAATTCGTAATGCTACTATCTAATTAAATCTAGAGATCGTATCCTAGGTTATTCAGTGGTTAGGTTTAATTAATAATCATATCTTGATTAAACAAAACCTAAGGGAAAACTCGAGTTAATTATTAACCACGATTAATAGTTTTTAAGAGAGGTTAGAAAACAACAAATCAAGGAAATATGTCTAATTAGTCTAGGTCGAGATTGAACCAAAGAACTGGGTCCTTACCGAATTCCCCACTTTTATCATTTTTCACATGTTTTCTTTAATTTGTTTCTATTAGTCTAGTTTAATTTTATTTTCTTGTTTGAAAAATACAAAACCCCTAAACTTTAACATCAATTAATTTCATTTCATAACTTTGCACACACTCTCTGTGGGATCAACCTAGACTCGCCACTATTATAATAGTAGTTTAGTTATTTTATTTTGACTATTGTTACGACGCGCTGTCAATTGAAAAATATTTTGAGTGAATTATATCACCCATAAGAAGTTTCTCTTCCAATATACATTGACAATAAATCTGCTATATCACTTGCAAAAATCCAGGGTCACAAAGTCGAAGCAAACATATAGACACAAAATATCATTTTATTCGAGAGTAAGTGAAAGACAAAATTGTAGAGCTCATTTATTACAGAACTGAAGATCAATTTGCAGATATTTTTACAAAGTCTTTGAAGACTGATGTCTTTCACAAACTCAAAGAAAAGCTTGGCATGTAAAGTCAGATTTGAGGGCGAGTGTTAGAAGACAAACCTGTATAGAACTTTTATGGGTTCTTCTAGACACGATAATTTAGTGTAGCTGTTATCTTTCACTTTGTTAGCTGTCAAATCCATTTATTATATTTGGCTGTTTTTTGTAGCTATTTTTGGGCTGTCAAAGTTGGTGAGTAAACTGACTTTCATGACTATAAAAAACCCTTAGTATCTTTCATATATGCAAGAGAAAAAGTCGAGAAAAACAGGAAAAAAAGAGAGAGAGGTAGAGCTGCAACTCATATAACGTTGTTTTATGAATATATATTGTTGTTTGATTTTAGTAGTGAGTCTACATTGCTTCCAATAGACGTTGGCCATATGCCATGGTCATGATATAAGCCCATAAATTTGGGGTTGTAGGTAGCGAACACCTTACTGAAAGATTCCTAATAAGTGGCAACATGAGTTGGAGATTTCTCGATTTTAGAAAGCTGGGATTGTGTAAGAGTGGCTCTAAAATCGTGCATGACATGATTATATGAATAGAGTATCTTGTCATTGTCATCTCCAGAGGTTGGACTTGACAACGGTTTCAGGATCGAGTTGTGCCATAAGTCGTAGGTTGAAAATGTTGTAGGCTTCAAGGAAGGATGATTGAAGTTTTAATCTGTTTATTGATCAACGTTGAATTGCCATTCCCCTTTAATAGTATCAGCAAGCAACTCATCAAATTGAAGAATTATGTCTTCTCTTTTATTTGTTCTAAGTAATGATGATGTGCTTACCTAAGCTGATTATAATTGCTAAATTTATGGAGTTAGATAAGGCTGTCGAAATCACGAAGTACAATAAAAAAGCTTAGAGAATACAAAGAAAGGAATTGAGTTTTATATAATATGGAAACGTCTGTTCTTTGTAAATTCAGCTATTGGCCTATCTTATGTTTTTAATTAACAGAATTAATGACAAAATGAAAATAGTTGCTTAGTGTCTATGCTATTAGACTTTCGTCAAGTTTTCTAGTCTAGTAGTCTTCCATAACAAATGGATGTGGATGGCAGAAGGGGCCCAACCCAAAGCACAACAATTAAATATAATATGACGTTGTTTTGTTTTTTAAAATAATTAATTCGTACCCAGGCTAGATCAGGCCTCCCTAGGTATGGTCGAGCCTAGGTTCAGGCCAGATTGTCTTCCTTACTAATGGAGTTGATTTTAAGTCAACTCACTTCAAAACAAGATTCAGTTTTTTTTTAAATCTTTAAGTTTTACTTTAATTTTATCAATGTTGACTATGTGGAATTAAAATTTCATTATTCAAGAAAATTTTGCATAGTTCCCTCAATTTTAGAGTTGGCCAAAAAAATTATAATAAACATGGTTCAAATGTTATTATATTATTGTAATTTTTTCTAAAAATATTGTTTAGTTTTACTAGGGTATTTTGTTTCAATAAAAATATTTGATTGAATTTTTAATTTTTGTGTTTTAATTTTAGTTTTCTAATTCAATTAAAAATTATTTTTATTTTAGTTTTTCCCTTAATAACACGACTAAACTAAAACTCACACAAAACACGAACATCCTACTATTTTGGTAGTTCTTATTGGCTACTCTCCTCAAAAGAAAAAAAGCTCTTTCTGCGGTTAAAATGGGCCCAGTTACTAGAAAGAGTTATTAAAAGACAAAAATGACTCCAAAAGAGGATGATGCTTAGCATGGACCCAAACCATTTTACCCCAAAGTTTTTGAATAAGGGAAAGGTAGACTCTCAAGTTCCTAATAAACTTGTACATTATTATGAAATAGGCCAAAAGTGTATTTTGAGCCCTAACATTGTATTAGAATATAAGTTGAACTTTAAAATTTCAGAACATTCAATTTAAACCTCAACGTTTACAAAATGTTCGAAACAGAACCTATATGGACAGAAAATCTGGCGAATTTACCCTCCGTCAATTACATTTCATGTCACATATAATGTGACTTTTTTAATTTGTGAACATTAGAAGGACTCAACACTTGCTAATGTGGCATTCTTTATTTAAATAAAAGTGGGCCTCACAACTTCAATAGTCACTGTTTTATCCTTCGAAAAATCCATTTATCCTTTACAAAATCCCTAATTCACAAGGTTGACAATCTTTAAATCACAAAATCCCTAATTCTTCAAACAATTATAGAACTAAATCCTTAGTTCTCCTACTTCGTTCAAACGTTTGCAAAAATCTCGCATGCTCTTTCGCTAGTTTAATCACAACAGCAGTAGACCCAATCGCAACAGCACATTCAATCGCATCCCACACATAGCTTTGTCAAATTTCTATGAAACAAGATAGGCACAATACATCATGGTAGGTCCATTATTTTGTCTGGCTTTTAGTTTATGTTTATTATATGTTTTGGTCCCCTATTCCTTATCGATTTGATGGTTCTTTCATCTAGTTGTTTATTTATATTTATCGTAAGTTTTGGTCCCTTATTTTTAACCTAAGCTCGAAATGCTTGTTAAACTCCTCCATGTATGTTGTCGTCCCCTATGCCATGATTTAGTTCTAAGATTTCTTGCTGGCAACGAATGTGTTTGTAAAGATAAAAGTAACAGAGTTATATGAAATTGAATTTTCTCTAATCATTAAATAAAAAACAAATTAACTAAATATTAAACACTAATTTGCAAAGTTAATTATAACTATATTACATTTAATATTGTTGCATGTTAGATGTCTTACAATAATTACATAGGATTCCAGATTCTACTATGCTGGGAGGAATCAATTTATTACTCTCTCTTTAATACTTTTGCAGTATTGATCTTCATCTAGTCAAACCAGACCTCCATTTGTTACTTATTAAATTTTACAACTTCCACTATCAAAATTTCTTTTTTGTTAGTTACATATACATATTCTTTACAAGGATAACAGTTTAAAACCTAACCTTAACATTTCTATAGAATAAACTTGTGCTACAAAGTTATACCTTATTCAAGAAAATAACAAAAACTAGAACCTTTACTATAAAAGTTGTAGGTTCCTTGCTTATGTATTCTTTTCTATGTATTGTGACATTGGACTCAGTTTAAAAGGGACTCTATTTGTTTTTAAGAAGTATGTCACTTGGACAAGGATCTTTAGTTGACAAATTTTAGGATAGTTTTATATTTATAATTGTTGATATTTTTATAAAAGTGTTATAAAATGCTACAAAAATCTCGTTCCCTAAACCTAAAGTCTAGTAAATTAAAAACATAGAATGATGTTTCCAAGTGTTGCTCTTATCCTTTGTGAATTTTATAACTAGAAACTATATTTCAATCAGACTCCTGATCCTCTCCTAAGAGATCTGTTTTGGATGTCTTACAGTAATATGCGTGAATTGAACCTACCTATCTTATGAATTCAACCCTGGATGAAAAGTTCAATTATAAGTATTTTATCTAATATCTCTAGAAAAGAGGTTCAATTATGAGTATTTTTTAAACTGTTCGATCTAGTAAGAAATTTATTTAATCATTCAATATGAACTTAATTAGTGCATTATACATAATTTAACATGTTTGTGTTTTGGTGATATTTTAAATTCATGAATTATAAAAAGTTGACAACAGTTAGGTAATCTACATTTTTCAAGTTTAATATATAGAGTTAATGATTTGGCTATATTCAAGTGAATATTCCTTTTTTAATTTGACTATAATTGTTTCCCCTTATTTGTGAACAAGTGTATGATGACTCAATTTGGTAGTATAAGGTTGTTTAATGGTGGAAAGGTGGCAGTAGAACCAAAGTTGAAATATGTTGATAGATAAATAATTGTTTTTGATAAAGTAGACCTTGATTATGTTAGCTACAGGCAAATATATGAAATGAGAAAGGAGTTAGGATATCTTTAAATGCATAAGACTTATTATAGTGCACCTGGCTTTAAATTTAGTAAGTCAAAGATGGTTGAAGAATGCAGGAAAAAAACTTAATATATATGTTAACTCAAGTATATGTAGAGCAGTAAAGGGGAGAATGAGAAAAGAGAGGGCAACTGATTATATGAATGAATATGCCAATCTACAATGATATGTACATAAGTTGAGGATTAGTAATTTATGATCAACAATAAAGTTACAACTGGCAAGAAATGAAGAAACTTGTTGTTACAGGTATGCAAAATTATATTTATACATATCATCGATAGTTATATTTATTCATTTATTCATACTTCGTTTATCTATTTTAGTAGTTAAAATATTGTATATTTGCTTCGATGTCATGAAAGGAGGATGGACACCTTTGAGGTCAATTTGGGTATTGATGGCTACTTTCTAAAGACAGAATTCCAAGGATAGCTATTGAGTGCAGTTGGGAAGGTTAGTGATGGAGGGATGTATCCATTGGCTTGGGTTATTGTGGCAGTAGAGAATAATGATTCTTGGACATGGTTTATGAATCTGTTGGCTTCTGACTTGGAATTGGAAAGTGGTGAAGGGCTTATAATTATATCATATATGCAAAAGGTATTTTATTCTTTATTTATTTATAGTTTATTGTTATACAAATCATATATTAACTTAATTTTTCTATTGTTATAAGGATTGATTAGGACTATGGAAGAGAAGCTACCATATTTCACTCATCAGATGTATGCTAGACACATATACCATAATTGGCAAACGAATTGGAAAGGAAAGGATTTGTGGAAGTAGATTTGGAATTGTACATGGTCAACTTATGTCGAAGATTTGAACAAGTAGTTGAAAAGACTAGATAAAATAAAACCTGGATGTGCATCGGCATTGTTTGAATATGTTAAGGAAAGGTGGGCAAGATGGTACCAATATTTTGAATTGAAATTCCTAGTTGTCGACAACCATAAGATTGAAACTTTTAATGGGTGGATCTTACCAGCAAGAGATAGGCGAGTTATCAGCATGCTTAAGACCATTAGAATTATAGTGATGAAGAGGCGTGTAGATAGGAGAGAATTTGTGTATACTTAGAAGTCAAATGTTACACCGAGGATTATGACAAAATTGGAGAAGAATAAGAAAGACGCAATGTAATGGAGAATAGTGTGAAATAATAATGGAGCATATGAAGTGTCTAAGGGTAATGGTAAGCATATTATAAGGATTGGTAGACACCAATCATGCAGTTATCAAGCATGGGAGCTTTATAGATATCCTTATAAGTATATTATAAGTTTGGTTCATCATTTCAAGCAATGACCGGAGGCATTTGTAGATGATTGCTATAAGAAGTCCAAATTCCTTACATTATGTGACTATGTGTTACAGCCTATTAAAGGTGCAAGTTTCTAGTCTACTGTTGATGTAGAAGTAATAAACCCCCTTCCCATAAGATTTATCCTAAAAAGACCTAAAACAACTAGAAGGAGAGGAGTAACTGAGCCTAATAAGTTCAAAAATCCAAATAATTTGACTTAAGGTCAAGTACAAAAATGTAGGAAATGTGGCAATTCTGACCATAATGCTAGAAAATGTAAGAATGAAGGTTCAACTTAACCTGCTCAACAATTTCCACAGGTATAAAAACACTCTTTGATTACCAAACCTTGGTTTGATTACTGTATGTTGCTTTATATATCTAATGATATTTATGATATTCTTTGATTATCAAACTAACGGTGATATTTATGTCATATTTATTAGGTCGTCACTGAGGTCTTTTCATAAGTTGAACATATTATCGTATCAAATCAACACAACAATACTGTGAGTATGTGAGCATTCATCACATTATTGATAACTTTCACAAATGAATATAATTAATGACGTGTGTTTGCAGGTTGCTAGCTCTTCGCATTCTAGTAAACAAAAGTATGGAGAAGTTGATCCACATTCATTCAAGTTATCTTTTGAACCAAGAGGTCTAAGGTTCAAAGGACAACCTAGCATCACTTTCCAACAGTTACAAACCCCATCAATGAGGAGGAGAGCATAATTAAATTAACTAGTACATGATTAACCTTCTCAATCAAGTGCAGACAAGGGAACCAATGTGGTTAATTCCTGGACTATACGTTAATGTTGTCTATGTGTTGATAGAAATTTAGTTGTTGGATCCAATCACTTTTGTATATGGACGGATAGATCTAATCACTTTTGTATATGGATGGATAGATGTTGTAGTGTAATTATTTACTTATATATGCTTTGATTATTTATTGTGATATAATTACTTTTGTATATATTTGTTGTTGATTTATACAACTATTAATTAAACATCATTAAGGCATCTTCACGAATAATAAACCAATAAAGACAAAGCTTGATATATTACAACTTAATTCAAATGAGGGTTTTTCATTTCAATCATCATAATTAAAGTTTTAAACAAAATAGTATAATTTAGTTTCACTTACTGACAAAAAATCATATTACAACACTCACCATAAGCATAAAACCCACTATTAAGATAATCACTAAAATAAATTTCAACCTATTTTTCTCTTTTGTTAATAAATAATGTCTTCTTTTATTAGCTTTATTTGTTCCTCAATTGCTAATGTTATACGTGATTTAATTGTGGTTTGTTGAGCCTCCTTCTTCAACATATCTTCTTCTTTCTTTAATTTATGAATTATGTTTGTAGCTCTCTCACTAGATTTATCATCATACCACTTTAAAAAACTACTTCCAATATGAAAGAAAATTAATAATTAATAACATAAACTGTAACACCCAAATACCCCCTGGGAGGATATGTGGATGTGTTGCACTGTCGAAGTGGGATTGAGGATAGAATGAAGTATTCTGAACTCTATTGAATTTAAAATGAGTTGTACGTTAAAGGTTTAGCAAAGTTCGAAGTGTGGATGCCAACAGTGTTACCTATGTCCCATATGTTTGAAGCGTTAGAGTTGATTGACAATTTGGCGTTTATACATTAGGTCCATGTTTTATAGACAGCATATCTCTTACAAGGCGTTATGTGAGAAAATGTAGATGACTCCGAAAAATCAGAAATCGCATACCCGAAAAATGCCATGAATGCATACCAAAATGTCAAAGAGACAAAACATAACTCGGACTAAATTTGCTCAATATGCTAACCCCTAATTTGGGGCGTTACATAAACATTAAACATATATACAAGCAATTTTATCTTATTGAAAAATAAACTTACAAGATATTTGGGACATCTATAAAATCTTCCTCCTAGGTTAATATCACTCCATAAAGTTCTTAATGGGGCTTTTAAACCACAACAACACACCATATAACCATCATTTGAATTTATTGTATTACTGGTTGAAGACATCACGTCTATAGCTTTAGGTAGTCAATGCAAAATTATATTAAGGCAAGGGATTATAATCACTCCTTATAAAAGCAATGATCAGCTAAAGTCTAAATAGATGTAAAAGAAGAATCTCAATAAGGTCTAATATAAGAGACTTTTAACTTCTTCACTAATACTCTTAATTCTCCTATAAATAGCTCCTTTTTAATTTGAATTCTTCAATCTATTATTAACAAGCAAATTACTAACCTATAGGTTGATTTCCTAACTAATCATCACTAATATACATGTAAAGGTAGAATCTCAATATTAGAAAAAAAATGGTATCTAAATCTAAACCCTTTTGGCTGTAGATACATATAAACAATCTTATATGCATGACCAGAAACACCCAGAGACAAGTAAATGAACATACTATCAACTTAAATATAGGTACCACAAAATCATTCAAACCTTGCTTAAAAACCTCATCATCAGAAGTTTGATGTTAAGGGAAAAAGGATATAAAACGTTTAGGAAATGAAGTAGATATAAACAAGATCATATACAATTTTGGTTAGATAACATTACATGGCCTGTAGAACGTATTTTGCTTGCTTACATCATTAAAGAAATGTAAAAAGCCCAAACTAGCAAATCAAAAGGCACACATTTCTTCAACTCATCATCATCATACCCCGAAGTCCCGCACTGAAGTAGGATCGGGGGGAGGGGGGACTGCTAGTATGCAGCCTTACCCCTACAATATAGAGAGGTTGTTTTCAATATGCCCATATGCATATGTGACATGATAACAGAGATGTAGAGTATAAGAAATAAATACGTAACTATTGGTAATACATTTAAAAATATATACCTGATGGTGACCATAACCTGCTATTACCTTTTGCCTTGCCAAAACCAGTTTTTCTCGTTGTTATCTGCGCTATGCGTCTTCCCTGCAGCATCATCCTATTACTCTTGAGTTAACTATCTTCCACTATCACTGCAGCATCAACTTATTACTCTTGAGTTAACTATCTTCCACTATCTTCAAAGGCCCTAATTGTTCCATACTTTTTACATCCTCATCTTTGTTTTTTAACAAGTCATTGTATTGACCACACACCAAAAATATTAATTGAACTCAGACATAAGCAACACTATTAAGAATGAAGAATTGACTGGTAGGTCATTTATTTTGCTTTAAAAAAAACTATACCGTGATGACCACCACAGGGCTAGATACTGTAAACTGGTTTCTTTGATCCCTCCACTTGACAAAACCATAGACTGGTTCTGTAGTGTTTGCAGCAATCTCTACGGTCAGTGAAAAATACTGTTTTTCATTTCTCTGAGTGAAAAGAAGAGTATCAGGATCCACTGTGATTCTTAATCCTTGAGCAGGTGGGAAAATCTCTACAGCTGCTTCGTAAACTGAAGCATCATTTCCCACATTCGTGACGACCCGGTTGAATTTTTTTGTAGCTGGATAAACAGTTTGATTGAAAACTGCAATGAAAGAAGGATAGTTTAGTTCGCTCTGCTCCTTGCTGCAATTCCATTCATTTCGCCTGATGACTGCACTTATCTGCTTTTTACTGTAACCAAGAGTACACAAGAAGTTTACGTAATCCTGAAATCCCATATCATAAATGAGTCCAGGATTCAAATTAAGCTTTGTTTGGACTGATATGGCCTGCCCCGAAGTGTAGAAGTGTACCACGGATGTTAAAAAAATTGACGATAATTTTATTGATAAAGGGACTCGAATACAAGACTCAAAACACAAAAGGTAAACAAAAAACAGAAGACGGGAGAACGAAACTTAGACACCCAACACTTTAGGACACTTTTCTCTCTCAAGACTCACTTCACTCTCTTTGTTTGGTGGTGGTACAACAACAAATGGTGCTATTGCCTATTTATAGACAAGCACCACCAACCTAGAAGATTCTAGACTTGCCACTTGCCAACTTGGACAAGTTGCAAGAAAATTCTAGATTTCTCAAGTTACTCACTTGCTAGAATGTTCTAGATTTTTCTAGGTTATTTATTTATTTATTTACAAATTTAAAGTTTTTTAAATCTAAAATCTTCTACAAATTTCTAGAATTAGTTGGTGATTTCTAACGATGGAGACCAGTCCACTGATCTCTTATGACTCAGTGAGTGTTATCGACTACATACGCAATGGTCATAATGGATGATCGAATGGCTGCTGGGCTCCATGAAGTATGAACTTTTTTCACCAAAGCTGCCAGACCAGCAACATGGGGTGTCACCATTGATGTACCTGAGTACAGAGCGTAATCTGTGGCTAGATCATATTTACCTATGTCCACGTAGGGCTTATTCGAAGCAATTGCTGCTAGCACATCGACCCCAGGAGCAAGTATATCTGGCTTTAGAATACCCGGATTTATAGTGTCTGGTCCTTTTGAAGAAAAGAAAGCCACCTGAGGTGCTGGTTGTGCCCCTAGATTGGTGGAAATGAACTTGATGCTTTTTACTTTGGTTGTATTAGTCAGGTGCGATCTAAGAAGAGCCCCAGAAGCAGTTGTTAGAACCAAGCATGGAATCGAGTAGTCATCAGGGTCTAAAAGTGACAAATCTGTCATGAAAATTCCTCCATATCCTCCGACCCTTTGAATCTCTTCCTTCTGTCCCTCAACGTCAGTTTTGGTAGTATTGTCACAGAAGACTATTTTTCCATGAACCTCACTCTTGTTCAATGCACCACGGTAGCATATAGCTTTGCTTTCGTTGCCTTGACCATAATACAGTGGTGCGTCAGTAATGTAAACGTTCTGTGGGAAGTAAGAGATTTCTTCAACTGACAAACCATCATCAAGAATCAGGGTAGCTGTGAAAGTCCTGTCCATTGTTCCATCTCCAACCGTGGCAATCCAAGGTGCTCCGTTATATATTGAGCCTTATGACCCATCGTTACCAGCAGCACAGACCAGAAAAATCCCTTTCTCGATTGCTGAAAGAGCTCCTACGGCAATCAGATCGTTGAAATAGGGAGTTTATAGGAATCCCAGAGAAAGTGACATAATATCGACACCATCAGCCATCGCTTGGTCCATTCCGGCAAGTACATCAGTAGCAGCACTTTCAGGCGTTTCTGTTGCAAAAAGAACCTTGTACATTGCAACATGAGCACCTGGGGCTATTCCTCTGGCCGTGCCTCTCGCGTATCCGAAATGGTTAACACCTCCCACCAGGGAACCAGCAGCTGTGGATGCAGTATTTTATAAAATAAATCAGTTTTATATTTTGCGATTCTCTTAAGAGACCCAAAAGTTTGGGCCTGGCCTAAAGCATGAGTGCGTCGTAAACAAACATAACGTTTATGCACTGTGATATAATTAGCCCATGCACTGTGATTATATCGGTTTAGCATTTTGATTTATTTTAATAATTTTTATTATTAAAAACTGATAAATTTATTAATTAATAGATCAATGTCGTAAATTAATCAATTTTTTTCATTTAAAATAAATCAATTAATTTTTATTTAACAGCATCATTTTTTAATAAAATTCAATTTTTTATGAATACGGACACTCTTTTAATCATGTTTCAAAGCTTTCAATTTTCTTTAATTTTTAACTTATAGCTTAATACTAGTTAAAACTTTTATATCTTAAATTTCTTGTCTTATCGATTTAACTTCTGGTCTAATTTTTAAAATATTTTTTCTTAAAAGATAAAGAAATAGACGTAGTCTATTTAAAAATTTCACAAGAAAATAGTATCTAATTAAAATAATTCAAGGTGTTACGATTCTTGACAAAACTCACAAAAATGAAAGAAAGATTAAAAAATCAATATTTTCAACCGAACCCAAAGTTAATCTGGTGATACAATAGTTTTAAAATATTCAACAGCTATTAAACTATCATAAAATTAATTAAAGATTAAATAAAATTAAAAATTTTAAAAAAATGATTGAAAAAGATCGTTCTTGCTTATTTTAAATTTTAAATTTTAATTAAAAAGACAGTTAAATAGAAATTAAAAGCAACAGACTTAGTTCATTTAAAAATTTCATAAGAAAATGTTCTTTGATTAAAATAATTCAAGATGTTACGCTCTTAACAAAATTCATATAAATGAAAGAAAAATTAAAAAATCAATATTTTCAATAAAAGGAGGTTTGAAATGTTCAACAAATAGATATTAAACTGTTATAAAATTAATTAAATATTGAATAAAATTAAAAATTTTAAAAATGATTAAAAAGATCGTTCTTGCTTATTTAAAATTTTAAATTTTAAATAAAAAAGACGGTTAAATAGAAAATAATTATTTCATTTTGATATACAAAGCTAATTCGTTTATAAAAAGTAACATATTAATTAATAAACTAATTAGTTGTTAACAACAAAATTATTAAACTAAATCAAAACGAAAATTTGAAATCACGATCGAAAAGTTTGTCGGTTGAAATTTTTCGACATGACTGCACAGATGTTTTAAGAACAGTTTAAGTAGATGCACTGATTATGATTTATGGTTAAAATATACATCTTAGTTGTAACGATAGTGACAGAAGTTATACCAGTACTCCACGGCACAAATAGATATTGCATTAACATTATGTTTTCCAACAACATGCTTTCTTGCGCCAGAGGAGAAGTTTCGTCGGTTTTTAGTGGTCCTACAATGAACGCGTTTTCTTCTGTTTTGGAACTTGGCTAAGTAGTTTTCTTACAGTTGTTTTATATGATGCTAACTTCAATCAAGAAAAGAACCAAGGATCCAGACTAGCTACCAAACCATGTTAGAATTGCATAATTTAGGAATGTTTTCAAGTCCTTCATCACACTCATTTCCATGTCGCATCTAGGCCCTTATGTTTTATCAGACATCAACGTGTCTGTCTTTTGTTAGTTATGATACCTATAGCAATTATGCAAAAGTTTGTTGTTTATAGCATCTACATAAAGTTGGTTTGAACCCTGGTCCCTCCTTATTTATTCCGAGACATAATATTGGGTGTAGCATTATTGCTAATAACTTATTTCAATTCAGTTTGATTTGAAGTTAATAGTTTTAATTTAAGTTCATAGTTTATTGAATTAAAATAAATTTTTACAGGGAGACATTGATATTATGTAAATATGTGTAATATTCGGTGCATTTTGTATATATGACTCAGAGATATTATAGGCTTTTATTTAGAAAGTAGTTTCTACTTTTCTAGTTTAGCTAAATTGAAACTCTTTGTTATCCTGTATATTTTCTTAGCTATTATGAGAATGAAAGCAAGGGTTTTCACACCAAGAATTTCTAATGGTATCAGAGCCTTCATAGAGACAAAACCCTAATTCTTCATAATTCGGATATACCCGAATTGAATATATGTGGAATTTTGCTTAAGGGCGAAACCAATAATCGTGAATGAGCTACGACTTTGAAGAACTCTTTTTGTGCCAAACGAAAATTGGGGTTTCTTGACGAAACCTTGAACAAACTAACCCAAAATGATGATGATCTTGAAGACTGGTGTAGCGTAAACTCGATGCTCGTTCGTTGGATAACGAATTCTATTGAGAGTACATGAGTTGAAAGAAACAATAGGAAATTGCAAGCAAAATGGGCAGATTGTGACGAGGTATTTTGAACGACTCAAAGTTCTTTGGGACAAATTTGCAAGATACCGTAAAGTGCCCATGTGCAAATGTGGCAGGTGCATGTGTGATTTGGCCAAGCAATTCATGGCAACTATTGAAATTGAAAAAACCAATGAATTTTTTATGGGTTTAGATGATGATTTATATGGCAACCTTCGCACAAACATCTGCAGCATAGACCCGCTTCTTTCTCTTAACAAAGCTTATTAGATGGTGGTTAAGGAGGAGCGACACAAAAATATCACTCGAGCGAAGGATGAACGAGGTGATGCTATGGCGTTTGTTGTCTCAAGCACACGTGAGAAGAATCAAACGCAGCAAGGAGGTTCTAGGCCCTTTTGCACTTACTGTCATAAGGAGGGGCACGAAGTGTCCAATTTTTTTACACTCACCGGAAAATATTTGGATTGGTGGTTTACTAATAGCAAGAGACGGGGATGTGGAGCAGGCCTAGGAGGAGGACGTGCTGATGTGGCAAGCCGAGGATGTGAAGCGCCAGGTGCTATTGTGAATGTGGCCTATTCATGTGAAACCATTAGTGTAACGCCCTATTTTAGGGGTTAGAATATTAACAAAATTCGGTACGTTTTATTATTTCTATTTGGATCTTGGCATGCATTCATGGCATTTTTCGGGTAAATTGGTTTAATGAAACTTCGGATTGATTCGG
>JAOSBP010000002.1:2564896-2586776 GCA_027563825.1 Erythroxylum mucronatum | reverse complement strand
AGGTTTGCAGATTAATAAAGTCCATTTATGGACTCAAACAGGCGGGCAAACAATGGCACAAGGAACTGACCACAAAATTAAAGGGATTGGGTTTTGATAAAGTAGAATCAGATCATTGCTTATACACTAAAGGCCAAGGCAGCAGCTTTATTGCCATCATCATCTACATGGATGACATTCTCATCACTGGAGCAAAGGAAGAGCATTTAAACACTATCAAACATGCCCTACATGAAGAGTTCATAATCAAGGATCTAGGGTATGCTAAGTTCTTCCTAGGAGTCAAAATAGCAAGGTCGGAAGAAGGGATGGTACTTAGTCAAGGCAAGTATGTAAGGGACATTCTACAAGAAACAAACTTACTGGACTGTAAATCATGCATAACACCCATAGTTCCAGGAGGTAAACTTACCATCGACGAAGGTGAGCTACTCAAAGACCCAAAAATCTACAAAAGAATCTTGGGCAGGCTACAATACTTAAGCTTCACAAGGCCAGACCTCACCTACATAAAACAACAATTAAGTCAGTTCATGAAAACATCGAGGGAAACTCATTGGAAAGCTGTAAAACATGTTCTCAAATATCTCAAAGGAACACAGAAATAAGGCCTATTCTACGCATCAAATTCGGACCTACAACTCACCGCTTACTCCGATTCGGACTGGGCAAGCTGCTGTTTAGCAGACGGTCCTTGACTGAGTTTTGCGTGTTTCTTGAACAATCAACCATATCATGGAAACCAAAGAAGCAAACAACAGTCAGTAGATCATCGGTAGAGGCAGAATACAGAAGCTTAGTTTCAACTACATGCGAGTTAAAGTGGATCGTTCAACTATTAAAGTGTTTTCAAGTGAAAAACAGAAAAGCCATACCTCTATTATGCGACAATTAGGCGGCAATTCACATATCGAAGAACCTCGTCTTCCACGAGAGGACCAAGCATCTGGAGATCGATCTCCACCTAGTACGCGATGTGACGAACTCAGGATTCTTAGATCTCAAGCACATACGAAGCCAACACCAACTAGCCGACTTATTCACAAAGCCTCTCACTGCACACGTGTTCGAAGACCTAATCTTCAAGTGTGGATCCATTCGTCTCTCTGGGGCTGCAACTTGAAGGAAGTGTTAAGAGACTTGGGTGACCCATGACCCACGAGGGACCCATGACCCAATAAACATGTTATTCAAACTCACGCACACAGCACACCACCTATTTCATTTCAGCTTTATTTCTTTCCTTTTGTATAGACCACTAAAAGCTTCTACTATAACAGAATTGTATTAGTTGTCAATTCTGTTACAGATTCCACAACACAAGTAGCCAATAGCATTTCTTTATTTCTAGTATAAAACGGTAAAACCCCATCTGTACATATTCAGACTATGATGAAATAAGCAATTTCTTCATCAACGAAAACTTTCTTTTCTGTTTCCACTCCTATGTAATGATTTAGTTTTGTATGCAAAATTTGACGTACATGACATTCTCTATATATGACCCTTGTGACTGTACTCCCAATATATTACGTTGTATTCGTATCTAAAATCGCCCACCAAAAAACTTACCATTATTTTCACTTGGCAAGCAAGGGTTGATCAGCTTTGTATTAGTTAAGAGCAAATTACATAAGTGGCTGAAGGTTGTTATTTTAGCATGTAAGGAAGCGGTTGAAGTAGTGAAACTAGATTTTTTAGTAGCTTTTCAACCTTGATTGATCGACAAGAAATCATAATTCAATTTAATCTTTAAAGAAGATGATTAATAAGAATAAGAATACGCTAAAATTTGTAAATGAACAAATTTAGCATTCCATATTAAATCGTTTCTTAGTCACGTAATTTAAATTTTATTATATAAACTTAATTATTTATTTCAATTTAATAGTTATTGCTAAGAGTTTCTTACGTTTTTGACCTAACATTAAATAAGTGAAACCTCGAATTTTGAGGTCAAATAAATGGACTTTATTCTTCACTTCATTTCTGGACAATAGGCTTTGCAGATATTGACCCAACAAGCAATAACCAATGGCCTGTTAACGTTAACAGTCTGGACTATTTTATTTTAGCTTTCACTTGGACGGAGATGACGGACCCAGTCGCAAAAAAGCAGTCGACTTTCATAGTTCTACTGGACCCAGACGACTTCATCATTAGCTTGGCAATGAATACACTTTATTGCCTCCAAGGACACCACCTTTATGCCTGAAACAAATTGCCCGTCAACCGATAATTTGTAAGAGTTTTAGGACCTTCGAGGACTAAAAGCAAAATGAATGGATTGAAATGCAAAATGTTTTAGACAAAAACCAAAAGATGGAGGTTAGAATAAAAAGCTTGAGGCGAAGGGGAAACATTAATACGCGTACAATGTGACGAAAGACGGACGCATGCCGCGCAGGTTCACAACTAACGTGTCCTTTTCACATGTTTGTATAAAGACCATCAGTACTAATGCCGCTGTCATGTCCCAATTGAGAGAGCATAAAATAATAGGCTAGTGATGACGGTGCCAACTGTTACAAGGTTGTCTTGTTCCATTACAACCCAACTCAAACAACTTAAGTATAGTCTAAGCCTTACACATTTCCATTACAACCCAACTCTTACCTAAATAACGTTTCTTCTTTGTCCTAACAACACACTTTCCAGCAGTTGACAAGTAAACACCATCTCCATCCCTTTGGTTCCTTTCGTCCAAGTCAGTGTTGTAAATAAACCAAATTCTTCAAGAGGAGGCTTTTGAGTCTTGACGGTGAACGTTTAGGCGTTTGTCTTTAGAGAATTTTTGCAAAATGCACGCAAAGACAGACTCCGAAGTCACCAGCCTCGCACCATCCTCGCCGACAAGATCTCCTCGCCGCCCAGTCTACTTCGTGCAAAGCCCTTCTCGAGACTCTCACGATGGGGAGAAGACAACGACGTCTTTTCATTCCACGCCGGTGCTTAGCCCAGTGGGATCGCCGCCGCATTCTCAGTCCTCCGTTGGTCGACACTCACGTGAGTCCTCGACGAGTCGGTTTTCTGGGTCGTTGAAACCCGGATCACGCAAGATCTCGCCGAATGACGGTTCCAGGGGTAGTCATAGGAAGGGACAAAAGCAGTGGAAGGAGTGCGACGTTATAGAGGAAGAGGGGCTTCTTGAAGATGAAGAGCGTCAAAAGGGTCTCCCTCGTCGCTGCTATCTTCTCGCATTTGTGCTTGGTTTCTTTGTTCTGTTCTCTCTGTTTTCGCTAATCCTCTGGGGTGCTAGTAGGCCACAGAAGCCAGAGATCACAATGAAGGTACTTTCATTTTGTCCCTTGTTTTTCCCCATTACTTAGTTCATAGCTTAAGTATCAAACGCTCCAATTGTCTGATTTGCTCGAACTCTGTATCTTACGGCAGAGCATCACAATCGAACAATTCACAATCCAAGCCGGGTCTGATTCTACAGGAGTTGCTACAGAGATGATCACAGTGAACTCCACTTTGAAACTAATCTACCGTAACACGGGCACATTTTTCGGGGTTCATGTAACATCTTCACCTATAGATCTATCCTTTTCTGATATAGCCATAGCCTCAGGATCTGTAAGCAACCTCAAAGCTAACCCTTTCCTTTCCGTGAATTTCAGTACGGTGTTTTGGATTCTAAACCTTAATAACGATGACGTGGGTTTTGGCAGATTAAGAGGTTTTATCAATCAAGGAGGAGTCAAAGACAGGTAGCCATTTCAATCACTAGCGACAAGATCCCATTGTATGGGAGTGGAGCGGGTATGAGCAGTTCGACAGGGACAACAACGTTACCAATTCCTCTGAAACTGAGCTTCACTGTCAAGTCAAAAGCTTATGTCCTGGGGAAGTTGGTTAAGCCTAAATTCTACAAGAGAATTGAGTGTGATTTCACTTTCGATCCAAAGAAGCTCAACTCTCCAATCCCATTTAAGAAATCTTGCACATATGATTGATTGATTACCAATAATCAAGAAGAGATTAATGGAGGAAGGGTTAGCACTTATCCTGATTAATTTAATTAATAGCATTGATTATTTTTGCGCTAAAGGAGCCGAAGAGACAAGCGGAGTTACAGACTCTCTCGTTATTGCCGAAAGCGACAGTGAAGAGGAATATGAAACAACAGGTTTGGATTCTCATTCACATCCCTTTTTTGCTTGTTCTTTTCCTTCTTCTCCATTGGGATTTGCTTTATAACTTCGTATGTGAAGGATAATTTGTTGATCGGAACATTATCACTTTGTATTCTTTCTGAATATGTTAACGACTTCTGTATAAGATACAAGAATTTGTAGACTATTGGAAGTGTATTTACTTGAATAACAACCAAAGCACCTGCACATGGTGTACCAGATCACCATATTGGTCACTGCACATGCTTCCTTGTAATGACATAATGGGAAGCGTCATTCGTGACTTATTCTCAAGACTCCGTTTCCATAATAATTATGTAAAGAGATTCTAATTGTATATATAAGTGTATATCAAAAAAAATTTTGTTTGATTTTTTTATTACAATTAAATTTATTATCAATTAAATATACATATTTAATTAATTTTATAAATACTTTGACTTTTTTAGAGATAAAATCATTTTATAATTATTTTCTAAGTGTGCTTCAAATTTAAAATATCTTAAATTTATAAGTTTTAATAATTAAAAATATATTGACAAATAAATATAATATATTTTTACTAAAATTTATTAATAAATATTGTAAGAGAGATTAAAATAGAATTATTTATTTAAGCTTAATTTAATATTTAGTTATTATTAATAATAAATATATAATTACGATGATATTAACAACTAAAAATACTTTTATTTCTGTTTGAAAATAATAATAATAATAATAAATAAAAATACAATGAAAATAGAAAAGTATAACCAATTATAACGTTCTCAATAAGTATTCAAAATTTTTAATTAAGTAACCAACATTTTGAAACTTTAATAATTCAATTCAAAACGTTAATTCTTACTAATGTAACTAATAAATAACACATCATCAAAAATAACATTTTAACCTAATTTATACAAATTTTAAAAGAATAATCACTGAATTGAAAACTTTGAAAAATTTGATACTAAATTAAAAAATCTTAAATGATTAATAGAAATATATCATGTTCATAAGATAAATTTTTCTTAAATTAAAAATTGAGTAATATCACTTATTTTTAAGTTATTAATTTATTATATCATTTATTTAAAATACATAATTTATAAGTTATTTCATGAATTACAAATTATCAATTTTAATATTGTCAAAATTAAAGAAATAATAAATAACAAGGAGATAATTCGGATTTTCATTCTCAAAATCACTACATAGAGGGTAAATTTTTATATGGACCTAGTTGGAGATCCAGCAAAGCTACTTCTAGTTCTTAGAGCCCAACAACTAACTAACAACGCGCCAACTGAAAAAATGAAAAGGGTACCAAATTGTGAAACTGGTTGTGCCTTAACCACCCGAAACATAAATCTATAACAGTTGAGCGACTTCCTAAAAAATGGGGATCAAATCCTCTGTACCAACAACCTTAGACTAGCTCTGTTCTCTACAATCTCATCCACACAAATATGTAGAACCCAAAAAAATGTGCGGATAGGATCGTATAAGCCAGAGTTTCTACAGAGTTATTGTACACAGGATCTTATCCCTAGAAAATGTACACAAAGAATCGTCTTCTTCACCGGCCACCTCATCGTTTTCCTCTCTCCAAATTCGCAAGTCTCCTACATCTCTCTCTCTAGAGCTGTGGAGTTCCTTCTTGAACTTGATGGCTCTTCCTTCGCAGCACCTCTTTCAACAACACTACCAACCTCCACAACAACAGCCTCAACCTCAGCCACCTAAGAGCTTCAGGTTAGTTTTGGCTTTTTTGAATTTTGGAATTTCTTATTTTTGTTTTCCTCTATAACAAAAACCCTCGTCTTCGTTGTTTTTTTATGGGAAAAAAGTAATTCAGGTTTTAATCTTCGTGAATTAATGTTTCTGTGATTGTCTTGGCACATAATCTTTAGGGACTTGTACTCGATCGACGGTCGGATTTCTGCCCCAGCTGCTTTCTTCAACGCCCCTAATTTGCTCGACCAGTCTCAGCATCCTCCCTACGTACCTCCTTGTATGAGATCTCTCTCTCTCACACACACTCTCTGTCGCTCTCTCTATATATATGTGTTTATGTATATGTATAATCTATTGTTGACACAATAGGAAAATGAGGGATTTTTTAGTGTTCAACATTCTATTTAACTTCTTGGGGTTTTAATTGTATTAATTGATTCATTTAATTATGCGTTACTTGTGAAGTTGAATGAAGCTTGACCTTTCCTTATTCAGTAGCCAAACCCTAATCAAGTTTATGAATTGTGATGGACTTTAGTTAATAAGGGCTTGTGGGTCTTTTCTGTGTCTTTCATTTGTTGTAGTTCATGTGGTGGGGTTTGCGCCAGGGCCAGGGCCTGTGACTGATGGCAGTGACGGGGTAGTTGATTTGCAATGGAATTGTGGACTTGAACCTAAAAGAAAGAGGCTCAAGGAGCAAGATTTTTTTGAGAATAATTCTCAGATATCATCTGTCAGTTTCTTGCATGCAAGATCAGTCTCCACTGGGTTGGGTTTGTCCCTCGACAATACCCGTGCATCATCTTCTGGTGATTCTGCTTTGTTATCTCTCATTGGCGATGATATTGAGCATGAGTTGCAGCGACAGGATGCCGAGATGGACAGATTCCTCAGAGTTCAGGTCTTTTCTTGTCTGAAGCGTAATTGTACCTTAAATGCAAAAATGGATTTATTATTGTTTTTTATTTTCCTAAAGTTCTTTCTCTTTGACTCTGTCGGAGTCAATGGTCTTAATGTGGTTCACAGTAGGTGTAGCTGTTCTAATTGGTGTTTTCGCAAGCTTTACTTTACTGTTGTTGATTGTAATGCATCGAATAATTAACTTTAACCTAGTCGATGTGATACTGATTGTTGTCAACATGTCGTAAATACCAAATTCTTGGGCATGGCATACCTCATTGATTAGTAGGGAAAATGTTGCTGACTATACTCAGATGAACCCTGACATTCATAAATTTGGTATGGAAGTATGGTAATATTATGTAGTTTTCATTTTTATGGAACTTTGGAATCACGGCTTTCTTTGGTGTCGATCAATGTCAGTTAAGTGGGTATGTGGAATTCATGTTCAATACAATGATATTTTTGAGTCTCCATCATACAGTACTCATCCTACATGGTTAGTATATCGGTTTCTTGTTCTTAGTGTTAGTTTCTTGATTCTGCCGTTATCGAAGACACATACATTATGCATGAAATTTAAGAACGGATATGTTCAGAAGTAAAATGTCATGGTCAAGGTCGTCCATAGCTTTTGTCTGACACATAAGTGCACAAGAAGACCCACACTTTTGATGTTGCTTTTTGTTTATACTCTTAGTGGCCATTCAGAAACTCTGAAACAACAAAGAAATTCACTTTTGTTTTCGCCTTTTTATTGGGAATCTGATTGGTTGCTCTTTTACTGTTATTCAATTACTGATTTCTGATAGGTTGATCAATTGCGGCAAAATATCTTAGAGAAGGTTCAGGGTAACCAAGTTCAGACTATCTCACTGATGGAAGAGAAAGTTCTTCAAAAACTTCATGAAAAAGAAGCAGAGATTGAAAACATCAACAAGAAGAATGCAGAACTTGAAGAGCGAATGGAGCAGCTGTCTGTAGAAGCGGGTGTTTGGCAGCAACGGGCAAGATTCAATGAAAACATGATTAATGCCCTCAAATTTAACCTTCAACACGTCTATGCTCAAAGCAGAGATAGTAAAGAGGGATGTGGCGACAGTGAGGTGGATGACACGGCTTCATGTTGTAACGGCCGTGCCAATGATTTTCACCTGCTTTGCAAGGGCAATAATGACATGAAAGTGTTGACGACTTGTAAGTTTTGCAGAGTCAAAGAAGTCTGCATGCTTCTATTACCATGTAAGCATCTCTGCCTGTGTAAAGACTGCGAAAGTAAGCTTAGCTTTTGTCCCCTGTGTCAGTCATCCAAATATTTTGGAATCGAAGTCTATATGTAGTGCTAGATATATGACAGCTCTAATGGTATATCGAAGTTATATACATTTATTGATGTCATTTTGATGGTATTGCTTGTATATTTAATAGTTTCTTTTACTTCATGCTTGTCGAAATTAGCATTGTTATCTTGCTTACTTTAGATTCTAATAATCTGGTTCGAGAAAGAAACCCTCTAATAGATGTCATGACATATCCTGATCTCTTATGTTTGGCTCTGGAAACCTTGGGCTCTAGAATGCACGGATAGCTTCGTGGCTGAAATTTCAGGTCTGAATGTGAAACTCACTATCGGGCGCTCCACCTGATGATTGGAGAGAAGCGAAAAGTAGTTGAAAACTAAACTCATTAAAGATATAACACTTCCTTGGTTCTTATTATGTGCAGTACCCCCAAGGTTACTTCTTAATAGTCCAGGTGCTAGACATCATACATTGAAAGAATTGGTCAATATGTAGTCTAATGTTAGAAATGCACATAAAAAATGGGGTTGTGGCACTTAGAATCGAGAAGGTAAATCCTACACTCGAACTCACAAAGAAATTTGACATGCAAAATCTTTAATTCGATAATACTATGTTGACACAAGATTGGTGTATTGGGGTACAGAAGAATCATTTTTTCTTTACAGTTCTACAGAAGGCTTTACAAAGTCAATCCAAGTATTCCTTCTATTCTATGAAATTAGTTGTCCAAGTGTTCTCTTCCCATTTGTATGGAAATTGATTGTTCATAGATCAAGGATGTTTCTAGCAGTTAGGGACATACTAACCTGATTGACGCCCAGGATTGGAAAATTCTGTTGGACATGTTAGCCTGGCTTTTACCTTAACAACAGCAGTCTTTAATTCAACTATTAGCATTCATTCATCCCCTTTATGCATTATATAGTTGTATTTGTACGAACTTGGTAATATAAACTGCTTATTTAGGTCTTGCCAGATAAATGAAGAAGTATAATTCGAGCAATATAGAAGTTCTCAGTTTTATTTTACATGAAATGTTATCTATTGCATATCCATAGCTTCCTGGTCAATCGGAGAAAGTGTAGAAGTAAGCACCGCAATGCTTGTGCTTCAGTGATGCTACTCGACCCAACGAGAGCACCAATGGGACACATCGGTGGTTAACTGGTCTAGGTCTAATGTAGGGTGAGAATGGCCTGGCTCTGAATCCACCAACAATACTGGAGTAGTTCAGTTGTGTTTGAACCAACAACAGAATCTCCCAAGGCAAACACAAGACTTCATTTACCACATTTTGGAAGGGGTAATTGCTAGACTTATGTTTTTTAATTTGGAGCCAAACTAGGAAACCTCAAACTTAGCTAAGAAGGCATGCAAATATAATAATCATAAATCTTCAACTTTTATCTTATAATTTAATAAAATAGCAATGTAGAAGCCTTGGGAAGCAACACTTTTTTGTTTGGGCATGTATTGGACAATAGTGGAGGAGAGTTATGCTTTAGGTTGATGAACTTTAATTTCTTTAATCATGCCGTAGAAAGTGATGACAAAGAGGAAAGTGAATATACTATGCTTCAACCCATGATGATAACTATCTGCTCTCTACTATTATTACTACCATAATTACCATTATTGCTTTGCTCCACTTCCACCGCAAAATCTCCCCTTCCTTTCCCCTTTCCTCTACTCTCTGATCTCGCTCTCTTTTCATACAAGATTTTTGTACGTTTAGATTTTGGAAATTTACTTTCACAATTCTTATGGAAGTTCAGTGCTTCTTTTACTAGAGAGTCCAATCATGCAACCCTTCTCCTTATTCCCCATAAGGCTGTATTTTTTCTCTCCACTCTCTCTTTTTCCATCTTTCACTCTGTTGAAGCATATGGGGCATCATATCTTTGTTGGCTTACTTCCACTTTGTATCTCTTTTTGGCCTTCTTTTTCCAATCAACTACTGTGCCCTTCATGAGCTAGATCATTTTCTTTTTCTTTTTGGGTCTACATTATATATTCCTCCGTCCATCTGTCAAAGTCATTCCATTTGTGAAATCTGAAACATGCATCTTGTATACCCACTTCCAAAATTTTCAACTGCATACTATAATAAGTTTAATTGTATATGAATTCTTTATTTTTAATGATTTTATTGACATTTTTATAATTATCGAAATAACTCATAATTTGTATAATTTAAAATCTTGTTCACATTGAAAACAACTTATTCGTAAGAGAATTGATTAATGATCATGACATAAAGGCCAATGGATATGCAAAATGTTTTGTTTACAAAGGTTGTTGAGTCTATGTACCTAATCATTTCTTCTTTTCCAAATGATATAAGAAATCAGTATTCTGGCTTAATAGAGGGGGCTAGGGAAATGTTGCTCTCCTTTCCAATACTTTAACACATTATTACTCCAACAAGGGATGTTCCATAGCCTCCAAGATTCGAAGATATAGGAGTGCACTTTCTGTATTTAATAATGAAAGCTGAGAAAGCTAAGAGTAAGGTTCATGACCTTGCTTTCACTTTTCATAACAGGGGACCAAGCAAACAAAGGAAACCCCATCTTAAATTAGTTCAGATTATCTACCGTCATCATATATTCTGCGCTTATATTAACTATGATTCTGCAGGTACAGTTTGAAAGAATTATCAAAACCAAGCACTGTTTAGGCATTGAAATTACTCTAACCCATTTTCTTCATCCTGTAGCTTGATTCATTTTGGAATGCTATACCTGATATAAATTATTCTTCGTCAACCTTTAACTTCACATTACAACGTAAGATCAGCGTAATTACACTTTTGATGTGCTTTAATAGAACCTAATAGTCAACAACTTGGAGCGGATGAAAATGGATTAGCGATCAAATTAAGGGGACCATTCTTTCTGTGCACTGGTTGAGTGATCGATATCAGATAATTCATAAAGCTTTTTGATTGACATGATTGACCAGCCAAAAAGGGTTTTCTTAGTGGATTATTAGGTGGCAATAATATCAATATGATTATAGCGAATATAAGGAGTATCTCTACTCTCCACAGTATCCTTTCTCTTGGATCAGACCCAACATTGCAAATGATTTGAAGGTATCTGCATTTCCCCAGGAAATAAGGGAATTGGTCGCCAATGAACCAATGAAGGGTAAAAACTTTCACTGGTTTTTGGTGAACTCTTCATTACTATCTTACTGTTATAAGCCCTATTGTGATTCTGAGTACATGAACATAAGGTGGGTCTTCATATATATGCATGAAATGATGATGAAGATGATGGGGGGGCCCACCCAACAGAGGCTTTTGATCATCACAGAGGAATCCCTTGGATTGAGGAGAAGCAGTAGCAGTACTAGCAGCCTTGAAATATTGCGGGACCCTACTTGTTCTTCTTGAAGAGAATTTTAGGGATAAAACAACTTTTTCTTCTTTCACGTTCATCAGGCACATACACACACAGAGAGTATAAAAAGAAGAGAAGTGATGGATGAGAAAAAGAGAATGTGATGTGCATGTGATCCAACAGCCTTTATGTTCCCCTCTTCTAACCCCAATATAATGAAAGTAAAACCACACCTCAATCTTCTTCTTCTTGTGTTGTCTTTTTTGACATTCGGTGTCTAAATTGCTTTTTGGGTTAATGATGTTTAGGTCGTACATAGATGTTATACTTATTGTTATCTTACTAAAGAAAAAAACACTACTTAATTTCGGGCCCATTTTCTTTTAAACATGACAGTGTCTGCCAAAGAACTGATACTGATAAATTTTGATCATTCCTCACCACCGACTAAAAGCATGTCATTAGTGGAATCACTAGGGTCCAGTAGTATCTATCCATCGCGCTTTTATGCGTGTGTTGGATAGCTACTTCCATGTAGAATATACCCTTTTCTTATATATATAATCAGACCTATATTACTCTACGTAGAAGTCGACGTCGACGACTTTAGTGAAGAAGAAGAACAACAAACACACAGAAAAGGAGAATTGGAAAGAATGCAGAGAAAAAGGAGAAAGATAAGTAAAGAGATCTCTTGTTGTTAGCTCCTTTTAATGCAACTCTAAAGCTAAAGCCTGTTAAAATGAGTTTGCTTTTATCGATTAGTAAACTATATAGTACTACGCCATGCAAGTCCTGGAACAAAGTTCTCTTCTTTTTGATCTTGTTTTTCAAATGCAAATACCCTTTTGATCATATGCCCTAATAAACACATTCTTTCGGAAAGGATTGCTTTTTAAAGTCCTTTTCTTTTTCTTCCAAGGAAAAAGAGCTTTTGCATGGAAATCAAATCCACACTATTCTATATATATATATATATATATATTATTTTCATTGATTTGTCCAATCAATCAATATATATCATCTTCTTTCTTTAATGCATTTGGATCATTTGATTAGTGCAGAATTTAACATCAATCTATATACCATCTAAAGCCATGCATGATTGCTCTAAAGTTCATGTATGCATTGAATCTCTTTGAACCAACTCTGTCTTTGAGGGAATAGAAGAATGTTTATGAGACAAACCCTTTCATTGGAATTATGAAATTCCATGGACCAATCATCCAATTCTTAGCTAATAATGACAGTTTTTATCACCAACCAAAGCTTCATGTCCCAACTCTCAATGAGGTCTTATGTCTTGCACACTCCAAGACATCAAACACTTAGTAATATCAAATAATTTCTGATCCATATAATGATGAAATTTTAATTTGACATGATCCAAATGGTCTGAACTTAAAATTCGAATTGAAAGGTTCAAAGACTTGAACTTTTTGTTAACAATATATTTTAATTTAATTTTTAAAAAAAATTAGAATAACATTACTTTATTAACTAATTACATCAAAAACAATATTCCTCGTGCCCTCTGTAAAAAAAAATAAATTGAACTCAATCATACCTAATCCTAATCAATTAGCATCTGGACATAGAATTAGGTAAGATCTCCTAGTCCTTTGGATCAGTAATTAGGAGACACGACTAATAGAAATAACAAGTGTTTTGTTGTTCAAGAGTCTCTATCGTACGTTGATCTTTGAAAATTTGGGGGTTATGTCTAGGAAAAAGAAACAGGCGATGAAAATATCTGGTTGAAAACGCTGCATCGAGAAAGGATGGAACTTAAAGGTGAAAGTAGAGATGAATAAAGCAATCAGGTGGTACTTTAGTCAGGCACGGTAGTGACTAATCAAGGAATTCCCAAACTAATCAGCCATATTAGGAATTGACCTCACCTGGAACAATTAACTCTAGAGGTTCGAACATCCTTCAACATGAGTTTTTTTTTTTTTTTCTAAAACTAAATAGGAATTCGAGAAAGGGAACAAGTTGCTCTCAGTTCATTTAAATTTCTAGTTTAACAATAACACCCTCACTGATTAGGCGTTGAAATTCTAGTTGTGAAGCACTTGCAGCTTGCACGTTTCCCAAAATCAAATGGGTCTATTTGGTCAAGGTTAGTCCAAGACATGTATAGAGGAAAGACTTTTTTATTTTTTGAAAAAGAGGTGCCGCAGTTATTACCTTTTTAACTTACTCCGAATTTTCTATACAAAGTTATTCTGATTTATATTATCAGGTAGAATCTTAGTCATTTATTTACGGGACTCACATAAATAAAAGGTTAAGATTTATTGGACACAATAAAACATCATAATATTAGACAGATGATCTACACTCCTTTTTAACGTGTGTTTGGTAAATCTTTAAATTGATGTAATAGTCTGTAAATTATATCAATCAAATACTTTATACTAAATAAGTACTGTATGATAAGCTCAATTAATAAAATGTAAATAGAAAAAATCGAACATAATTTTTTTTAACCTCGTGCTTCTCTGTTCCACCAACTCAACTACCCATAAAGAGCTTACAAAGAAAGACGTTTTCTTTAGGTGGGTGGATGGTTATATAACATGGGTAATACAAACAGCATATCTGAATCTTTATAAATTATAACTACATCAAAATAATAAAAAAATTTAGATTTTAATTTTTTAAATCTTTAATATGTTATATAACAATTTAATATTGATTATAGGGATGATAATTTTTGGCCTATAGTCTTAAATTTGTTTATTTTTAATTAGTCGACTTATAGGTCAAACGTAAGTCCAGACTGAATAAAAACTTAATTATTCTAAATAATATAATATCGTTTTATTTAATTATTATTTTTGCCACATAATCTACATCATATTATTATTTTTGGCACATAATTGTCAAATAATATATTTGTTTCATGTATAATTATTTCAAGATTTTAATATTTTAACTTATGAAATAATAAAATTTAATATAAAATGGTTACATGACAAGCAAGTAATGTCATGTCAAAAATTGAAAGTTTAAATATTTTAACACTATTTTTTAGAGTTTGGGTTAGTACTATAAAATTGAATAAAGTTATTTTTTATAATTAGCCTATTAATTTATCAATACTGCTACAACAGCAACATTCGATAGGAATCTTGCTGATGCTTGAAGTTTGGAACGTTTTCATATCATTAATTTATCAATACATAATAAATTTAAAACTTTATTCAATGTTCAAAAATATTGAAAATGTTTCAATATAACTAATAAGAGTAGCCAATATTAGGACATTAAGCCAAAAGTATCTCAGCTTCACCTCCTTCTTCTTCTTCTTGTTCTTTAGACTGTAATAGTGGAAGGTTGCGTGATGATCGGTCATTTTGGAAGGACAGGGACGTCAATTTTCATCGCTACACAAAGGACAAAGCACCATTTATCTACATTTGTATAAGAATGAAAGACAAACTAGTATCTCGTCCCTGTCCATAATTAATATATCAGTGTGCCATTTCCTCGTGGGATCCATATCACTCGTGACCTATAACACATACTATATCATTTCAGTTTCTCAGATAATCAGGACCTTAATTTGTAGCCTCTTCACTTTCTTTGACATTATCTCTTCAACTACTACTACGTTAACTTACCCCAATGTAAATATAATACAGTTTTGAGGAGTGAGATGCTCTATGTGCATGCATGTTATGTAATATATATATATATATATAAGCGGAACTATATTTACATGGTTGTGTTTCCCTCAATGCACTAGGGTCAGTGAATCAGACAAAAGAGAGTGAGAGAAGAGACAGAAGAGAGAACCTTGTAGCTTGTCGTATAGAATACAGATCTTGATTCTTTCACCTCAAAGCAAGAGAGGAAAGAGTTCGAAAAGGGTCTATAGATCTTTTATCAACGTATATTTGTGGGGTTGTTTATCCATATTCGCTCTGTGTTTTAAGCTGTCTCTCCTTGAAATTCTCAAAATAGATTATCCAATAATGACCTTGCGTTATGATTTGTTTATTGTTAACTAGGTAAATTGTATAATGTATATTTGAATGCTGTAATCGGCGGTGGCCATGTGAGGGAGAGGAGAGGAGGGCTGGTGGTGATCGTGGGGTTCACATTTCACTGTGTTACAGAAATTGGAATAGAATCTTCTTGGCTCTTTAGTGTTTTAGAGGTTTTGAGTGTTGGGTTGAATTTTGCTAGTCATGGTGGTGGTAGTGGTGGTGGAGGTGGTGGGCTCGGTAGGATCTGTCTTAGTTGCTGACAACTTGCGAGAGAAGATCTAGATTTCTTTGTATACTTCGTGGACCCCCTTGTGCCCTTTTTCTCATATGTGAGATATGTGTCTTCTTCTACAAAAATTCACAAAACAAACAAAAGAAAGCTTCTGCGAATCATCATGAATTTTACCTTCTTACTCATTAACTATTCATGCCTCTCTGTTACCTATTACCCCATAAACTGCTCATCTCCATCAATGCAATAGGTCCCTTTGTATGATTGTTGGACCCACCCCCATCAAGTGGTTCGTAATGGATAATCAGATCATTGCCATAATCTCCTTGTGACAATGACCAAGTGGTTGCCTCTTTTTCTTTTACTAAACTAAACTAACCTTTGTCTAGATTAAGGAGAAAAATATTTCACTAGAATATGCATGTAACATGAAAAAGGGTAATAGAATAGATTTATGTGATCAGGATAAAATTCGTAAAGCAAAAGAAGAATGCAAGACAAAAATCACGAGAAGTGCATACCCCTTAGAAGTTCCAAGGACAGCTTCCATGTCAGCCGCCGAAGTCTTGCAGTGATGGTGCAGAAGGGTAAGTGATTTGAGCTCGAGAATTAAGAAAAACGAGAAAGAGAGAGAGGGCATTTCCATTTATAGTTGAATTATCAGCACAGGAATCTGGCAACGCTTCTTATCGTTTCCAGCTTCTTTGTTATGTACAAAATGAGAGATAAAAAATGTTAATATCACATGCTTTGTTTTGTGCTGAAGTAGTGAAATCTATATTGGAATTCAACATAAATTTTCCAAGCCATGTGACACAGATCTTTGCTTTGACCTTATCTCTTGCAGTTCATGAACTTGTTCATAATTTAGCTGACCAGTTTCAGTAATCCGAATAGGTTCTTCAGCATTCGTTTGTTAAATTCTCTCTTTTGCTTTGTTTGTTGTGATTGATAAGGAAATTGACGACTCCCTTTTTAACATGGAAGGAATAATCATGCGAGTGGGCAAACTTTGTTTTTCCAATAATGAGAATCACAGGCATGATAAAAACAATCAGTTGCAATATCTATGTGATATAATTAGTAATGATGTTCCTATGGTTTCACTTTGCAGAGCAACTGGTTGCGACCCTACATCAGTTTGCTGGAGCCTGCTCTTATTCCTAATATTATCTGTTATCTATTGATATCTACTCCTTAACAGTGCTTTAATTTAAAATCTTATTACATGGAGAGTGATGAGAAGAGGACATGAAAAGGGGGTAGGAGAAACTGTGTATAGAAACAAAAATTTCTTGGGCCCTTATCAAGAAAAAGGAAGGAAGGAAAAAAGCTGTAGTTTTTTCAGGTTTCATGGAAACTTTTGGAGCCAATAATTCAATCACCTGAGACACGTCAGCGGTGAAAGAAGCTGAGCCGAGCCAAAGTTGGAGGACTCTCGAAGAGGCTAAAAGGGTCAGTAGTTGTACAGTACAGAGGAAGAAATAGAGAGAGCCACATAGTTGTGACTTAGTCAGTAAAGGTAACAGTAGCGGGAGAGCATGTCTCTACATATGATGTTGATATTGAAGTTTGGAATATAATGCGAGTAAAACAGGAAGAAAGTTGTGAAAAAAAGAAGAAGAAGAAGCAGGAGAAGAAGAAGAAATGTCGTCACCAAGAAACAGGCTTTAAATCCCATCACGTAGTTCGATGTATTCTTTACCTTATATCTGCTAGAGTAAGTAGAAAATGATGGGGATTCGAAATTGGAGATTGTGTTGGGTTGGTGACATTAAAACAACAAAGGGAAAGCTACAAAATGAAAAAGAGGACACTCGTTTGACGTGAAGTGAAACCACCTTCCTCGTCTCCTTTCTTTCTTTTCTTATTTCTGCTCATCTTTTTATGACCACAATGCCCCTTGGTCTCGACTTACTGTTGCTCATTTCTAAATCTAGACCCAACATGCGATATTTTGCACTACACCTGGACGATTAAACTGGACGAGGATGGGACTGAAACTGATAGCCACACCTAATAACAACGGCATCACATGCATTGCATGCAGATAAATTCAGATTACTATAAGAAGGTTTGTATGGCAGAACTTAGATGAACATCTTCTAGTTACGTATTTGACTAATACAATGGAAAGTGGTGGGACTGAGAGGAGGGTGTCCATTGTCAATTCCCAAACAGAACCTGCACCATCCTCTTGCGCCTGATTTTTAAGTGGGTGTGCGCGGGATCAATGTCAGAGTATGAGAGAGAGAGAGTTCACGGGTTTGTCTTGAAAGGCCCTTATTTCACAGTCCTAGACAGACAGACAGACACATATTCTCTCTCACTACATAACCGAGGAGAGTGACACTAAGACACATATACATTATCAAATCACCGCAAAAGTAAAAGATTTAAGAAAAGAAAAACCATAACATCACAGTACACTGTGTCGCATAGTGCGTCCTCTCCTAACATTTTTATCCATCTGCTTACCGCATTCACACACTTGCCCACACCAAACTCAAAAGCCTCTCGCTCTCTTTCTCTCCTTTTCTCTCTATCTATCTACCAACTTCTTCTGGTTTTCAAGTTTAATGGCGCTTATGCTTGATAATTGTGAAGGCATATTGCTCTCACTAGACTCCCACAAGCCAGTTCCAGCTCCTTTCCTCACTAAAACTTATCAGTTAGTGGATGATCCCGCCACTGACCATATAGTTTCTTGGGGTGAAGATGAAACTACCTTCGTCGTTTGGCGGCCGCCTGAGTTTGCTCGTGATCTCCTACCCAACTACTTCAAACACAACAACTTTTCTAGCTTTGTCAGACAGCTTAATACTTATGTATATATCTGAAACTAACCCTATATATTTCCTTCCTTTCTTTGTTGCAAAGTTTGTTTCTTTCTTTCTTTTTTTGTTTCAGTTTCAGTTTTGGTTGTTGAGTTTATACTGACCTGCGTTCTGTTGCTTGTGCTTGGAAATTTAGGGTTTCAGGAAGATTGTGCCTGACAGGTGGGAGTTTGCAAATGAATTCTTCAAAAAGGGAGAGAAGCACTTGCTGTGTGAGATACACAGAAGAAAAACAGCTCAGCCACAAGTAGCTATTAATCACCACCACCATCACCATCCACATTCTCAACTTGGTGTCAATGGGCCTAACTTCTTTTCATTTCCGAGCAGAGTCAGCATCTCTCCATCAGAATCCGACGAACAGGTCAACAGCAACTGGTGTGACTCGCCGCCACTTTCGTCGCCGCGAAGAGGAGGCCCCAATGCTTCAGTAATCGGATTTGGTGGATATAACAGCTCAGTGACTGCTTTATCAGAAGATAATGAGAGACTCAGGAGAAGCAACAACATCCTTATTTCTGAACTTGCACACATGAAGAAGCTTTATAACGATATTATCTACTTTGTCCAAAATCATGTCAAGCCTGTTACTCCTAGCAATACCTATTCTCCTTCTTTACTTCTTTGCGGTCCACAGTCAGTCGCTAATCCTATAGCTTCTAATGGTTCACTGATACAAAAGCCTCCGAACCATCTTACTGGATATCATCCGGCCTCCACTAACGCTAAGCAATTTCCTCAAGTTCACGTCTTGAACTCTCCAAGCTCTACTTCTCAAAGCTCTTTGACCATTCTTGAAGAACCCAGTGGTAATGGCTATAAGACAAAGTTGTTTGGTGTCCCTTTACAATCCAAGAAAAGATTGCACCCGGAATATTCTTCCAATCCAGGAAATTTGGAGACTAGTAAGGCTCGATTGGTGTTGGAAAAAGATGATTTAGGGTTGAATCTAATGCCTCCTTCGGCATGTTAATTAGTTTCCCCAATTTCATTGAGTCAGATATATGAGGTTTTTGTTTCTTTTTTCCTTTCATCTTCATTTCAGATGATTCTCTTGTTCGATTTGTTATCTTCTTCAAGTCCTGAGAGTATGAGATGATAGCGTTAATGAAATACGTATGTGCGTGTTTGTGGATATTTGCGAGTTGCGACTGCATATATAACTTTATCTCCAGGTACTATTTCGTTTTCCGCAGCCATTAATGCAGGTGACTTTTGGTTAAGAGTGATGAATGAAGAGTAAAGACTAAAGCTTGACTAAAGATCATCAACTCCATCTTTCCGTGGAGATGTCACTTCTTCTTCATTGTAGAAAATCGATTTATCGTTGCTCGCCGATTTATTCTCCTCCTTTTCTGAGTCCCATTTCTGCAGACTGTGTAGTCTGATCAGTCTAATGAGCCCCTATAACATGAGGGAGAGACTTCTTGGAGAAAAAAGCTGACACAGTTCCAGAATGGTTCATTGTCAATCTCTAGGGCTTTCTCTGATTACTCCCATTAATGGTTGATACGTACAACTCCGGCTTATTAGCTTAAAACAACTAGAACGCCATCAGAAGAAGCAGCTGGAATAGAAAAAACTTTTTTTTTATTATTCTCTGCTAAAAACCTTTTAAAAGAAAGCTGCTCGTATGTTTATACGTTTCTCGAAATCTTGCTAACCAGTGGAAGCCATATTAACTCGTTCAACTTATCATTATCTATATTATTGTCCAAAAAGTATCTTATGATTCTAAAAAGAGGTTATCATTTCTCGACTGACGAAGTTTACGATCTCCAATTCTCGTTTCTATAAACCGTCAAGTGTCAATCAAGACAAGAAACAGAAGAAAAACTAGAAATGAGTTTCAGACCACAGCTTTAACAAGTAAAAATCCAAGAAAGAACAAAAACAAGAAAACAAAACGATTGGGCTGTTCGATGAAAGCGAAATATAGAAGAAAACTGACTAAAGATACAGGTTGAAATGTTTCTATCAAGGCTTCTATACTTCTTCTACAAAGGGTCAGAAACCTTTGCCTTTTCCTACTTTAAGTATACATTTGATCATCATCTTCAAAAAAACCCTTTCTTTGGATCCCTCTCTTCTCTCTTCCCTAATTCCAAGTTTTGCGTTGTGATCATCCATATTCAGAGACCAGAAGTATATGGAAGAACTGTCTTGACTGGTAGCTATAGCTTAAACAAACAAAACCTACATTTGCTCAAAACCCCATCTCTCTTTTACGACTTTGGGTTTGTCCCATTATCCGACATCCCTATACGAGTAAAGGTTGGCATAAAATTGTTTGACCAAGCATCTTCCTTTTCTTGGCTCTTAGGTGGCTACGGTTATTTAATATCTGAACACAGTGAAACTGGGAAGAGACAGAGACGAAAACAAGTTAAGAAAAGGACCACTGTAAGTCTTTTGTTTTGAAAGAGAAACAGTATTTAAATAGAAGGAGAATAACAGTAGTATTCTTAGAATATCTTTGTCGTGCAATGATTTCGTCTCGTTCGAAGAACACAAGGTTACAAAACAAAACCCTAACCCTAGGTTTTTGACATAACATGATTACCCCTATCCCCTCCCTATCGATGTATGTATACGTATGCAAACTCTCTGAGTTTGTCCTTTCTTGTGTAGTATCTCACGTGACATGGGACTTCACGTGCTGATGTTCATAATAAGCATGTGTTTATTAATTCCCATTGAGTAAAAAATTAAGGATAAGTAACCCCAAATCGCTGGTAAGTTAGTAAGGGATTTTTTTGGACCTAAATGAGATTGTGGGTTCAAATTATTCTCGTATATGTAGCCGTTTAAAATTTTTAGTCAGAATTTTACCTCACGTACAAAATCTACTCGGCTCGAGCGGGGATTAATCTGAGTGTGAGTGTGGATGACTTAAAGGTAAAAAAAAAAAAAGTAAGGATAAGTGTAAGAAACATTTTTAAAACTTTTTTAATCTTTAAATTTTTTAATTTTCTTTTGTTTTTTATACTTTTATTTAATTAAAAATAATAATATATATGCAGCATAAATATAATATTTATGTCTATCAAATTTTATTTATACGGGAATTTAATTTATTTCTTAAACTCCAATCAAATTAATTAAATTTGAATTAGACTAATTATTTTTTTAATTATTAATTTAAGTAAAATTTTATCGGGAGAGTTGATTTTAATATTATATTAATAATATTTGATTAGCTCATATTTAATGTGTTTTATCATTTATTTTTAATCAAAATTTAAGATAAATGATTTTTCTAAAAATAAAAATTAAAAGTAAAATTTTTGAAAATTTTAAAAATTAAATATTTTTAATTTATTAAACAAGTTTATGTTTTTTTTACCTTAATTTTATTATATATATATATATATAATAAAATTAAGGTAAAAAAACATAAA
>JAOSBP010000002.1:2531780-2556386 GCA_027563825.1 Erythroxylum mucronatum | reverse complement strand
TATAGTAAATACTAGTGAATTTATTATTATTAATATCCTCTTAAATTGTATCTAAATTATGATAGATTTTTTGGGTGTTTCAGGTTCAGGTTTAAACCTAAGCTTATAAATCAGGTTCGGTTCGGTTAACTGCTATAGGTGCGGTTTAGGTTCGGTTAACCTAGAACCGCAAGTTAGAAACCTGAACCTGAACCATGAACCTGATTTTTCAGGTTCGGTTCGAACCGAACCTGAACTCAGGTTTGGTTAACCTTGTTTACAGGTTTGGTTCATGCGGTTCAAGTCCGGTTTACAGGTTCGCGGATTTTTTTGAACACCCCTAAGTAATATCGGCTTTAGTTAGTAGAACCTTTTTCGTAGAACTTTTTTAAGAAGCCAGTCGACTGTTTGATTGTCATTTAAAAAAGAACTTTTTTGAAAGAACTTCATACAATATACTGTTTAACAACATAAAAATAAAAATTACTTTTAATTTTAACTATATTTTATTTTTAATAAAAATTATTTAAGCATATAAATATTATATAAAATATATTAAACAAAATGCAAAGTACAATATATTAATTATTATATAATTTTAAACCATATGAAGCATAAATGAAATATATAACCAAATCTTTTATATGAATTATAACATAAGTAAAATTAATATCAAAAATTAATATCAAAATATATAAAAAAATCAAATAATATTATATAAATCTTAATATAAATATTTAAGTTGAGTAAATAGTTAAACACATAATGAATTATGCATTTTATTATAATAGAGAAGATGAGTTTGCAAGATAAATGTGAAGATGAGTTTATGAGTATTGTGGGAATTATGTGTAAAGCATATGGACAAAAAGGACTAAAAATAGGCTTATTAATTGATATAAAAAATCTACCCGAAAAAAACCATTTGAGAGTTTTTTTTATAAGCTCCAAATTTGAGCTTCTTAAAAAGTTGTATTTCAGTAGCCAAAAAAGTCATATATATTAAAGAAGTGTTTTTTATTTTATAGTCAACACTCATTTTTCTTTTAAAAAGCTTTTGTGATTAAAAAAAAGTACTTGTTAACCTTCCAAAAGCTTATCTAATCAGGCATTTTGTTGGTTATGAAATATCTTTCCTCCATGGCAATTAGAAGTGTCTCTCAAATTGAATTTATTAATTAGGATCACAAAAAACTCTTTCCTATGTATAAAGATAAGGCCCTCAAGGGGTGTGGCTCGATGGTTGAGAGCAGGGCTTAACTTTGGTTAGGTCCCAAGATCGATTCCATGCTAGCACCTCTTGTAAGAGCCTAGGGCAGTCAAGGTTTTACCTGTAGGTGAAAAACTAGTTGGGCCCTCAATGATAAAGCGCGTCCGCTTGACCCGCTTGTGAGGTGGTGTGCTAGTTGGGCCCTCGAAAAGTTGTGCCCACTTGGCCCGCCTACGGGATTTCCTCGAATCCAAAAAATATATATAAAGATAAGACTATTTATTATCGAACCTCTTCAAATTTTACGCCTTATAAAAATTTTAATTAAGTATAATGAAGAAAATGATAATGATTATAAAAAATGTCAAATAAAACCAAGTTTATTAAATGAGATTAAGATTTGAATAATCGAATTCAACTATTTTAAAAATAACGACGGTGCAATTGAATTTGATCTTGTAAACAAGAATTAATATAAACCTATTTGATTTATGTTTACCTCTATTAATAATTATAAAGTTGATTTTACATAAATAAGCAATCTTAGGAGACATAAATGAATTTAACTAACAATGCGGCGGAACTTTTTTTTTTTTGTTTCCCACGAAGTATCTTAGGAGGGTCTTAATTATAGGAAGATACCTTTAAGCTATTCGCGCTTAGACTAATCCCTGTTTGAGCTGAATAGGTCCTTTGCAAGAAGTAAAACTTTAATCCTATATTTTAAGCGGCTGTATACATAAGAGGTTCAAACCCACAATCTTATTTAAGTCCAAAAAAAATCCCTTACTCACGCACCTGTTGGGGTTGCAAAGTGGAGGAACTTATCTGATAGAATGTGGAATACCAGAAAACCAAGATGGAGGAGTTTTATTTTTAGTTTTCTACCGCTAGTTAGTTGACGACTCTGGCCAGTCGTAATATAGTAAAGTTGCGTCAGGGCAATTCCGGCACATGAAGCAGGTTTTGTAGCAGAACCTGATCCTTCTCGAAAGGCGTTCCCATTTGAATTGAAATGACAGGAGATGATGAGCAGTGTTAAATATTAGGGTGTAGGAAGAAAGCAAAGCATATCATGATAATGCAATACGTTATTTATAATATATACATGTATACATGCCACTATGGTTCTGTTCTGTTCTGGTCACTGGACCATTTAAAGGGGTCTGGTGAGATTTCTGACACCTGTCATGTGAGTGGGGGCTTTAGGGTTTTTCAAAAGAACGGTGAATGTCAAGGGAAAGGTTTGGTGACTTATGCTCTTAACATTAATAAAATCCCACTCATCAGTTGCATTGCATTATAGATGTATATAATAATTCATGCACCATCAAAAGCACTTATGGCACTCCCTGGAAATAGTTGGAGGGTCTGATTCTGACTGAACCCTTTTGAGTGGTGGAGCCAATTCCAAATCTACATCATGAAATGGAAGAAGAATCTCATATGATTTTGCTTCCGATTTCTATTTCAGGCAACAAAGACACCCTTTCGTATGGTTTTAACTCAGTTTTAATGATCTGCAGGCCAATTATCCTTCGTGTGCTTATTTGAGGGTTAACATATTCAGTATTACTTGAAACATGAACTTATAATCACAAGAATCAACTTTATCTATCGGTGAAAGGCTCACCCAGATAAACATGGCATGTTATATATAATATTTACATGTAGCATTTGGCACTGGTGTGCTAGTCTGTTCCCGATATCAGCTTTATGATATATTATAACTTGCTATTTTCTTCTCCCCACTAACGCTTCTTTCTTTCACTGCAAATTCTGATAGAACTCTTAGTTACACTCTCTTCTCTTTTATCTTCCCCATCCCTCTGGCTAACTCTATCAGTGTTTCTTCTGTTTTCTCTTTCAGTTTCAGTTTCAGCTTCAGCTCCTAATAATTTCCTTTTCTCTTACTACAGATAAAAGCACTCTCTTTCTCTTACTTTCTGTTTGGCTCCTTCTTAAAAGGAGGAAAGAGTTATAATAAGCTATGGAGATTAACCGTCCAAAGTCTGCACCAGAAGATCAAGTAGAGATGATGATGATGGATAAGTTCCCGGAGTGCTATGCCTCAGGTGGTGGCTACGGTGATGTTGTTGATCATTTAGCCTCATCTCAGTTTCCTGGTGCAAGTAATAGCTCCATTACTGTTGGTGCTAATGGTGTGCGACATTTTCTCAATAACCGTGGTGTCGGCTCGGTAGCTCACCTCCATATGTGGACCTTCCTTCTAATATATCATTTGCTAATAATGGCAGCCCAAGTCAACAACAACCACCATCAGCTTTCTTGTCAAGTCCAAACAGTGAAAGATGGAGAACCCTTGAAGAGTTATCAGGTGCAGAGGCTTATTCTTCACCGCCACAAAAGAAGAATTCAATGGCCGCAATGAGGGAGATGATATTTCGAGTCGCCGCTTTGCAGCCAATACACATAGACCCTGAATCGGTTAAGCCACCCAAGAGAAAAAACGTGAAGATTTCCAAGGACCCTCAAAGCGTCGCTGCTCGTCATAGACGAGAGAGGATTAGCGAGAGAATAAGGATTCTTCAAAGACTGGTTCCTGGTGGGACAAAGATGGATACAGCGTCGATGTTAGATGAAGCCATACACTACGTCAAGTTCTTGAAGACACAAGTGCAGTCACTCGAGAGAGCTCAAGCTAACAACAGACCTACAGGGATTGGATTCCCTGTGGCAATGTCAAGTGGCAGTAATTACCTTCCTTTGGGGAAAACTTACCAGCCACCTTCTCAGAACATTCAGTTTCGCGAATATGGAGATGCTTAGCTTGTTCAGAGATAGGTCAACGAGGCTCTTTTAATTTAGTGAGCAGAATCAATGTTAACTTGTGAGGCTGAAAAGACTAAAGAATCTAGCTTTGTGCATGGATATTATTAGTTTCCTTCTGTCTTTAGACCCTATAAACCATGTTTTGTTGCCATTAATAATACTTCTATAACTTTCGACTGCTTCTCGAAGAAACGGCCCCAACCCAAAACGTCACTTTGCAAGAGGACGCAATTGTTGATTGCTTCAGAGATCTTTGTCTATGTTCAATCATACATAGATACAGAAGCTGATAATTCCAAGCCTTCAGTTCTGAGTCAATTAGCGACACCTGGGGCAACCATTGTTCAGAGGAACAGATATCCAAAAGGGAGACAACGAAAAAGCCAACTGGGTTGAATTTTCAGAATCGTCCTCTTACATGTACGTGTGAAAACCTAATCGGAGACGACGAAGAGGTGATCGGTTTCATGTGTGTGAATCCCACTTATCTCCTGGAAACAATGAAAACAAAGAGTCCATGCATGAGAAATGCACGTGAAGCTCTGACAGAGCTGTGGGGTTTCGTTATAACGGGAAAGCTGATGTGGCAAAAATGATGACGTCGCCATCTCCCACCTCCTTCGCACGTGAAACTCAGTCCACTTTTCTTATTCATTTAAACCTTTTCTGTCCTACGTGTCACTCCACGTCGTTATATATAGTACTTCCCTTCGTTTGATTGGTGTGACTAAGGCCATTAAGCATTTCAAGAAGACAATTTGCCTTCGCCTAACCTCAACTTTAGTAATAACATAATACTTAATGTATATAAATGAATACAACACCTTGTTTGAGTTGTAATTGAATAATTTAAAATATTAGAATTAAAATTATATTCTAAAATAAATATTAAGGTTCAAATTTTACTTTTGTCTAAAAAAATTTATTAGATTTGAAAATAATACAAACTTTGAAAATTCATTTTCATAATGCACCAACCCATGCTATCTTATCTTGATCATTCATCAAATCCCTCAAGCTTTGTTCGATCCTTTAGAAAACACAAGGAAGAGTCGAGTTTTTGTTCATAAAAGTACTTCAAAGATTATTAGATGTAATTTATGTCAAGAATTTCACGTCGAATAACTCTGAGTGCATTCAGTCATTTATAATAGTGTGTAAATCTCCCATCTCAAGCTAATTTTTAGGAGGGAGTTAGGTCTTTTAACATGATATTAGAACCCGTTTGTTTCGATAATTTGGGGCACTGCTCAGTTCTGTCTCTTTGTCCAATATGCCTAGCAAATATTCAACCCTACTTTGGGCTGAGGGGGAGTGTTAAGAATTTCACATTGGATAAGCGTGAGTGTATTCAGCCATTTATTATAGTGTGTAAACCTCCCCCCTCAAGCTAACTTTTGGGAGTGAGTTAACCTTTCAACAATTCATATGCATTCTCATATGGACAAAAATTTAGAGATATTACAAAATATGTTTATGATTTTTAATGATAATTAATTAACAAATTACTTATTTCAAATAAATTATTTAAAAATTAAGGGTTTTATATAAATAAATATTAAAAATCTCAAACTTTTAAGAAATTTAAACAAATTTACTTATACTTCAATATTAAATTATGATTCAATTCAAATAATACTTAGAACAAATAAAATATATTAAAAATTTATGTTTTTATAATTAGATGAATTTTTTCCTATATTAAATTTATAAAAAAATAGTTGAATATGTTTTTCATGTTCAGAAAACAAAACCAAAATTATACCTTTCCTCTTTTTGGAAATTAAAACCAAACCAACAATACACTTGTCTTTCTAAAGATGGTCATAGAAGGTAACAGAAGGCCATGTGAAACATCCCATCAAGCTCCAAGTACGGAGCTATAGAGCTGCATTAAGAAAAAATATGATCTTTTGTCCAGTTTTACTCTATATGTTTCATAAAATCTCAGCTATTTATTTTATGAGACTCACATAAGACTCATGCGAGCCCCACATAAATAAATGACTAAGATTTATTAAACACAATAAGACACCATAATATTGGACAGGAGATCTGGACTCCGAACGACTGGCACGTAGAGCATAGGTAGATCCTTCAACCTATTCAAGTTCATTGCATTTCCTTATGAACACGTTTAATACTGCAAATAAGATATTACCATATATGGCAAATTTAGGTTTTCGATTCTCATAATTGTCTCTTCTTGTATATATACAAACAGGAGAAATTCCATTTTCTACTCTTTGTTCTAATTATTAAACTTGAAATGTACGGAAGATGAAGTTTTCTAACATTTTTCCCTACTTGAATTCTTGTGACTTTATTAATATTGTTAAATTATTTTACACAATAATCATTAACTTTAACATATTAAAATAATACTAATAATTACACCTTGATGTTATTAACATAGTACTAATTACGCCTTAAAAATAGTAATAAAAATAACAGTATAAATTTATTTATATCTTTTAAAATATTAAGGTAAAAATACACCTTTCACCGATATTTAAAAAAATCATCTTAAAGATTACATCAATATTTAATAAATCTAAATTTCTTCTTAATATTTAGAGTATTATTAGTAATATTTTAAAAACGTTTAAATGTAAGGTGATAGTATAAATAACAGTAAATACTAACTTATAATTTTAAAAAAATATTTCTAGCTTTTACTAAATGACATAATACTTAGAATTGAAAAATCCAAATGACACATGAACATCAAAATTCAATTGTTCATATACATATTTGCATAAAACGGTGCTTCTGGTCAGAACTTTTTCTGGGAGAATTTGGTCACCAGGTCAATGGACGGTAGCCTCCCACTGTACATTTCCATTGTCTGCTACAAGTTGCCCGTTCCGGTTAACCTGGTCAGAGGTCTTCTGAACCTTGCATAATTTCATATTACAAAAGCTCGACATCTGTTTGCATTACACATTTGTTCAACCTTCGAAAGGAGAATAACTTTTCGAAGACATGGCCACTAATATTTGGAGCTCTAGACAGCATAGCATGTAAAGCAACCACTCAAAGAACCCATCTGACGGGTTCCACGGAATGATATGGCCTTGCGAGACGTCCTGGAAATTTGCTGAGCCTGGTTGGTTAGTATAGAGCTTCTCATTTCCTTTGCTCTCTTTTGAGCTGATCTCAGTTTATTCATGATTTTATCCATAGAAGATGATCTCTTCTTTTCCAGCTTCATCTGAAAAGGAAGTTTGGATTTTTAAGGAAAGCAACTGAATCTACTTTGTTAATATTGAAGACTAATCCTTACATGCCCTTTTTGTCACTTGTAAGTGAAAGTAATGAGTATATAGAAGGAAAAGTAATTACAGAAGATGGTTGACAAGTAACTGAATATGTACTAAGAATGAGAAGAATTGGGGAAAACGTGTAGGAAGAAAAGAACCTCAAGTTTCCTTATTGCTGCCTCCGCTTTTGCTTTCTGCAGATTCTCCCATGCGGTGATTTTGGCTTCCTCTCGTTTAACCCTGCCAAAGAAGCAATAAGGTGTCAGGAAAACTTGTAAACGAGCACCTACACTTAACTAGTGCAAGAAGACAATGGTTGAACGCTTGTTCTTATGCTATCATATACAAATTGATGGGATGAACCTTTTCTAATTAAGCACATTAGTAAAACTGGCCAAAAATGAACTTAGGTTACACATGATGTTAAAATGACGATCTGTACATTTGCAGCAAGAACTAGTTCTCCATCAAAATAAAATGATCCACAATCAAAACCTCATGCACAGCTCAATGTTTAGCACGTGATATGTCTAAGGAATTCCAAATTTTTGGCTCAATTTTTTCCAACTTGGCAAGAGAAATAGATCATCATTGCACAATACTAGGTTTGAAATGGCCCTAAAATCCCATTCAATGACTGGAAGTAAATTGAATGATTAAAAAGAGAACTTGCTTTGAAATGCTCTTAGCAGCCTCTGAAACATCCCAAGCCGAAGATCGAGCATCAGCCGCTTTCTTCCTCCAGTCATCAACAATGTCTAAGCTTTTCCTAGTGTTGCGGGCTCTGTTTTTCTTAGACCACCTCGTCACAGTAACCCTGTCATCTACTTGCACATCCCTGACTTCAGATTTAGAAGAATGGGCGCTCTGAAATTCTACGATGGGTAGTGCAGAGGTAGTAGAGGCAGAGAATGATGCCCTCTGGTTGGGGCATGAAAGGTTGCTGCTCTCAGGACTCATTTGGGTCGCCATGTCCCTTCTTGAGGCTTCACGAGAGACATTGGAGGCTGCATCCTTCACAACATCAAGTTTTTCATCTACACATTTCGATTAAACAGCAAGAAGCCAAGATTAGATTTGGAATAAGAATATGCAAGTAGCAATGGATGGGCAAATATTAACTCAGGCACAAGGTAACAGACCAATATAACCCTAATATAAAAAGCTTGTTGTCAGAGATTCATTCAACTAGATTTTAAGATTCTCTGAAAACAATCTAAAAAGAATTCTAGCAGCAGACCCGCACCCAGTTATAGTATTTTCAAATATTTAAGTAGTCCATCCATTTAGGAAGCCAAACAGCTTTATATATACAAGTCACTGTAATTTTAGCAGCTATGTTTTGTTATCAACATCGCAAATGCACAATGATCTCAGAGGAAAGCCAATCGAATTAACTCTGTGTTCTGAATTAACATGCTATACTTCCAACGGAATTATGACTAACTTACAATCCAATCTTTTACCAATAACCGAAATCTCAAAAAGAGTCACGACATGCAATAATCTAAGCTGACACAGAAGGATCTAGGACTATACCTTGTGAGGGCAATGAGCACTCAGCTCTCAACTCTGAGCATCCATGCACGCCAGATGAAAATGTGTAGGCTGGTGTTTTTGGCTCTGATACCATGAAGAAGTTTTGAATGGTAGAGAAATCGAAGTTGTTTTTCATTGATTTATTGCTCAGGTACAGTCTTCTTATATACATTTATAAAGTGCATGTGATAAATATGAAACTAAGATAATAACAGAAAGGTTACGTATTATCCTTGTGAAAGATAAGAACTGAAGATACAATTAGATACAAATAGTTAAGATAGAATTAGGTGAGATGTTATCAAGGACTATACCTTTGGAACGCAATGAGCACTCAGCTCTCAATTCTGAACATCCATGCAAGCTAGCTGAGCGGGCCATGCAAGATTCAGATCTCACTGGAAAAGCCGGTCCATTGCCATTGGAATCAATATCAAATCCATCTGTAGCAATTATACCAGCTGAAAATGGGGACGTTGCCACGAAGTTCCCCGTATTTTCCCCGCTAAACATTTGCCTAGCAGGTGAATACAGCGAGTAATAAGCAATTCCAGGAGGTCCAAGTGGCCCACTTTTTGACTTAGGCCTTCTCTGCGGAGCCGGCATCGACGTTCTCACCACTCCATCCCCAGAAACTGGACTCAAGATCCACCTCTCAGCATCCTCCCACTTCGATGGCAATGTTCTGTCATTACTGAAAGGCAATAACGCAGCCCCGACTTGTCGTCTATTCCCATTGTTGTGAGAAGGCAATCGCTCCGCGCTACAACCTTTCTGCATTCCGACACTAGCGTGTTGATAACTTGGTGTGCCTGGGCTAGGAAAAGTACTCGACTTTCTTGAAGAAACCAAGCTCTTCTTCATGGTACCCAATAGCGGCGAAGATGCAGCAAGAACATTGTTGAGATCCAGAGAAGCAGGTCTACGCCTATCTGATTTCTTCAAAAAAGCCTCAGATCTGGATCTCCAGTCCTGACAATCTATAATCAAAAAAGAGCCATACAGTAAGCCAGAGTTTGTAAAAAAAGTGGAACTTGACTTTAACATGGAAATAAGTTAAACATGTATGATTAGATAAGTACCTTTCACAGAGAGAGAGAGAGAGCTTCTCGCTGAATCTACAATTTGGGTATTGTCTTCTGTACCAATAATGTTGTCCTCTGTTTGAACTGTTTCCTTTTAATAGAAACAGTTAGCAAGTGAACTGAATTTGAAAACTTGCTCCTTTGGTTTTAACTTTATTAGTAAACTTGAAGCAAGCAAAACAAAAGATCATAAGAAAACATATAGCTATACCTTGAAGCTTTTTGGCTTTTCTAGTGTACCGGGACGAAGAATGACTCTTGCTGTTATTGTGGTGGTTTTTAACTTGTGCAGTAGTTTTTTTGTTTGGATCTGGACCTGGACCACTACAGACCTCATGCTTATCATTACGACCTACATATCCTGCCAAATGCTGCAACCAAACACACATCAAACTTACTTTTCACCTTTTTTTACAATTACAATAGACGCCAATCTCTATCCTCCAACTTGTCAATGGATTTCAGTTCCTGAACGAACCTACTCAAAGCTTCGAAGTTCAGGTGGAATCGAGTCAATAATTAACCATTAAAATGAACGACTGGGCATTGAGAGTTTCATAAGCAATCATTTATTCATTCACTACCTTTCTTAAGAATAATAAGGAAAGAACATTCAAAAGAATTACCAATGACACTTCGGAGCCGAAATCGTGAGCGTCGGAGGCAAAAGAGCAACGATCGACGCTGGCAGAAGTGGAAGAGAACAGACTGAAGCTGTTGAATATCACCGAGTCAGGGCTAGCATCGCCAGAAACCTCACACGCAAGATCCGGCATTGTCGACCTTCTTCCTCACATTACCAGTTAACCAGTACTACTAAGATACACAGAGACAGAGATTGAGAGAGAGAGCGAAGAGGTTGGGCTTTAAATGGCGGGTGTTAACAAACTTTTTGTTTTGCTTTTCGGTGGAGCGTAACGGTAAAAAAGGTGAAAAGGAACAAAGAAAGGGACAATAAGTCTGCTTAATTCAAATTAAAAGGTGCTTAGTGGCGATAATCACATGATGATCGTGATGATGATGTTCTTTCGGTTACGGCCCAGTGGGGCGTTGCTACTTTTGATGCTGTGGCTGTGGCCTGTGGGCCTTTCATCGTTTGACCGTGAAATTGACTGAGTAAAAAGACAAGGGGGCCCCTCCAGTTGCTTCCTTAATCATGCTGTCCTTGTTCAGGCTTCGAGGGTAATGATGACTTTCATTCAAACTTTTCACTGGTGGGTGTTCAAACTTCAAACAAAGGTTCAATTTAAATTTTATTATTAAGCTTTTCTTAGATAACAAAAATTAAATTAATATTATATAAAATTAACAATTTATTATAATTAAATTTAAAAAATAAATGTTGTGCATAGTTTATTCATATATTTTAATTAAAATGAATTTTTTAAAATTTTAATTTCATCTAACCCATAAAATTAACGGATAAAATGTAATTTTTTAAATATAAAATATAATTTTTTAATTCCAGACCTTAGTATCACACGTTGTCGTTTAACTGTTCGAGCTTTTCTTCCTTATTTTCTTAAAAAAGGAATATCGAAACGATGCAGTTTTAGGAGCAACCTACTGTGGTCGATCCGATCTACTCCTTGAACAGGAAGAGAACACTTTTGGTGTAAAACTTCAGGGGTTGGGATGGAGGACGGCGAGATAGTGGAGGGAGCGCCCATGGAAGAAGACTCTATGTTACCTAAAAAATCACCTTATGAAGTACTTGGAGAGACCAAAGCTTCGGTGGAGGACATCGTCGCACAAATTCTCTCCGTCAAAAAAGACAGAAAGCCCAAAGCACAACTCCGAGAACTTGTCACCCAAATATTTCTAAACTTCGTCTCTCTTCGTCAGGTCTTTGCTCATATTCTTTGACCGAACTTTTCTCTTTTGGGGTTCATTTTTTTTCATTTGTCATCTGGTGTTAATTAGGGTTTGTTTGTGGGTTGAGTGGTGTAGGCGAACAGGGCAATATTGCTGGAGGAGGACAGTGTGAAGTCGGAGACGGAGAGAGCGAAAGCGCCAGTGGATTTGACGACGCTGCAACTTCATAATTTGATGTATGAGAAGGGTCACTACGTGAAAGCTATAAAGGCTTGTAAGGACTTCAAATCTAAGTATCCTGATATCGAGCTTGTGCCCGAAGAAGACTTCCTTCGTGATGCTCCTGATCACATTAAAGGTCCAGTTTTGTCCGACGATTGCTCTCACAATTTGATGCTCAAGAGGCTCAACTACGAGCTGCACCAGGTGTCGCCGAAACCTCTCTTTGTTTTTTGTTTGTACGTGTTTGGAGAGCTCTGGCAATAGGGGATCGATTGAAATCCTAAAGGTTATTGATTTTGCAAGTTTATGCAAAGTTTAATTGGTTCAGTGTTGGCTTCAGCTGTTATTAGTAGGAATTCTTTTTATTCACTCGAGGGATTTGAAGAAAGGCACTATCTTGCCCCCTTATATCATCTTCTAACATGTGATGTTAACGGGAAATGTGCTATTTTAATGAACTAGTAGCCAAAGGAGAGGTTTTTTTTTTCTCTCTTTTTCTTCAGTTGTTAAGGAATAGAAGAGTGTGATCCAAAATGCTAACATTGTATTTCTACCAGCGCAAGGAACTATGCAAGCTTCGTGAAAAACTGGAACAACAGAAGAAGGGTCTGGTAGAGACCATTTCCAATCGGAAGAAGTTCTTATCAAGTCTGCCGTCACACCTTAAGTCACTTAAGAAAGCTTCTTTACCTGTCCAGAATCAATTAGGGATATTGCATACAAAGAAATTAAAACAGCAAAGCTCAGCAGAATTACTTCCTCCCCCACTTTATGTGATTTATTCACAGTTCGTGGCACAAAAGGAAGCGTTCGGGGAAAGTATTGAACTGGATATAATTGGAAGTATAAAAGATGCTCAAACATTTGCCCGCCAGCAAGCAAATAGTGACACTGGTAAGCACTTGGTTAACTTAAATTATGGTCACTAGTTGACCTTATAAATATTCATTTGTAACCTAAAGTTGTGGCAAGAACATGAGAGTAGGTGAGGTTAATGAATTTGGCTCGAGTGTTACATCATTTACAAATCAATTGATCATTCATCTGAAAGCAGCTATAGAATTATAATGAGTGTATTGAATGGATCAGGCATATCAACTGATGTAGAGAATTCAAGGTTGGAGGATGATGCACTTGATGAGGAAGATGATGGCCAGAGAAGGAGGAAAAGGCCAAAAAGGCTACCGAGCAAGGATAATATTGATCAAGTCGGAATGTACCAAGTTCATCCATTAAAGATTGGTGTCCATATATATGATGATGAGGTTTCTGATCCGAAGTCTGTAAAGCTTGTCACTCTGAAGTTTGAGTACTTGTATAAGTTGAATATTGTATGTGTTGGGGTTGAAGGATCCCATGAAGGACCTGAAAATAACAACTTATGCAACTTGTTTCCTGATGACACTGGGCTTGAGCTTCCTCACCAGGTATGGATATATGTTTTACGTGCATGTAACTTTACCACTTTCCCTCTCTTTCTCTTGATAAATCTTCTCCGTATGAATGCAGTCAGCCAAAATTCTTGTTGGAAATGCCTTTTCATTTGATGAAAAGAGAACTTCACGTCCCTATAAATGGGCTCAGCATTTGGCAGGGATTGATTTCTTACCAGAGATCGCACCATTGCTAAGTAGCCATGAAAATGCAGCCAATGAAGGAGCTAAGTCTGATGTATTAGCTGGCTTGTCAATATATCGCCAACAGAATCGGATACAGACTGTGCTACAGAAGATCCGCTGTCGAAAAAGGGCTCAGCTGGCTCTTACGTGAGTCACTGCTTTATGTAATAGGAGTATTGGATCATTAAGGAAGACAAGATAACTCTATCAATGATAGCATTTATGTGGTTAAAATTTGCATATTAATTGTTTTGTGAAGTTGGCTAGGCCTTCAATTTTCATCTTTTATATAACAAGTGGGTAGTACTTTGAAATTCATCTCCACTCTATTATTGATACATATTATCTGTTTGTTTATTGCCCATTGCGCTGATACAGTTGATGAGTTTGTTGTTAAGGCTCCCAAAACAGCTTATTTATTGCTGTGGTGAGGTATGATGTATTTGAAAAGTTGGATTCTTTTGACTGGCTTACAGGGAACAGCTTGATTCTCTTGTGAAGCTTAAATGGCCTTCTTTGAGTTGTGAAAGTGTTCCATGGGCTTCACATACTCCTTTGTGTGATATGCATAGTTGGTCACCTGCAGGACCTCCACCTAGCCAGGCTTCATCTGCAGCCCTTAATAGCACAGATCAAGCACTAGAAGCTACAGACGTTGATACAAATGAAAAATCACTTGTTTCAAAGGAAGAATCGGAGGGCACTAGGGAAGATGGGGAGCTTCCATCACTGGTTTCAGTAACATCTGCCAAGCTTACACCATCAAAATTATCTAACCTAGGACATTCCAGGGAGTTAACTTTAATTTCAAAGAGCATGATCTCACCAATCAATATGGTGAAATCACAGAGTTTCAAGAAATATGATGATGATACTGAGCTCCTGGCGGATTTTGATAGTGACCAGGATGAGCTTGCACATCTTGAGCACGATTTAGGAAGTGGAGTTTCATTTCAACGCTATGGCATGACCGAAAGGAATTGGGTAGATTATGGGGTTAAAGACTATTCTCTTATTTTAACAAGGAAAATAAATGCTGATGGGAGGAACATTAAGTTGGAAGCAAAGGTAGGCTTAGTTCCACTCTTTTCAAGTATATACTGATATTGATTGGTTTTTGAACACCTGATGTTAATTTTTCCTTGCTGACAGGTTAGAATCAGCATGGAATATCCTCTTAGGCCTCCCCTTTTTTCCTTGAGTCTATACACTAGTGGAGAAAACCAGGATGAAAATGACAGCTCTGCATGTTATAATGAACTCCGTGCCATGGAAGCAGAAGTAAGTGAATGTGGTTTAGTGTTAACTTCATAGTAGCTATTGGATTGCTTGTTCAGTAGAATGTTCTTGCAATTATTGACAGCCAGATATGTTTGTAGTTATTAGACAACGTTGCATTTATCTGAGCTGTGGAGTTCTACAAATTTTCAAACACATCTAGACGCTCAACAATTTTTAACTCGATTGCTGACGGAGAAATCAGTTGTCACAACATCACAGTGCTTCCTGATTCTTCACTTGTTGAATTTTCACGGATATGTTGTTTGTGTTTTATAAACTTCTGTTTTGGTTACTGCTTTTTATGTGACAATTTCCCTTAGTGGATGCAGTAAATTCATATTTTTCACTTATGCTGAACAGGTCAATCTTCATATATTAAAAATGGTGTCTTTGGATCAAGAAAACTACATCTTAGCACACCAAGTGCGCTGTCTCGCATTATTGTTCGACTGCTTCATGGATGAGCCATCACCATCTGAAAAGAAGAAAAATTCTGTTGTTGATGTTGGTTTGTGTAAGCCCGTTTGTACTGGCTTTCTTACCAGATCATTTAGAGGAAGGGATCGGAGGAAGATGATATCGTGGAAGAACATATACACTCCAGCTACTCATACTGACTAGCAGTAGAATATTTCAACTCGAGGTTACAGTATTGCTTCTTATCGCTGCACCGGTCAGGCAGCAATCAAAATAACTTGCTGGCAATTAAGGGGCTTGACAATTCAGAGGATGGTAAATAGAACACCTTGGTTGCTGAAAGATAGTCTGCATGGCCTCTCATAAATTTGCAGATTATTAATCTTTCAGGGGTAACAATTTCAAAAGATATCAATAGAACAATTTTGGGGAACCATGATTAGAAGTCTCAAGTGTAGTTGCCTATGCTTATAGTATATTGATGTTCTGGGCAAATGAGCATTTCTTAAAGACTTTTGAATCTTTTGACTGATGAATGCGTAAGTGCACGTTTTACCTGTACCTGCACAACGTTGTTTTTCTAGTTCGATTATGGAATGTTCTTTTCAGGACTTACAGATGTGGCATATTCAAATGATGAACTGGTCTGCAGTCTGCTCGACCTAAAACTTTGCGTTTGCCATTAGACCCCATTTTTGTGGCAAAGGGTCTCAAAGTTCGGTTGGGTTGAAAGTTCAAACCTTATCTTTAGACTAATAACAAAACGATCGTTTTATGCGACAATTTTGGCTGACCATCTTCAACCAAGTCATTTTCTCCATCTTTGACGCCATTGCCTGACTAATCCCACATAAGTCCCTCTTTTCAAAATACCCATAGACCATAGAAATATAAGCATGTGAAACAAAGAATAAGGACTGCAGGTAAAGCAGTTGTAAAGTTTACATAGAAATTTACAACATACAAAATTGACATTATTTTGTACAAAGAGCAACTTCATGACTGTATGTGGTAGCCATACTAGTAGAAGTAATTACAAGGACATTTGGTTATATAACACAAGTGACCATGCAGAGGAATAAGAAGATGATGGAACACATAAGCTGCAAAATTCCCCATGTTCTTAATCTACGGAAGGACATGTTCCTCTTGGATATGTACAGCACACATGATTCATCCATTGAAGTCCAACTTCACCACGGACCGGTCTGAGTTCGTCTCAGGCACTGTCTCTTAGGTCCTTGCTGCATTTTCATGTTCATCATCTCCATGGCCTGAAATGAACCCAAAAAAAAAAAAAAAGAACACAAGATTCAAATTCTGCTAGGTATTTGTTTAAATGTGAACTGAGAGATGAAGTCAGAAATAAGAAAAGGAACCTGATTTTTCTGCATTTCCATGATCTCAGTCTGCAAAAATAAAAAATAAAAAATTGATTAACGATAATTAAAAATGTGGTTTGGATTAATAACAGATAATGGTTTCATGTTGCATGTGCTGGATTGGAGCTAACAAACAAACATCAGTAGACTGTGTACCTGTTTCCTCACCAGTTCTTGATTCTCCTCTTTAAGCTTTGCAACTTCTGCTTCCAATTCCATGGTATACGCCTGAAGAAAGTCCAAAACCATGCTTAGAAAACATAGTAACATCGATTGAGACGTTTAAATTCTGACGTCCCAGGTATCCGACTATAAAAAACCTTTATTTCCTTCATCAAGCTTCAGTTCTGAAAAGCTTCAACAAAAAGGTTTTAAAGCCTGATTAATATTCTCATTGATTTTGTCCCAAGACTTACTAAACACCATGTTAATTTCAAAACTTCCATTACCTTTCAACAAACTGGATCCTTATAACTTCTCATGAATGTGACTTCTCAAAACCTTTCCTCTCGTGTCATGTCAGATCGCTATCATAATACCATTCTGCTGCATAATCTTTCATGGAGTTTTAACATGCAGCAGGCCCAAGATGACACAATCAGAAGGTTAATACGCAAAACTCAGGAAGTCACAAAGAAAATTGATAGTTGTGCCTGTTCCCTTTATCTCAATTTAATCTTTTTGTTAGAGTTGTTGGTTTAACATGAGCACATGGCTCAAAAGAATTTTACCCTTGCAAAAGAAAAAAAACCAGGTTGAGCAAGGGACCAGTAGAAAAGTGTGAAGATTCATGTCAACATTTAGGAATTAAAAGAGTAGCAACTTGCAAAACAAGATGTACAGAAGGACAACAATTGGTGAGAAGAATCACCTGCTTGCGAGCCCGTGATCTTGCAGCAGATTCTCTGTTCTTAATCATCCTCCTCTGTCTCCTTTCAGCCACCTTCTCGACTGTACCACCAGCCCTCCTCCCTCTCAAACCTCCATTAAACACATAAGGAACTGGTGATACCGAAGACGTATCGCCATTACTCTTCCCAATCCCATCTGATGAAATTTGGCTTGCAGGTGAACCGGTTCCAACTCCTCCTAACCCGACCATTCCCACAGCTCCTGTCTGCATTAAACCACCACCACGTCCTTGATCCCCAACCCCTCCCATAATTACATTCCTCATTCTAGGACTAGTTTGCAAAGGCATTGGGTTTAAATATCCTGCGTTGGACTGCTTAGTGAACATTTGTTGCTGATGAGCCTGTCCCTGTGCTTGTGCTTGTGCTTGTCCCTGATTTGATCTAACCCCATTCACATTCACATTCAAAGGCAAATTCGAGGAGTGCATAGTTACCTGATTACTAGCATTGTTATTCAACACCATACCCCTATTGGCCTGAAATCCAATTCCTAAGCCAGAATTGTTCGCTGTTCTTGTTAAGTCACCAAAAAGCGAGCCGTTAGTAATCACCTTTGCTGCTACTTGTGTATCTTCCCTCACCACGCCAGCTTTCGCCAAGAACTCCTCCAAAGTCATCTCTCCTAAAGTCTGTTGCCTCTGGGGCAAACTAGCTCCTCCACCTCCAACACTACCCCCATATTCCTTAGCCATGTCCTTCCAGACCTCATCAACTGTCTTCTGGCTCAGCGTCCGTGGAAGGGTCAGCGAGCCCTGTCGCTGTAGACCCTCTTTGGGCAAACTTGGAGTGGTTGCTGTGGTATGGTTCTCCTCTGCGCTCCATATGTTCTTGAGCAGCTCATCCATGTTCATTGATCCAAAGTCCTTACCCGACCCCACCAAGGTGCTTTGAAACTCATCAAAAGTCAAGGAGTAGATCGACGGCTGTCTTGCCAACAGGAAGTTTTCAGGCGGTCGGCCGCCACCGCCACCGGTGTTGGAGGACAGGTTGCTGGTGAAGTTCTTGAAGTTCAAATTACTCCCCATTTTTCAGAAAAATCTGGATCAAAGGACTGTCAGGCAGCTGAAAACTAATCTGATAAAACTGAAATATCTGCGAAAGTCTCTTTCTTGTTGGCCTACTATTTCCTATTTAGGATTGCCGTAAAAGTCTAAAATCCAACAGATATACTAATCACTATCAGAATGATAAACCACTTCCAAAAAGTCCAAACCTTCCATGTCTAACCAAACTCTCTGTTTCTTATAAAAATGCTGAACAGGAAACGCAGACCGAAACAGAGGAATGCTCAAACTCGTAAGATATCAGAAAGAAATCACTCCCTTGACTACTTTACCAAAACCAGAGCTGAGAATACAATAACAAAACATACCAAATCACAAAACAACATATTTCAAAAGCCACCAAATTTTGTAAGCGTAGAAGTGATTAGCTGCCACTCAATCATCAAATTACTGCCTATGTAGAGAAACAGGTAGAATGAGAACAGTGATAATAGCTGTAAAAATAAACAAAACAAAACAAGAGAGGGATTGATACTAACAAGAAGACACAGCAGCTGAGATCTCAACAGAAATACTGCCACCTCTTGTCCTTTTTTTGTTGTTGGTCTTTGATTTGAGCGTGGAGCTTTTGCTCTGCGTTTCTTATTTTTTAAGTATTATTAAACTGAGGTTGTCCCCTTCGTCTTCGAGGATTTGGCTCTCGGAAGATCCGCCAAGTGTCCGTTTGTCGCTTCCTAGTTTCGTCTGCTTTAAAGACAATGTAAAGAGGATAAAATCCTTAAATTGCCCTTTCAGTTTCTTCTTGTGGGCCAGCTTGATGCTTGGACGTGGACCAATCAGCTCTGAGTAAGAGTCTGCGTCGTGGTGTATACCCAATGGAAGAGTGGCGTCTGGTAAATTCAAGCCGACCACTAACCTGAGTCCAGGGGCATTTGCGTCCTCGCGAATTTTACAAGTTTCTGGGAGAGACTGACAAGTGCCGCGAACCCGTACATTTTGGAGACGTAAGGATAATGCCGAGGAAGTATGCAAAGGAAAATTTTGAAGAATTAAGAAAAAAAAGATAAATTTTTAATAATTGTCTAAGAAATTTTATCTTAATTTTTTGTTAAAAATGACAATAAATAAATGCGATATAAAATAATATACGAACGAAATGATAATTCAATTTAAATTAAATTAATAATTTAAAATAATTTTAATAAGTTATTAATTTATGTCAAGTTTAAATAATAAGTTATTAAGTTAAATCGTCGTAAAAAATATGATTAATTTGATATTTATATTTCACGTATTTTGTCGTTATTTTTTGGCTCAGTCTAAATTTGATGAGGCTGGACGCCATTGTTTGGATCCATAAGTTTGGGTGACTTTAGCTAGAGAATACCTGCAAAACAATAAAAGGCACGCCGGAGGTTGATTGCCGACAGGCCTCTCTAACGCTCAAGTTAGTCTTTTGGTGAAGATTTAGGTGGCTACGAGTAGAGAATATCAAAGTTCTAATGTCGTACCTGCCTCGTGAAGAAATAGTGAACTTATATAATAAATACCTGCCAGATTTAGGTCACCATCTAAGAATGGGAGGTCGCCATTTATGAATGGGACGTCTATGCCTGATCCTAAATCCACTTTAATTGATATTTATAATTTTAAAAATTACTAAAATTATAAATATCACTTTAATTGAATTTATTGCTTAATTTTTACATCACTAATATACAAATTTGTTAGTCTGATCTTCATTAATTAGTGGGAATGGGATGGAAGCATGATTGACTCTTGGATGGCCTTTCTTAAAATAGTAAGTAATCCAAGTTAGCGTTATCCATTGCATTTAGTGTTTGAAGATTGTAGAATTGGTGGGAAGTCAAAAGATGTTGACTTTTTTTTGGGATGGGTAGGTTTGAACCGACTTGTGCGATGGCTTATAACTCTATTGCGGGCCTGATACAGAATATTATGTGAACTTAATGTTATTCAAAAAGTTCGGTTTATCTTGTCACTAAGAGTCGGCAATTGTAATTAAAAAAAAAAAAGAGTCGGCAATTGAGTCAAACTTAAACTTAATACCACTTCATCGTTACGACATTAAGGCCTCGTTTGGTAAGCTACCAATTAGCCTTTTTTTTTTTAAGGTGATTGACATGCGTCAATTGTTTGACTATTTAAACAATTATAAATGCTGTTTAGAGAACAGCTAAAGCATTAGCTGTTTATCTTCAAACAGTTAAAATTGAAAACGCTCCTATTTTTATCAACCAGCTAACTATTTAACCTTTAAAACTCAATTATACCATTTCCTATTTAATAAAAGAGAGAGCAAGTTTTTACCTTAAAAAAAAAGAGAGAGAGAGAGAGAGCAAGTTAAAGATAAAGAAGAAAAAGCTTTTTTACAACTCTTTTTTGCCAATGTTATATATAAAGTAATATACTTAAAAATATAATTACATCTAAGTATGATAAATTGTAAAAATATAACTTTTATTTATTAATAAAATTAATTAACAATTAGTTATAAAATATATGTTATAAATAAAATATGAGTAATTTATCATCTTATATATTAGTATGATTGTGTAATAAATAAAAACAGAATAAAATTTTATTTTATTGTCATATTGATTATTAATTATTAATAAAATTTTAATATATGTTATTTTATTATCATATTAATTATTAATAAAATAAAAAAACATATATTTATTAATTAATAAAAATTAACTAGCTTTACATATTTAAAATTATTATACTTCTATTAAAAATAATTATATGTAAATTAATACATCAATTAATAACTTTTATTTTGATGTATTAAGCCCCAATACACAACCTCTTGGACATGATTGAACATACTTAGACTAATGAGAAGAGTTAAAAATCAAATTTACAGGGACAAGGTAAATTGGTTTTCCTTATTTTTTTAAGTCATGTCCTTAGAAGTCATTTTACACATAAACGGCTAATACTAAACAGCTAATTTTACCAAACATTTTTAACAAACAGCTAATGCAATCCGCTGGTCAAAGCAGCTGATAGAATCAGCTATCAGCTAACAGCTAATACAATCAGTTGATTGTCAAACAGGGCCTAAGTACGAACTGGACTAATTTTCGGTTAAATGTTTGCTTTTAACCGTTGAGAGTAAAAACTGACCGGTTAAATAATAAACAGGCCGGTTAAAACTATGAACTGGACTAGGTTTCTTCTTTTCGCTTCTCTCCTCTGGTTTTTTGCTTTTTGTCCACTTGTTTCTTGCCTCTCTCCAGTTGTCAGGAGAGATCAGCATCTATACCCAATCACACTCCATCTCCAAAGACTAAATAAAACTCACCCACCAAAACCATGAGAGAGGAAAGGAGAGAAATAGTGTCTTCAGTATGAATGATAAAAAAAATGAAGAGAAAACGAGAAGGAAAGAAAATCTAAAGCTATAAGGGCATGTTTGGTTCACAGGAATAAAAACTCTATGGTATATTCTTCAAATTTAAATAATCCTTTGTTTAGTTAAACAAAAATATCGGAATATCTAATCCTAAGATTAGGTATTCCTCAATTTTTAGGAATAGCTAAAGATCACTAAAAGGTGCCTTTAGCTATTCCAAAAATAGAGTTATTTGTTGAAGACATTTTTATCCTTTAATAATAATAATAATAATAATAATAATAATAATATTAATATTAATATTAAGAAGAAGAAGAAGAAGAAGAAGAAGAAAATTAATAATAATAAAGAATTTAATAATAATATAAATAAACATAATTAATTAATAATAATAATAAGAATAATAGTAAGTAGAAAATTAATAATAATAATAATAATTGATGCACTCATATTTTCTTATCTTCTTATACTTTTGCACTTAATTTTTATTCTCATTTAATGTCTAAATCACGTGATTTACATTGATTTTATCATTTTAGGTATTTTAGATATCAAGTGAGGAAAATTATGTTAAGGAGGGAGATTTAGTACTTTTGGATGTCATTTTCAGAATGAGGAGATCGAAATACCCCAAAGTTACCAAAGTTGCAGAAATCCTAATCCTATTAGGATTAGGATTCCCCAAATCCTACTTCAACTAGGATTCCTACATTTCGAAAAATTCTTGTTCGCCACTGTGATAAATGGATCCAGGAACAATCTAGACAACCAGGGTACATGTAGATTGGAAGAAATGAAGATCCGTACTTTTTAGGAGAATTGATGAGCTGGCAGCACCTGATTGGTACACGTGGATGACACTTGGTGTCCGATCAGCATGCCATGTCACCTGCCACATCAGCATCTTGGGACAAGTGACACCTACATAAAAGCACGCGTGGACTACCACTTAAGCCCTAAGAAGCGTGTCTGACCTGGAGGGAAGCTTCTAGAAGATCCTAATTCTCTTGGAAAAGAAATACTCTTCTACAGGGAAAGAAAGACCTACTTCTACTTGAAAAAGAAATCCTCTCCTCCAATATAAATAGGGTCCTTTAGCATTAGTTTTAGGGGTATTCGCTCTCTCTTCTTTAGTTTTAGGGAGTATTCACGTTGTCTCTCTCCTACGTTCTCTCTTTCTCTCTCTATGTAGAACCATAGTTTTATTTTATTCTCTTCTTCTTCTTCTTATACCCAAATTTTGCACTATGTTTTCTATGATGATTTTTAACTTTGTTTTAATTAAAATCATGAACTAAATTCTCTCTTCCAATTGTTAAAGCTATTAGCTAAATTCATGGTTGTTTTTATGAGAAGCATGCGCATACAATTGATGAATCTATGATTGGAAATTTGTGCTCTTGATCTGCACATGATTGCCGAATTATGCATGTGGATTTAAAGTCCTGAATTTGAATTTTGCATGAATAATTTGTATGCTATCTGATTAATTTAATTGATAGACAATAAATTGATTAGGTTAAGTAGCAATAACTAATTAAAATTTAAGCTTGTATGTAGGTTTTAGTTAGTTGGATCAAGACATAGGTTAATTTTATGCATGTTAGCTTTCTTGAAAATTAACTTAGGTTTGGCAGACTTGATTTTGATCTTATTGCTCTTGTTATTGTTCATGCTAGTTTTGGATTAATGTATTAATAAGAAGTTGTTGCATATCATACTTGTTTTGAATGCATCTATCTTTGCTTGATGAATCCTAATTTTCCAATATAAGAAATAATTATTTTTCAATGATTAAAAAAACCTAAGGATTTAGTAAAAACCTTTGCAATTGGTCTTTAATTAATCTGAACATTTTACTCAAGTTTTCCTAGCAATTTCTCTATTGAAAACTTTCAGTTTTGTTTTAATTTTCTGAACTTAAATCACGTCTTCTTCTTTCTTTTCTTGTTTACTTTTAACACAAGCAAACAAATCCCCCAATCTAATCCTATTGTGTCACGTAATCTAGCATTAGTTCATGCATAGCATTCACATACATCATATACTTAATGTGATTGCTTCACATAGGCTTGCATTCATCCTTGCATGCAAATTCACTACAAGAAATAGAGCGTTTAATGACGGAAATTACCGACGGAAAATATTTGTATTCCGTAGGTAATGTAAAATAGCATATAGAAAATTTAGCTGCATTGAAATTTTGGGAATTAAGTCTCGGCATTCTATTCTTTCCCTTCTTTAATTCTACATGTAGCTTGCATTAAAACCAAAAAAAAAAAACTTTCTGCTCTTCTTATCTTCTCACAGCATGCACTTGCACTCACTAGGATAATTTAATTAACCTAACTTTGCTTAATTACCGAATGCATCTTAGCATTTTAGAAGTAGTATAACGTGATCATTCACCTTAGTTTTTATCTTGCATTCAACTTCTACTTTCCCCTTGACATTCATACATACTTTGCTTGAAAATAAAAGAAATCTTCCTTGTGTCTTAATCTCTGTGGGACGATACCCTTGCTTCATTATACTACAAATCAATTTAAGTAGGAGATTAAATTTTTAGGCTAACGACAACCTATCAAAAATAATAAAATTAATAAGAAGAAGAAAATAAGAAGAAGAAAATTAATAATAATAATAATAATAATAATAATAATAATAATAAGAAGAAGAAGAAGAAGAAGAAGAAGAAGAA
>JAOSBP010000002.1:2502201-2514251 GCA_027563825.1 Erythroxylum mucronatum | reverse complement strand
AACATGAGAAGAGCTATGCCCTAGTTCCACAGATGAAAATTGCACATGTAGTACAGACACCCAAACCCAAACCGAAGGTCTCCACAATGGCAAACGTCCTCCATTTCCCACTCCATATCAGAAAAAGAAAAGAACAAAACCAGGTGGACCAATTTCGCGCAACCACAAAACGAAGATCTTTGGAGGCACCGTAATTTGTAACGATATACAAAAACTTACCAATGGAAGACGACCCCCAGCGTCCGAGAGTGTTGGCCACCGTGCGATAGAGAACCGTTAAGACAAGCCCACCGTGGGAGAGCAACGTGAATTTGGGAAGAAGGGAAGGAGGAGTCAGAGAGAAAGAAGGAGTCAGACGAGAGGGGTAAAAAAACAAAAGACAGGTCTTTTGTTCCGGGGACAGGTACAATTGATTTCTGTCCTGCGGTTTTGAGGAGGATAGAAATTTGTGTCCCTGTCCACCGGAGACAGGGGACGGGACGCAGAGACATGAAACCAAACACCCATAGAGATAGAAATTTTTTGTCTTGTCCACTGTCCCCGGGGATGGGGACACTATCCAAATGCAACATAAAAGTGCAGCCGCAAGGGCTCATTCGAGTTCTTGAAACTCGATCAGAACTTTGTCTTTAGGAAAAATTTCACTGATTGTAATGCACTAATGAGGAGTTAGAAAGAGGAAAGAAGCAAAAACTAGGGAGAAATTGGAGATTGTTAGTAGATGGAAAAATTAGTCACAGTTCTGTTTAACAACTATTTTGGCTACCTCTAATTGTTAATTGCTTGGACATCATTTTGTATGGCAAAGACCCTAACAAGTGTATCAAAATTTAAATTACATTTGTTAAAAAGAATCTTATGGTTTTGAAAAATAATTCCAAAAGAACCTGAAGTTAACAGCTCTGTTGAGCTCCTGTTGTACCCTAATCTACCTGTACATCGACTCTGACATTTAGTTTGCTGACTAAAAAGCTTCATGTGAGAGGAGAAAATCAGTGGCAAAAGGGTTATTTTCAACCTTGAAGTTTACAAATTCCTACGTTAAAATTTAAGACAATTTGATGTCGTAATTTTCTGTAAAGTCTGACTTGACATATATTTATAATATTTTATTCTCCTTCTAATTTATAATAAGTGTCTTTTTAGATACATTTTAATTATTCAAAATAAGTGTCATTCTTGACTTTGTATGCATGTTTATAATTTTACTTCCAAAATTAACCTTTAATTTCTCTCACATCTTAATTACACAGATTACACAGATTATATTTTCAAGGCACTTTAACATGTAATTAATAAGGGTATATTAGACATTTCATTAACTTTCTTAATAAGTGTGCATTTATCTAAAACGTCACTTATTATGAATTGGAGGGAGTATTATTTTTATTGTAGACAGCAATTTAATCTTGGAATTCTCATTTGTCGTCTCAGGCCTATTCAACTGTTGGAACTCTTGATTATATGGCGCCAGAAGTCCTGCTGAAGAAAGGTTATGGAATGGAGTGCGATTGGTGGTCACTGGGCGCAATCATGTATGAGATGCTCATAGGTTATCCTCCATTCTGTTCAGATGACCCAAGGATGACATGCCGGAAGGTGATGCCTGAATTATGTTCTCAATTCAACTATTTGTTCGGCATTCTTAACATTTTCTAAAGAACTGTTTCCTTTATCTATCAGATAATAAATTGGAAGACATGCCTGAAATTCCCAGAGGAACCCAAATTATCATACGAGGCCAAAGATCTAATTTCCCGCTTGCTATGTGATGTAGAATCAAGGTTGGGGACAAGAGGTGTGCAAGAATTGAAGGTATATGTTTCTTTCAAGTATTAAAGAATGCTCTGTTTACAGAAGGGTCTTCAGAAACATTTTGCCTTTGTTTCCGCGCACTTTGATTTGGTTCATCGCTAAATGTGGATTTATTTTGCTTGATCTTTCGTTATGGAACCATGAAACATCTATGTTTTTTCCATTGCTCTTTATACTGCTCTGTTTCGTGTTCCGTATTAAGCAAGTAATATTTCAGGCACATCCATGGTTCAGAACCATTCAATGGGATAAGCTGTATGAAATGGAAGCTGTATACGTGCCTACGGTCAACGGAGACATGGATACTCAAAATTTTGAGAAATTTCCTGAAGTGAGTCCAATTATTATGAATGTAGTGTGTAGTCCTTAAGATATACTTTGCCCTTACAACTTATAACCTTTGAAACTGATCGCTTAGTTCCTGTAACACCTCGATTTTAAATCATTAGAGCATCATTCTTTTGTTTTTTGCCCGTCCTTTACCTGTTTCCAAGACCAAAGCATGAAGAGTACTGCATTTCTTTCCTCTGTTCTTTTAAGTAATATAATTCATATTTATGTTACTCGTTGGAACAGTCAATGAACTTCTCACCTCTACAAGAAAATGTTGAAGGACTTTAATTCCTCTTAAATTAGATAGTTGCCTCCCTACATTTTGATTCAAGTTTGTAGAATTCTTATTGTTGCTTGTGATAGTACAATAGTACATTTTCACTTATTCGACTTCTATTTAGAAGGTCTTACCACGTCTGATAAGCCTTTTCTTTTCGACAGTTGGAAGGTCAACCATCTACAATACCGTCTGTTGGACCTTGGAGGAAGGTATGAACCGTCGTGGACCTTCAAAATGACAACCCTCGAATGTCATATGCAGACTGTTTTAACATTTTCTGCTCGTTCTGTGGCACAGATGCTGACATCAAAAGATACCAACTTCATCGGATTCACCTTTAGAAAATCCGATGTCCTTAAATCCGTGGAAAGTTCAGGTATTCTGGTTTGAATTTCTTACTGTTAATTCATTAAGCCAGCTCCTTCCCTCGCTTTCATCTTATTCTCTAATGCCTTGAACTGTCCTATATCCTATAACTAAGTATACCAAAAAAAAGAAGAAGAAGAAAGAATCCTATTATTACGTAGCTATCATATAATATTTTATGGTAAATCAGAACTACAGCGATAATGTAAGTTGGTTCTACATTTCCTCTGTGTTGCTATAATTTGGGCACTTGAAGAGCTTTCCTTACTTTATATTCAGGTACATATGTAAAATCAAAGGCACCTTCAAAGGCTCCGTCTTTGGTATCCTTGTTAGGTATATTCTGTTTTCCTCTTTATTTAAGGTTTAGTTGGTAGTGACAAATAACTGACATTGATGATACAGTACAACACTTTAATGTCAAGTTAGTAGTCATCAGCGTTACTCATTGATAAACTTCTTGTAATACGCTTTATTTATGGCAATTCAGGTCAAATTGACTTGCAACAAACTGTAATACCAGAAGGCGAACAAAAGCCGGAAGATTGACGCTTGAGCTGTAACCAACCATTTCCACTTTGTTTGTTTACGAGTATAAAAATAGCAAGTAGATACGACATTAAACTGGTAAGAATTGATGCATGAAGATAGTATAAGGACATCGTCAGCCTCAGAGTTGATGTGATTTTTGAGCACGATACGTTGTTGAAACAAGTAAATAGTTGAATACAACCTCAAACTACTTTTGCTCTGCATTTCTCTTTCACCAGCCACATAAACCATCCTCACCATAATTTTGAATTTTGCAAGTTTGAATGGTCTGCTCCAAATTAAAAGAAAAGACATACATGCGTCTTTTCTGTTTCCCTTGTAAATTAATCACTGTCATGGGGTTTTGGGTAGTTTTCTTGTCATTCAGCCCCAAACGATCGAAATCTATCCAGATACTGGTGAGGGAAGATACTGCGTGAGACGTGTTCAGCTCATTCACCAATGAAATAGCTCCAATTGTACCGATACAGGTTGCCATGTTCCTATATTATCCATTCTCCCACTTGGTGCACTTTACTTTTGTCCATTCCCAAGAAGAAGATGATTAAGGTACTTGGCTGATGGTGAAAGAAAACAGATGATTAAGCCTGTAGGGAAAACGAAATATGTTTAAAAATCTAAACTACCCCATCGCTGTGGGCACTTTATTAATAAATCTAATTAAGACTTTTGATTTCTCACTAAATTCTTTAATTGGTTTATGCCAGTGAATATATAAAATCAATTAAATTGACCTTATATAACAGCTTAAGCTATTGTAATTAAACGATTGCTTAATATGGTATCAGAGCCTTTGTGACTAAGTGGTTGTGAGTTCAAATCTTACTACCCACCTATTATTTAGCACATGGTAGAGTGAGTTTATGCAAATTTCAAGCTCAAAAAGCTTTCACTTGAGGGGATGTGTCACTTGTTATTCAGCACAAGGTAAAGTAAGTTTAAGCAAGTTTCAAACCCAAATAACTTTTACTTGAAGGGATGTGTTAGTGAATATATAAAACTAATTAAATTGGCCTCACAAAACAGCTTAAGTTATTATGATGTAACGGTTACTTACCAATGTTAAAAATAATTTTCTTAATAATTGTTTATATTTAATTCTTAATAAATTATTTAAATAAATTTTGACAATGTGACGTAACTTAAGTTAAATTTATGACTCATCGTTAACATTCTGTTGAAGTCTTCGTAAGATTTGAAAAGGTCTAATAATATGCAGCCTTACCCTTAGTTATTAAAAAAAGTCAAACACTTAATTAATTTAAGATTTAAATTGCTATTAGTTCTATTTTGATATGTTATAAATAAAAATATGGACCAAATTAAAATTTTTTAAAAATATTAAATAACACTTCTTACCTTTTGTGTATTTCATTTTATTTTGTAGATAAAAAATAAATGGACCACACGAGATTAGGCTTAGGTGGGTCATGTGACGCACCAATTTCATTTTATAGGAAAAGGGCAAACAAAACAAAATTGAACGTTACTATAGTAATCCCTTAAAATATCGGGGAGGTTGAAAGACAAAGAAAGGAGCACTGCTGTGTTGCGTATAACCGTAACGCTCAAGCGAAGGCAAGAGATATTTTGGAGGAGGAAAATATCTGGACCCGCTTAATCATCAAGATGACGTGGCATATCATGGCCCACTACACGTGTAAAAGCGGTGACAGCTGTAAACCCTTTGCGGCTCCCCCAAATCTCCTGTTACACCTCCACTTCAGACTATAAAACACCACAGAGGCCTTTATGTTTGGTTATACACATGAATTGTATGTAATAGGAATACTACGATGGATGGTTTCAGGAGAAGGAAAACTGGGGCTATGTGTTCGCTTACGTCTGAGATAGCGAGCCAGGACTCAGGCGAGTTAGCTAGTCCTCGGGTGAGTTTGAGTACTTCGACTCTTCGAGTTTCAGGAGCATATGTTTTGATTCTTTCTTCCTCCCTGTGGTTATTTTCCCCTCAATTTAGAATTTCTTCGGTTTAAGTTGATGTTCACTTTCCACTTTTTATTTATTTTTTTAATATTTTTGGTCTTGTGGTCTTTTCGTTCTTTTTGGTTCGTTGAGATAGCGTGAGTTTCCAGTTTCCTGCCGTGATGTCAGCAAAGAAAATCACAGATGGAAGAAAAATACAGAAAGAGAGAAGAAAAAGAAGATCTGTGTTGTCTTCTCATTTAGTGTCAAAGGATTTGAATGTGAACATATTTATGGGGCGCTTCTCTTAGAATTCTGCATTAGGGAAAAATGAACCCAATTCATGGAATAATCATGCTTGTTTGAGTGGTTTGGTATCCGTACCAGGTATATGTATTATGCTTTTAGAGACTTTGGGTTTGATTCTTGACTGGCAATTCGATTTACCTGGATGTAGCTGGGGATGTTTGAACACTTTTGGCCATTTCATGATCAAAGAGTTGTTAATTGTTTAAAAGGAAGAATCTGATCGTGGTATGAAATGTATTCTGCAGGATTCACCAGTTACAGAATCTATGTCCACAGAGTGGACAGACGAGAAACATAGTCTTTACATTGAATCCATGGAAACATCTTTTGTCAACCAACTTTATCATTCTGTGGATCTTGGGGGTGGGCGCTTGCAGAAGGAGGCATCGGAACCTAAATCGTCCCGGCAAGTACATTTTGGCAATTGTGATCCTTCTGGTCAGGTTGGATGCTGATTCCTTCTACTGGATGTTCCTTGTGTGCCCTTTTCTGCCAATATATGTCTTTAGTTTTGATGTGCCGTCCTCTACTTTTCCCCCCCGTTTTAAAACGTGTTCCAGTTTAAGGTTCTTCGACATGGCCGCTGGCAGAAAATCTATTATCAGAAGACCAAATCTCAACAAAATTTGGCTGAGGCATCATACGGCCTTCTGGCGAGTCCATGGATCCAACACTTTGTGTCTGTTAGTAAACCCCAAGCTGTAGGGTCTCCTGTTCTCCAAGACATCTCTGCATCTAAAAGTCCAGATTTCAGTTTAAGTGGGAAGAAGGCAATGTCTTGTGGATCAGCGGAATGTTTAAGACCTTCTCATCAATCTCACTCATTTTCCTGTCAGCATGAGCTGGTTAATGGCAATGCAGGTACTCTCAGCTGAAATTTTGGTGTAGGTTTCGTGAAAATGTTGATATCAGCCTTTCTCTCTGTTTGTGCTCCTTTTCCATATCTATGATTGTTTATTGAGTTCTTTCGTTTGATTCCACCATCTTTGGTTTGCTATATGTTCACCTTAACATAAACTATATTTCACTTCCCTCTTCAATGACACTACGTGATATATTGTAACCGGAATTGTGTGAATCACATCAATACAATTCAAAACACAAATCAAGAATTTCAATCAAATGCATATCTAATCGATAACCTGACATAATCAACCTTTCTCATTGCTTTAGATTTCATTTTAAATATGCTTGAATTATTCTTGAAAATTTGAGTTTATGAAATTGTCTAAACATTCATAACTAATGCTTCTGTTGTTAATATTTCAAATAAGTAAAAGGTAATATATGATACTTCAAGTTAATAGTCTGCTGCTAAGACGGATTTTTAACGTTTCTTGTTCTTGTAGAAATGTCCGATCAAAACTTCGAGGATGAAGATGTTAAAACTGAAACGACAAGCAATTCAACTTGCTCAAAAAAAATGAAACTCTAGAAGCATTGTGCCTCAGGTAGTGGTTCATGTAATCAACAAATTTAGTTATATCAACTTGCTCATATTTAGTTATGTCAGCGTACTTGCCGCAGTCGATTTCTTACTATCTGTCTATCAAGTGATATTGCAGGTTGTCCCAAATGTGAAAGTTATTTGATGCTACAGAGAAGTGTTCTTCTACACCAGAGATAGATGGAGTTTCACCATTGAATGAAACTTGATAAACTTGGCTTGATCGTGTCTCCATTTCTAACCCCACGAAGCAACTGAACTAGAATATCGACTTGGTTGAGATTCGTCAATCCTAAAAATTTTTCCTTTGGGTATCTATAACTATTTTCATTTGTTCCTTTGTTCATATGGTACTAGTTAATTGCAGTAATATGATATAACCTTTGGTATCAGAATGATGATATATTGAATATGAATTGAGGTAAGCTATGTGCATATATATGATATGATAAATGGGAGTTGTTGATTGAGCTGCGATAAAAGTATTAAACCATTCTTTTTAATATAATGAGACATCAATGGAAGTATGGTAAAAATGGAATCCATCCCTCAAGTAGAAGGGAGGCAGTGAGTTAAACATTTGGCAAATAAATACTCACATGAGCTAAAACAAAAAGCAGGCAACTCAGCATTTCTGATCTGCTCCTCGTAATAACCTTTTTTCTTTTGCCTGTCTCTTCCATTGCTTTGTCATTTTCTTTTCCTTCAACAACAAAAACAAGGTGCTTGAAAATGCTCAAACCAAAAAAAAAAAACTTGGTTCTATAAACCCTTAACAATAGGTTTGGGGAACATGAGATGCTTTGGATACTGATTCCTACATAAGTTGTTGCTTCTCTAAGCATAACTATTGTGCGGTTCTTACACCAGTGACAGTAATGTGGCAGAAGCCATAATGCTTCTCAGGATTTTGGTCACGCCAAACCATCTGCACTCGAAATGAAAGGTACTACTGAGTTAGGAATGGTATATTGGAAACTGTGCTGATTTATACTTCAGCAATTACCCTTTTACATGCAAGTTCTATTAGGCAAAAAGCTTATTTTTCCATTCCATCAGCTTTTCGTGTCGACTGGCGGTAAAACTGAACTGAACTCAACAAAGTTTTTGATAAGAAGAAGCATCGAACAGCAGGGAGGCCCAAGAATTAAGGACTCGTGTAGTTAGCCTGAAGGGTTCCACGAGGCCCAGGCCTCAGAATCCTGTTGAAGCAGTGCAGTTATAATTCTAGTGAGTGCAAAGGGTGACTGGTGAGTGAGGTTTCTACATGATTCATGTTTCTTTTTATGCAATTCTTTTGAGTCGAGCATTCAAAACAAACAAAACCACAAAATCCAAGGTGAAACTCCTTTTTGGCATTCATCGATATTCTTCCATCTTTATGTCTCTTTCGTGTAAAAAAGATTACCAGGAGGATGAGGAAGCCGGCCTAATGGATGCCAGCATATCTAGCCCATCCTTGCAATACCCTGAAAAAGACATGTCGGTATACATTCACGAACCACACTTTAATGGCGAAAAGGGGCAGTGACCAAATGTTTAATCAGGGTTGCAGGAACAAACACGAGAGGACTGCAATATTGTGAGTATAATCAGAACAATTATCTCAATTTTATTATAATTATACTCGAAACTTACAATCGTAAACTACAATTTACAATTTAACATTTCTTCAAACACTTTACAGACAGAAAAAAAAAAACTTGACTGTGTGATGAGTAATTGATGATGGGAAAGTTTATATGAGTGACAGCAGCAAGAGCTGTCCTGATCATCTTGACCAGCTTGCACATCTGCTTAATAATTCATTCACTACTTTCGGGGATACTCACAGCTGGATTCAAGGTCGAATGTAGGTCCTCTAAGGACTGTAATCATTTGATAAATTCCTATGATTTGATGTTGCATATTAACTAAGATTCGATCGACTCTGCGTGTGATGAACAGCTATAGGAGAATATCTCTTCTTCGCCTGTAGTCATTATCCTTAGCAAGCAACATCAACATGCTTCCTCCTACTAACTCACCGATCCTTGTACTAAAAGGTTGATTCCCAACTTTAAGGGACCCCAGTCGCAGGCTCGATCATCGCTGAAAGAGTGAACCACGGTATGATTTTGGGCAACCCCCTAATAGAGTGGTCACTTTTTTCCATTACCAGAAGTCGAACCTAAGACTTTGTACCAATTGATCCTGCTAGTTTGCCACCCAAACTACCCGTGCGGGCACTAACTCACCGATCCTGATCATATGAGATTGGTTCTTACTGCTACAAGTTTTGTTTTTTTGTTCGTCAAAAAAGAGGATTGACTTGAATGCGGATAAAAGATAAGCATTTCGGGATAGAGATTATAACTTTAGAACAAAACCTGGAATATTAATTTGCTTCGATCTGGTTTGTCTCCTTTAGCTTGCCAAATTTACTACGGAATTCAGAATCCAAAACCAAAGAGATGAGGTGCGGATAGGTTAATCATGGGTTGGGCCATCGGTTTCAAAGGTGGTGAAAGTGGACCACTGGCTTTGCTTGGACATGGACAGACATGACAATGAGTTAGGTTGGGTGAGGTCTCTTGTTAATTAAGGATGATATTATTTGTTTGGGCTTAATTTGGGTCGAAATTAATCAAGTTTTAGACCGAGTTTAAGTTTTCGACTGATATTAGATTCAAATAAATATATTGCAACTTAAAATGAAATTATTTTCAAAATTTAAATAAACAATTAATTAGACTCCCAAATTTGCTCAAGTTGACCCTAGGCTCTTATAAAAATTTTGGCTCTTGATCCTAACTTGGATCGACCCATTTTCATTATTATTAATCACGTCTGACCTAACTTTTAGATTATAATTTAAGTTCAGCCTAAAGTTTCATTGGATTCGAGTCAATCTTAAATAATATTATTTAAATTAACTTTTAAATGAATCGAATTTAAATTGAGTCAAATTGAGGTTGTCATTTATACTCGGACATAGGCTTTTTCTCTTCTTGTGTTAATTCTTTTTCTTTTTTATCTAATTTTGATTCTTAATCCCTAAAATTTAACTCCTATTGAATTTCACCCAAGGTTCTTTAGGTTTGCACAATTATCTAAATAACCTTTTCTGCAGTTATTTCTTTTTCCTGTTGGGAACTTTTAGGTTAGGTTCATTTTACCATGAAATGGGTGTGTAGCTATTTTATGGACCCCTTCTCATAGGCATCATGGATACTTAATTTTAGGGAGTTGCTTCCCAAATTAAAATGCTGTTCTTAGATATGAAGTACTCTCCTTAGTTGCATCTTCATTTCCCCCTTTTGGCTTATTATATTTTCTCACTCTAGCCTGTCTAACCTATACCTTACTAGATCTTATTGCTTCTTCTTTTCACTGTTAGTTCTTCCTAATGAATAATATAATTTTGTACATTTACATATTCAAATTATAAATATTAATATAATAATTTATGATTTATCTAATAAATAATAATAAATGTATATTAATTTGCATGAGTAAAAGACAAAGAGTTCTTAATTAAAAAATTAGAAAAAATCTTTATTTTTAAAATTTTTTGAAAATAATCTTTCTAATTTTCAGTTTTTCAGAAAAAACCGTACTCTTAGACTTTAGTGAGAAAATAACAACAAAATACATGTAATATGAATATCGGACGTGGACTAATCAAATATCAGTAATATAGTAACTCAATTTAGCTTTTAATAAAATCTAACCTGAATCAATTAAACTCTACTTAAATTAATAATTTAAGATAATTATAATAAATTATTAGTTTAAGTCAAATTGAATTAGTTCGGTTCAAATTTAAGAATTATGGTAAATTATTAAGTAACTAGCATTTGATTGATACAAGTATAATGTTTATATTACATGTATTTCGTTAGCTTTTTAAAATCGAAGGAGTTTTAAATATATATATATATATATAATAATTTTTTTGAGAATTTTTTAAAATTAAAAGACTTTTAAAAAATTTTAATTACATGAAAAATATAATTCATTTGTCCTTATTTTTGCATCTAAAACTAACCTTCTACTTAGTGATCTCGCAACATGCAACACAACATTTGGTGCAAAATAAAGTGTCTTGTTAGCCCTTCACTCTTCATTTTTCACTCAATGGCGTGAGAGAAAAAAAGAACATGAAACTGATGTTTGAAGATCTCCTTCTCTCTCGAGAAAAAGCAAATCCCTGAAGTTATAAGCTTTAAAGATTTATTTGCTGGTCGTATGTTGTAGTCTCTCCTACTCTTACACACTGTTTTGGGTGAGTTCCGAAGCTCACAGGGGAGTAGCTCCGCTTATGGATCTGCCCAAATCTCTGAGCCGTGGCCCATTAAGTATTGTCTGCTTTGGTCTGCCAGGGTGGAGTTGCGACTCGAACCCCTGACCAAAGGGTTTTGTTGGTCTCATGAACCACGCCCAGGGACGGAGCCACGTTCATGCCCCCCCTTTCAAATTTTTTTTAAAAAATATACTTATATAATTTTTATTAAATAAAGACATTTGTTTAAATGTTGGCCTCCGGCTCCCCCTTAGAGTTGGCCCCTGGCTCTCGGCCCCCCATTAAATTTGAGTCTGGCTTCGTCCCTAACCACGCCTCTCACCAACAAAACCCTTTGGTCAGGGGTTCGAGTCGCAACTCCACCCTGACAGACCAAAGCGGACAATACCTAATGAGCCACGGCTCAGAGATTTGGGCAGATCCATAAGCGGGGGCTACTCCCCTGTGGGCTTCGGAACCCACCCAAACCAGTTAGGATTGGAAATTGTTGGAAATTATGAATGATAAATATGAAATGATGTATATAATATTATGGTTTGTTAAAAATGAAAAGAAGATCAAAGGTTTAAAAAGGGGGAAATTTTTCAAAAAATTTATATCATTAAATTTGATCTCATGTTATGAATAAATCTTTGAACTTGATAATTGTGTTATGAATATATATGTATGAACAATTGTATAAGATATGTCATGCATTATTTGCCAATTATGTAAATCATATTATACCCTTCAACTTGATC
>JAOSBP010000002.1:2443493-2456690 GCA_027563825.1 Erythroxylum mucronatum | reverse complement strand
TATATCCTCAATTGACTCCCGTAGGCGCCGTCGTTTAGACTCCATTATTCTAGTAGGATCCGTAGGCCTCTGGTAAGAAAATACATGATTGACTGGTACTGCCATAAGCGAAGAACTAGAAGCTTGAGATGCCATGTCATTATTACGAGAGCCATGATTTATCGGATCTGCAGGATATGGATTTGAATTTTGAAATCCTTGAAATCCGGCACCATCAACGGGATTTCCAAAATCAGTACTGGACATTTGCTGCTGAACGTTTCTCGATGGAATTCCAGAAGCTCCGTTTTCCGGCAGAAGATCATTTTCCGAACGCAACCACCTGGATCCAACTTGAGTCTGACGCCTATAATCAGCTTTGAGCCAACTGCCATATGCAAACTTCTCCTTCGGGAAGTTTGGAAACTCATAAAGGAGGCGACAGAATTTGTCAGTATGTCCCACTATACCACAGAAATAGCAAAACGTATTCAGACGTTCATACTTAAACTCCAAACAGACATTCTCTCCTCCTGTCCATTTGATAAGCATTTTTCGTTTCAGTGGCTTGCGAATATCAATGGCTACCCGGATACGCATGAAGTCACGCCATATAGGTGAATAATTGCGTGGATCTGATTCAATAAACTCGCCGATATACTGTCCTGCATCACCCGCAACCTTCTCAGATACGAAACCATGTGGAACGTTATGAATTTGGACCCATAACACCAGTTTAACCAGCTCTATTTGGCGAGGATTTTCATGAGGTTGTAAGACATGCAGCAAGAGGGGATTTTGCTGGTAATTCCAAGGTCCATCATTAAGAACTCTTTCGACGTCTAGGTGGTGAAAGAATTGGAAGACAAAAACGTTGTTGCCCAGCTCCTTAACCAGTAATCCTTTGACAGGTCTCCAAACACTCGCCATAACCTGCTTAAAAACTATAAAATTTATCATCTTCTCTGTTAATAGTCGTCCCACCACGCAATGTTGCCAGATCTTATCCGGTGGGTTCTGTTCTCCCGTAGCTGGTGTTGCTGCATATTCCAGTACTCGCTCTTCCTCCCCCAAGTTTAGACGTTGATACATCTCTTGGACCAAACGATCTTCCTCTGTGTTCGTAGCCATAGTATCCTGGAAGCAAACTATAGATCGGAAGCTGAAAGGGACAGTAAGTGAGGGAAGAAAAGACTTGTTATCGGAAACAAGAGAGAGAGAAAGCTCAACCTAGCGTGAGCAGAGATTTCCGGCCGGTTCCTACCCGTTTTTTCCTGATACGATCCATTTGGTGTTTAATACAATTGTCATAAGAATATCCAAACGTGGAAAGCATTTCAAGGAATTTTCAGGTTTCTTTTGAGTCATTTAAGATTCTAATTCTAACCGAGTCTGCGGCAGACAGCAAGACAACAACTATTGCCCCGAAATAGCCGTATAGTTGCTGTAATCGAATGGTCAAAGAATCAATAGTATCGTAGCATGAGCTTTTCTGCCTCTGTATGTGTACAATCGAAGTCAAGTCTCTCCCATTTTCACTCTCTAATCAAATCCCAAATCGAAACAGGAAACCCCAAGTCGTCGTTAGCTTTTCTCCGCCTATTATTGCGATCCCACTTGAAACCAAACGACCTTACTTTTTCTCTACTTCTTAAATCCTCTGTTTCTTCTCCATTGTCAAATGCGACAGTAGAGGCCAATCAAATCCAAACCCACCTCGTAAAATCGGGTCTTAACCAGTTTGTCTATGTGAATACCGCGCTCCTAGATTTGTACATGAAATTAGTATGTATTGAGAGTGCATGCAAGGTTTTTGATTGTATGCGCGACAGAGATGTTGTTTCTTGGAATGTCTTGGTCAATGGTTTTTCACGAAATGGATATAGTTTTGACGCGTTGGAGCTTTTTGTTCAAATGCTTAGAGAGGGTTTTTGTCCTTGTCATACTACGTTGGTTAGTCTGGTTCCAGCTTGTGGGTGGCCGGATTTGGTGTTTCAAGGGAAGTCTATTCATGGATTGGGAATTAAGAGAGGCCTTGATTTGGATTCTCGAGTGAAAAATGCACTCACTTCGATGTATGCTAAATCTGGGAACTTGGAAGAGGCTGAACTTTTGTTTGAAGAAGACATGGCGGAGAAAAGTATAGTTTCTTGGAATACCATGGTTGGCGCATATAACCAGAACGGTTGCTTTCATGAGGCAATGCTCATGTTCAAACGAATGATTCAGGACTCTGTGGAAGTGAATCCTATTACCATAATGTGTCTTCATTCTGCGAACGCAATTCCGGAGCTTATCCATTGTTATACAATCAAAACTGGACTTGTCAATGATGATTCTGTAGTTACTTCATTGATTTGTGCATACGCTAAATGTGGTAATACGAAACCAGCAGAACAACTTTACTGGTCCATGCCACAAGAAAATTTGGTTTCTCTGACTGCGATCCTTTCAAGCTATGCTGAGACCGGGAAAATGAATATGGTGGCAGAGTGTTTTGCTCGAATTCAGCAGATGGATATGAAACTGGATTCTGTTGCTATGGTTAGCATCTTTCATGGGATCAGAGATCCTATTTACTTGGACTTTGGACATTGTTTCCATGGTTATGCGTTAAGGAGTGGGTTGGACATCTATACTCTGGTCACAAATGGCCTAATAAGCATGTATGCCAGTTTTAAAGACTTGAAAGCTGTATTCTCTCTGTTTTCTCTGATGCCTGAGAAGCCATTGATCAGTTGGAACTCAGTGATATCTGGTTGTGTACAAGCTGGAAGGGCGAGTGATGCTCTGCAGGTATTTTGTCAGATGAAAATGTCTGGATGCAATCCAGATAACATCACTGTTGCTAGTTTACTGTGCATTTGTTCCCAACTAGGGAACTTGCAGTTTGGAGAGAAACTTCACAGTTATATTCTAAGAAACAATATGGGAATCGAAGATTTTGTTGGAACTGCTCTTGTAGACATGTACACTAACTGTGGAAGTATAGTGCACGCAGAAAGAGTGTTCAGGAGCATCCAGAAACCATGTCTAGCTACGTGGAATACAATGCTTTCAGGCTATAGTTGGTATGGCTTTGAACACAAAGCTCTGAGTTGTTACTCAGCCATGCGAGATCAAGGTCTGCAGCCTGATGGTATCACTTTCTTGGGAATTCTAGCTGCTTGTACCCATGCCGGTCTTGTTGATGAAGGCAGAAGGTATTTCCAGATCATGACACAAGAATTTGGTATTTCCCCCAGCCTGCAACACTGTGCATGCGTGGTTGGTCTCCTAGGCCGTGCGAGTTTGTTCGAAGAAGCCATAACTTTTATCAGAAACATGGAGACCGAACCAGATTCTGCTGTGTGGGGCGCTTTGCTTAGTGCCTGTTGCATCCACCAAGAGGTCAAACTTGGGGAGTGCTTGGCCAAGAAACTGTATTTGTTGGATCACAAAAATGGTGGTATTTATGTATTAATGTCAAATCTTTATGCAGTCACAAAGAGATGGGACGATGTTGTGAGAGTTAGGGAGATGATGAGAGACACTGGAGGTGATGGGTGTTCAGGGGTTAGCCAAATACAAGTGACTTCTTCTACGTTAGATGAAAGGAATACAAAATTATAATAAAGTACATTCAATGGAAACAAATATCCATCTTACGGGAAAGCATAGCAGGTTGTGGCAAGTTAAACTATTTCAAGTTTTGAACTCGTGGTTGGAACAACGTTGTTTTTGAAATTACGATTGGCCATAAGTCGGCTTGCGCTTGGCCCAATCTTGACTATGATTGAAGCCCGGCCCAATTTTGTCTGTGGCTCGATCAAGCCAATCACTTTTAACCCATAGCTTACTAGTGGTCCAGTCAATTCGGGTCAAAAATTGTGTCGGAAATCAACATCCGTTATAATCTAAATTTAATATTTATTTAAAATTTTTTAAATTATAAATTAAAATTAAAATTCAGTTAAATCAAATCAGGGACCAAAATGCTAAGCTTAGATCATTAATAACCGTTGCTAGCCGGTAGTCTGCCTTTCACTCACCGCACTTTCTTCGTTTTCACTCCAACCCTCGAGAAGAAAGTAACCAAAACTCCAAATTTCAAATTTCGAACTTTGGCGCTCATCGATCTGATTTTCTCACTTCCCGAATCTTACTTTCTCCGGAATCCCACGAAGCAGAGACTAGAATAAGAGAAGAGGAAAATGGGAGGCGCTCACAGTCGTGAAGATCTGGAGCTATCGGACTCTGACTCAGAGCACGAACATGGAACTGAAGAAGAAGAAGAAGAAGAAGAAGACAACTACCAGGAGGCAAGCGACGAAACTCCAGAGAGAGGGTCAGCCTCCGAACGAAGATCCAAAACCCCTTCTTCATTGGACGAAGTCGAAGCTAGGCTCAAAGCTCTCAAGTTGAAATACCGATCTACTGCAACGGTACAACAAACCCCTAACCTGAGAAATGCAGTTAAGCTCTACCTTCACATTGGAGGGAACACCCCGAAAGCCAAATGGGTAACCTCTGAGAAGCTCGCTTCTTACTCCTTTGTGAAGACGTCGAAGATCGGCGGTCAAAGTCAAGAGGACGATGAAGATGAGGAGTCGGAGTCGGAATCTGAAGGAGAATCTTGGTGGGTCTTGAAGGTTAGCAATAAAGTTAGGGCTAAAGTTTCTGTTGAGTTGCAATTGAAAACGTTTAAGGAGCAGCGTCGTGTTGATTTTGTTGCACAAGGTGTTTGGGCTATGAAGTTCTTTAACGATGAGGAGTATAGAACTTTTGTGAGTAAGTATAACGATTGTTTGTTTGAGAATACTCATGGGTTTGAGTCCAATGCAGCAAACAAGGTTAAGATTTATGGAAAAGATTTTATTGGGTGGGCTAATCCCGAAGAAGCCGATGATTCTATGTGGGAGGATGCAGATGATGCTTTGTTGAAAAGCCCTCAATCAGCTACTCCAGTGAGGGCAAATCAAGATTTGAGAGAGGAGTTTGAAGAGGCGGCCAATGGAGGGATTCAAAGCTTGGCCTTGGGTGCATTGGATAACAGTTTCTTGGTGGGTGATTCTGGGATTCAGGTTGTCAAGAATTTCAGTCATGGAATTCATGGGAAAGGTGTTTATGTTAACTACGGAAGTGGGGATCATCGCAATCGTTCCAGTTTGGTGCATTCCACTCCGAAAAAGGCGCTTCTTATGCGAGCTGAGACTAATATGTTGCTTATGAGTCCATTGAATGAAGAGAAACCACATACTACCGGATTACATCAGCTTGATATTGAGACTGGCAAGATTGTTTCGGAGTGGAAGTTTGCCAAGGATGGAACTGACATTACGATGAGGGATATTGCGAATGATAGCAAGGGAGCCCAGTTGGATCCCTCTGGATCAACGTTCTTGGGATTGGATGATAATAGGCTGTGTAGGTGGGACATGCGTGACCGGAATGGGATTGTTCAGAATCTTGCAAATTCTGATGGCCCTGTTCTGAATTGGACTCAAGGGCATCAGTTCTCCAGAGGGACTAATTTTCAGTGCTTTGCAACCACTGGTGATGGATCAATTGTTGTTGGATCTCTTGACGGAAAGATTCGTCTGTACTCAAGTAATTCCATGAGGCAGGCAAAGACGGCTTTCCCTGGGCTGGGATCACCAATCACTCACGTTGATGTTACATTTGATGGGAAGTGGATTCTGGGTACGACTGATACTTACCTGATCCTAATTTGTACTCTTTTCACAGACAAAGATGGCAAGACAAAGATCGGTTTCAACGGTCGGATGGGGAATAGGATTGCAGCCCCAAGATTGTTGAAACTAATGCCACTAGATGCGTATTCTGCTGGAGTTGATAACAAATTTCGTAATGCTCAGTTTTCTTGGGTAAGCATACATTAACTGTTTGTTGGATGAGTTGCATATACTGATTCTTTAACCTGTCCATATTTCTTCTCGAAATACTTGGGCGGTGCATTTATAACTTAATGGCCATTTACTTGGAAGTCCTTGATGAGAGTAATCATTACATAATTCTTTATTTCCTATTTTACTGTCAATACGTAAACTGTTTCACATCATAATCCTAGAACTTACGACCTCTCTCAAATTCTTAATATGTGATCTCCGTGTTGGTTATTGTTGAAACAAAAAGTTATCTTTTGTGCCCTTTGGTACATGTAATAGGTATTAAAATCTTCAGTTTTTGGGTTTATATGCAGGTGCATGTCTAAGGTAAAAGGTTTTATGGGTAGTTTTCTAGCTTTTTATGAGGCTCTTGGACTTTCAATTGAGATAGTTTTCATACCAAGTTAGGAACCACTCTGCTGGTGAATTCACATTAAACAGTTTTTTACATATGAACCTATCTTAAACTGTTTTGAATCAGTAAGGGATCGTTCACATCCCAGATTTCTTTTTTGGCACAGTTCTTTGAGTGACAAACAAGTAAGTACCAGTTGTGCTGTTTTATTTGCTACTTGAATGTGAGATAAATGGTTTATATCAACTATAGTGCCAGCGTGGCATGCCTATGGAGTCTGTAGTAGTTGAAGTAATACCTTTTCTCAAATCTATTGCAATTCATTTTTGAATCTTCATTAATCTTATGGTGCTATTGAGCTCACCTTCTATCCAAAATCTGCAGAATAAAATTTGTTCATTCTTTTCTGGTGTTAGTTTTCTGAATTTTGCCGTAACTATGAGGATCAGAAACTTGATCTGCATGTTATAATTACTTAGGTCACTGAGAATGGGAAGCAGGAGCGCCATTTGGTTGCAACAGTGGGCAAATTTAGTGTCATATGGAACTTCCAGCAGGTGAAGAACGGTTCTCACGAGTGCTATCGTAATCAAGAGGGTCTAAAAAGTTGCTATTGCTACAAGATAGTCCTTAGAGATGACTCAATAGTTGACAGTCGTTTCATGCATGACAAGTTTTCTGTCAGTGATTCCCCTGAGGCACCTCTGGTGATCGCCACCCCTATGAAAGTCAGCTCCTTCAGTATATCCAGCAGACAGTGACTCGCTGAATGTTAGCCCACTCATGACCATGGAAGTTCCCAATGTTTTGTTAAGGAATCTAAACTGTACTTTAGACTGTTGTCAATTTAGTTGTTGGCGTGATGACTCCTTTTATGTTCTCTGCTGTACTGTTTAAGACTCTAAACTCTAAAGTTCAATTTCACCAATCTTCCTTGGCTTGTAAATGTCAAATATATTGAATGGAAGAAAATATTTTGTAAGCTTTTACAATGTTCATCTTGTCACAACCAACTCATCATAGCATTCCCCAACCAGAAGGCATCTTTACATCAGATTGTTTGCAAATCCTCTTAGCGACCAAAACTATAATCTTATCAATTTATGATACATAAAATAATCACCAACATTTACATTCAACTAATAACACACCTCTGCTCGTTTCCAGCAATGTGAGAATATGGGGAAATACGAAATTCACCACAATCAAAGGCAGCTCATTCTGGTTTGTTTTCCCCGTGTCAACCAGACTTGTGTGTCTTCTTCCTTCCCAGAAACATGAAAAACCGAGGGAAGAATAGTTTCTTCTTCTTCTTGTGACCCTTCACTTCAGGTGCTGCCTCAACTACAGCGTTACTTCCATGTTCGTATGCTTTTGAGCTTGGTGAATATTGGGTCAACGCATTCTGAGTCGGCTCTCCCTTTCCATCCTCAAAGCTTGGCCTTTGATTTGCAACTCCTTGAACTGATTCACCAACCTTCCTTCGATGCTCATGTTCAGCCCTCCATGTTCTCAACTCTTGTTCTACACCCAGTTTCCCTTCCTTGGCCTTTTCAGCCTTGTCCATTGCAGCTCTTAATGATTCCTTTCTTGCAGCCATTTCTCGGTTCACTTCTTCCAGCCTCTCCATTGTTTTGGACTCAGAATCCTTTGCTGCCTCAATTTGAGCAATAGCAGCAGCTACCCTCATGTTGGCCCGCTCCTCTGCGTCATGGGTACGCTTGCTGAGCTCATAGTACTCTTCTAGTGACACTGTTATTCCAGGAGCTGAACTTTTATCATTATCTTTTTGAGCTGATTCACTCTCTTGCAAGGCTTTAATAGCTGCTATAGCTAAATTTTCAGAAGCCTTAGCAGCCTCTATTTCCTTTTGAGTTGCAAGTAGCCTGCTTTCGATTGTATTAACCCCTGCCTTTGCTTGTTCAGCTTCTTCCTTTGCTTTGCGCAGCTCTTCTTGAGCCATTTGCGCAAGTACCCTGGCCTCATCAGCAGCTTGTGCTGCTTGCTGCAGTTGCTTGGGTAGCTCAGATATTTTCTCTCTGGCTTCTTTCTCCTTCATTTGGACAAGAGCAATTTCAGACCTAGTTTTCTCAATCTCAGCTTCAATTGAAGCAACTGCAACTGATGCCATTCCTTCTCTCTGCTTAATGGCGGCAAGAGAAGATTTTCCGTTTTCAAGCTCTGACTGTAATGATGTGGCAGCTACTTTCAAGATACTCACTTCAGTGGTTGCTTTCTCAATGTTGAGCTTAACTTCTTCAAGTTCCTTCTTTGCTGAAGCAATGGCAGCTTGAATGTCGGTATGATTTTGTTTCTCCAGTTCATCTTGCTTAAATTTTGCCTTTCTTTCTTCGTCAGTTTCCTCGTTTAATTTGGACTCCATATAAGCTGCTAATTCAGCTTTCAGATCAGAAAGAAAGGATGAAGCAGTGTCTAATTTTGATTTAAGATCTTTTGATACAAGAATTTGCTGGTTAAGTTTCTCTAGCTCTTCTTCTGCCTGCTTTAACTGTTTCTCCCAATATAGTAAGTCCTGATCCTTCGCCATAGCTGCTCCTATTCTTTGTTCCTCTGCCTCTAGATGTGCAGCATGTGCAGACTCTAAGGATTCCTTGGTAGCAATCAGTTCAATGGTAAGTTCCTCCACTGTCTTCTCAACATCCTTGGATGCAGACACTGCCTCTTCAGCCTTTCTTACAGCTTCCTCTTTCTCAGTGATTAAAGAAGCATATTCCTTGCGCAGTGCTTCCAACTCTTCATTAACAGACTTCAGCTCTGAAACAGCAGTTGAATGTCTAGCTTTGGCAACCTCAAGCTGTGCCTTGGCTGCAACACTAGCCTCATCAGCAATCCCTTGTTCAAGCTCTTCCACTCTGAGCTGGGCAAGTTCAGAATCTTGTTTTGCTTGATGCTCTTCAGTTTTTGCTCTCTCTAGGTTGAGCTTTAGCTCTTCAATAAGTCTCTTGGTGCTATCTAGCTCCTTAAGGACCTTTACTTTTTCCTCTTCTGCAGCCTCTGATCGTTTCCTATAGTCAGGCATCTCCTCCTGCAATTTATCTAGTTCTTGTTCTATAAGCTTCTTCCTCTGTAAAGTAAGAAACACAAAGGTCACTTTATACTACAGATGGGTGACAATCAAGAGAGTAGATCAGGTAAGGAGAAATTACATATCCACTCATGTTAAAAGGAAGAAAAAAACCTTCTACACTTGACAAAACATGGCGCAAACATGTAGCAAAATTGCACTTGCATAAGAAATTACCCAAAAGGCATAACTTTGCTCCTTGTTTTAGTTCATGGAGGAAAGCAAAAATAAAAGAAAACAATTAAAGAGTAACAGAAAATATGAAAATGATTCAACAGCAGATATTACTTTTTCTTGAAATTACAACCATTAATCCCAAGAATGTTTTGAAAACAAGTTGCTTCACAAGTTCAAATAAATAACGAATCTCGCGCTCTCCTGAAACAGTAGATGGTCCAACACCATTAACAAGAAAATCATTACAGCATCTTTAGTTACAATAGATCAATGCTTAGGTCCTGAACCCAATATCCCAGCTCTCTAAAACTGCAGTTCAAGGATATACAAAGGTGCAAGGCAACACTATGAAAACAAACTGTTAGAGGTATGAGAGTAAATGCACCAATGACAGGACACAGTAATTCAACTCCTTCACCCACTACTATAACCAATATAATTGTCGCTATAGACTTCTAAATATGAAGTATGACACATTTTTCATCCCTCACCAAAACAAGCCAAGAAAAGCAGCATTCTCACACAACATTATGCAAACGAATGAACTACAGAAGTCGGGCCATGCTTCTTGTCAAAACAATTGCTTATTGGTCAATGAAATTGTGGTCACTTTAGTCAAGAAAAATGAAATAGGATTGCAATGCTTAATGAAAACTTAATATCTTCTGTACCTCTACAGTTTCAATTTTATGGGCCTTCCAATCAACAATTCCCCCAAACTTGGAAACAGCTTCTTTAACAGATTCAAAAGGTGCAGCTGTATCAATAAGACCTCTACTCATATCGCCCAACTTACTAGGAGAATCAACAGAAGTAAGTGTTTCAGAAATTGGACTATCAACTTTGGCATGTGGTGGTGAAAATTCATCTGGATCCACCCTGACCTTTAAAGGGGGTAAAGTGCGCTCTGCACCTTGCACTCTTACCTTGGGATAGGAATCAGCTGGTATGGCATCACCGATATGAACAGAGAGGTTGCCAATTGAAGAGGAATCCTGAGACTGTTGCATATCAGAGGACAAGGGTAAGGCATCAGTCTCTGCTTGAAATTGTCGTTCGTGAGAGAAGCTTTGTGTGGCCTCAGTTTTCTCCTCGTCATGTACTCCATTAGAGGATATTTTTATACCTTGCATGGGATAATCAGGCTCTACTCTATCAGAAAAAATAAGTACTGCTTCAGTTTTTGGGTCTGCATTAATTTGACTTTGACGGCCTTTCTCTGCTTCATCGCTCACAGGAAGAGTTTGACCTTTTTCTTCTTCATCAACTGTTAAATTTGAAATTAAGTTGTCTGGAGGAAAACATTGAACTTGATCTACCACATCAGCCACTGGAGTCAAAAAGGGGTTATTTGTTGGAAAGATTTGGCCTTTCTCTATTTCATCACCCGTGGAAGATGAAATTAAATTACATGGTGAAAGAGTATCGGGGTGGTCCAAAGCTTCCGCTGTAAGCACATCATCTTTGCCTACAACCATGTTATGAGAAGAGCCTTGAACAGCCACAGTTTCAGAATCATCGTTCATGGACAAAAGACTATCCAATTCTGCATTTCCATTAGTGATAGGGCTTGCTGAAGCTTTACTGAGAGAATGATCATCACGTACAGAGGATGAAGTAGACTCTAGCGGAGGTATGGCCTCAGTATTTTTCGCATCCTCCATTAGAAGAAAACAGTAATAAGGCTAGCTCAATGGCGTCTGAAATACAAGAAAAGAAAATCCAATAAACAACAATAATAATCAGAACCAGAATAAGTAGTATCAGAAACAAGTTAAACAGCAAGATCACAGGCCCACATGAAATGATAATTTACCACAACATTTCTCTCCCTAGGCATTACTAAGGATTAGAGAACATGTTATCAGCTAAATACATGGATATTTCATGTCCCAATTATGTTAACACATGAAACCCAGAAATTGAAAGCAGAAACATTATAGCATGTAAGCTTCTAATTTCAACGACAGAGGACCAAGAATCTATGCCATCTTCCACGGTTCTACCCTTATCATCACTTTTTTCTTCAATTCAAGATCCTTGTTACATTTCACAAATTTCCCGAATCCGAATTTAATTCCTTGATATTCAAAAGGAAAAGAAAAAAAAAGAACCTACAGCTAGAATAGTTCAAAGGATTCAATGACAACTTCCACTTGAACGATAATTTGGAATTAAAAACGAAGGAAAAAGACGGATAATTGGGAAAATTGAGACAAGCAACTTGTATAAACCTATAAGCACACCTGAACACAAACAAATAACGTTAAACTATAAGGAACTGAACAAATTTAACTGAGATTCAATTAGGAAAAAGAAAACTACAAAAACAACTTACACATTAAACAAGTCAACCTACTTTCTATTTCTCTATCGAGCCCCCACACCAGAACTGGAATTTCAAACGACAAGAAAGCTGCAAATTAAAAACACGACCAACCAATCAAAATCTCAGCAATGAAAAGAATAAACTTCTTCTCCAAGTTTCAGAAGGCCAAAAGAAAGAGAGAAAGGTTACCAGGAGATTCCAGAAAGCAAAAGGGTGGTGAAATTGAGAGAGCAGAAATAAAAATTGGGAGTGGATATGAATAAATTAAAAATTTAGAATTGAACTAAAAATAGGAATAGAGAAAAATAGAGAGAGAGAGAGGGAACACGTGCATGGACTGCACTGCAGCAGAGCAGAGCCTTACCTCGTCCCTTCTCTACCGCTCTTAGTTTTCATCTCCGCCTCACTTTGGATTCACTTTTTTTTCTTTTTGGCTTAAAATAAAACTTTATATGGAGGTGGAAATTATTTAATTGTATTCCTTTTTAAAAAGCAATAATAATTATAACGAGGCATTTTCCTTTCTCTTTCTACGAGAGAGTTTTGTTTTTTAGAAATATTTTAAATTCTTTTTCAATTTATTTCTATTTTTGAATAATAAAAATGAAATAGCCCTTGGATTGTACAGACAAAACAGTCAAAAACTGAAATGGACAGTGAACCACCAACGAAGGGGAAGTGGGCTTGTCTATTTTGTGATATGTCCGTTAAATGTGAGGCGCCGCCACCACTTGGTCTCGGCCACGTTTCATGTGAATGAAATAAATGAAATGTGAATTTATTAAAATAGAAAGAAACCACATGACCATTATACCCTCACCCAAACGAAACGACGCAGTTATATAATGTGTTTCTCTTGACTTATCAGGTAACTTGTTAAATTTTGTTAAGCTTTGGGAATTTCCAAATGAGTAAGGTTGGATGGGTATACCTAAACAAGATTTGCCCAACCAAACTTTTCTCCCTTCACTGTTTATTGGGAGTGTGAATTTTCTGTTTAGGATGGCAATGAGTAGGGTTCGATTCGAGTTTTAATGTGAATTTTCTGTTTAGGGATGACAATGAGTAGGGTTTGATTCGGGTTTTACTCTACCCATATTCATATCCATTTTTTATGATTCAATCCATATCCATATCTATCGATTTTTACGATTTACTACCCATATCTAAATCCATTGGATTGTTCGAGTTTTTGGATATCCATTGGATTGTATAGCACATAAAAATATAATTTCTAAATAGAAAATATAAAGAGTAAATTTTTGCGAACGCTCCAAATCAAAATTACTTTAATAATAATAAATCATGATTTTGATTTGTATGTATTAAAAAATCATAAAATTGGAATAATAAAAATCATAATATTTAGTACAAAGACAATATA